>JADBJO010000090.1:590000-602500 GCA_016801955.1 Conus betulinus | reverse complement strand
CTGAGAGTCTGGGTTGTCGAGTTCATACACTTGTCCTCTGGGTTCAGAGATGTGTGAGATTTCAGCCAACGTCGTCGTCGTCCTCCTCCCCCTCCTCCTCCTCCTCCTGCTCTTCTTCTTGTCATCATCATCATCATCATCGTCGTCGTCGTCGTCGTCGTCGTCGTCATCATTATCATCGTCGTTGTCGTCATCATCATCACCATCATCAACATCATCATCATCATCACCACCACCACCGTCGTCATCCTCCTCCTCCTCTTCTTCTTGGCATTTTCACCCAATCTTGTCAGTCGTCTGCTTCTTCTCTCTTCTCCTCTTCTTCGTCGTTATTTCACTACAATTTTTTGTTTTTCTTTCGTCTAAAAACTCTCGCCCCACCCCCAATTCCACTCCCAGTCTTGTCAGTTCCTTTCATTTTTGTTTTTTTTCTTTCTCCTCCTCGTTTCTTTTCCTTCTCTCGCTTGGTCTTCTTCTCACAATCTTGTCAGCCTTCTTTCATGTCTTCATCTGTTTATAGTCTTTATCCCATTCTTCTCATACAATTCTCCTCCTCCACCTTCCGTCTCGTTTTTTCTTCTTCTCCTCCTCCTCTTTTTTTCTTTCTTCCCCCCTCCTTCTTCTCCTCTTACTACTCTCCTACTTTTTTCCTCCTCATCTTTCCACTTATCCTTTTTCTCCATTTTCTTGTTCTTCTCCTTCCCCATCCTTGCTTTCTTCTTCCTCCGCCTCTCTTTCTTCTTATCTTCCTTCTCCATCTTTCACCTTGATCTTCCATCCGCCCCCCCCCCCCCCCCCCCCCCCCCCCCCCTACCCTTCCCCTCCCCGATCCTCTTCCTGCTGCATGTATCCTACTGTAGAATTTGTGAGTACGGGTATTAGCTTAATTTGGATGTAGGCGAAAACTGTCTGTCCTGAAGTGAGCCAACACTCTGTAAACACCGGCATGTGTTTACCACAGTGTGTTCCTTCGTCTGTTGGCGGCATTCCAGGTTGAGGCGATTACTTCGCACAAGGTCGCAATCCAACGGTTTGTGGCAAATTGCTATACAACGCGCCCAGGGCGTTCGTCTGCACCAAGTGTGGAAACGCGTCCACACGCCGAGTTTCCCAGAGGGAATTGGCGATGAATCGGGGCGAGAGAATCCATATTGTGTAAGATTTTTCTCTTCAATAAAAGTATTCCATCGGACCTCCCTCCTTCCACCACTTCATCCCCCCTCCCCACCTCCTCCCTGTCCCTGACCCCGACCTCCACACGCAGAGAGAGAGAGAGAGAGAGAGAGACCAATATTCTCTCTTCTTCTTCTTCTTCTTCTTGTTTTCATGGAGAAACATGGAAAATAAAAAGATAAGGAATGCTATGTTTATGAAAGACAGAAATGCAAAAAGTTTCTTCAAACTTAAAAAGAAAATCGAAAGAGAGGCAGTAGACTACTTTATTGACTGACGAAGTAATTCAGAAGAGTTATACCACCTCGCTACAACATGTCGCAAACTACTGCAAATCCTGGAGGAAGGGGATCGGGGGGGGGGGTGGGTGCGTGTGTGGTTGGGGGGGGGGGGGGGGGGGGGGCGTTTGCCACGTTTTAAAGTATTGCGTCAAATCATGGGATTGCGATATTTTGCAGTGTAACAGCGGCCGTCCTGTACAGGTTTTGTATTCCTCCTCCTCCTCCTCCTCCTCCTCCTCCTCCTCCTCCTCTCTCCTCATCTCATTTCCCTGCCCGCTGGGGTCGTTGGGGGAAGGGGGGGGGGGGTGTGTGTGTGATGAGGCAGCCGCCGTTTCTCTCCGGGCTCTTCTGTTGGCAGCTGTCGTGAGGATATCCGGCATGGTCATTTTGTTCCAATCCTTTATGTTTTCGGACCAGCTCTTTCTCTGCCTTCCTACATGGTGCTAAATTCATACGTCTTGTCTGGCCAAACTTCACGAATCATTCCAATCTTCAATCCATGTTGTTTACAGTTCAGCAGACCACAGAAACCTTTTCAGGTCCGAACGCCAGTTGATATGTAAACAATTTATAGGTGTGTGTGTGTGTGTGTGTGTGTGTGTGTGTGTGTGTGTCTCTCTCTCTCTCTCTCTCTCTCTCTCTCTCTCTCTCTCTCTCTCTCTCTCTCTGTACACACACACACACACACACACACACACACACACACACACACACACACACACACACACACACACACACACACACACACACACACACACACAGAACAGAGAGAGAGAGAGAGAGAGAGAGAGAGAGAGAGAGAGAGAGAGAGAGAGAGAGAGAAACAGGCAGACAGACAGACAGATAGAGACAGAGACAGAAAGACAAAGACAGACAGACAGACAGACAGACAGACAGGCTCGAATTAAAATGAGAAAGGTCACATGTTACCCCTCTCTATTCCACTGGCGCCAGAGTCAGAATTGAACCATGTCACAGTATCAATCAGAGGACGTTGCTATGCATGGTACGCGAGGAAATAATGGCGGTAAGTAATAACGAAAGCATTTCTTTCTTACCTCTAACTCCTAACGATAATACGTCTCGGGATACTATCAAAGATGAAGTGGATTTTAAATGAAAAAAAAAAAAAAGCTGAATCACAGATCAAGGTTGACTTTTTTTTTTTTTTTTTTTTTTTTTTTATTAATATGTATTTCAATAAATACACTGCATCTTTCCACACAGCTGAAGTTAAACTCAGTTCAAAAGTTTTTTTGCATAATGCTGATAGTGAATTCAATATCTGCCCTTAATCTAGTTCCACACCACAAGGTTAGGTAAGGTAACGTTGCTTATAGCCCCGCCGACCGCAAAGGGCCATATCAGGGCTTGTCACTCAACACCACAAGTCTGAATCGTCATTTGACGGATTGGTCCCTCGTGCAGTATTCCTTCTTTCCACCAAGTTTCCTTAACATTGGTGTTATAAGACTAGGCATGTTCTTCATTACAAACAGACCAATAACCCAAACACAGTAGCAGAGGCAGGTGAAAACATAAACTGCTTGCCAGAAATAGAAGAGACAAAAACACTATGATCACATGGACTGACATCCCTGCGCAGGCACGTGTCCTCCACCTCAGGGGCACACAAAGTGGTACGGTCTTGCTGTCGGTAGGTTCCTTAATATTATACTCGATTTGTCTTTGATGATCTAAGACTGAGTCAATTTGAATATTATTGTACAGTCAGTATGACCAGAGTAAACCAAAACTACAATCAATCTTTTTTTTTTTTAATATGTGTGCATGTGTGCGTGCGTACGTGCGTGCGCGTGTGCGTGTGTGTCTATGTGTATGTGTTCCTGTGTGTGCCTCTGTGCGTGTGTGTGTGTGTGTGTGTGTGTGTGTGTGTGTGTGTGTGTGTGTGTGTGTGTGTGTGTGTGTGTGTGTGTGTGTGTGTGTGTGTGTGCGTGCGTGCGTGCGTGCGTGCGTGCGTGTGTGTGTGTGTGTGTGTGTGTGTGTGTGTGTGTGTGTGTGTGTGTGTGTGTGTGTTGCGTGCGCATGTGGGAGTCACAGAGACAGCAAGAGCGAGAGCGACAGAAAGAGAGGGGGGGACAGAGAGAGAGAGAGAGAGAGAGAGAGAGAGAGAGAGAGAGAGAGAGAGAGAGAGAGAGAGAAAAGCGATAGAGAGGGCGGTGAGACAGACAGACAGACAAAGTATAAAGAGGATGGAAAAAAGGGACAAGATGAATTATGGAAGAGCAGCAGCCACCTGCACTACGTAAAAGACGACTGACCAGTTTTAGAACAGGACTGTTGATAGCTGTCATTTTTTTTCCTTAATAAATATGAGACCGGCAATACATTTCATCTGTCTTTGAATGATTGATCTTCCAGTAACTGTCAAGGCATTTACAAGAGAAAGCACGAATTCTTGCATTTCTTAATTATGGTGAAAATGTGAGAGAGAAAAAAAAGCATTAGTCAAGAATACTAAAGAGAAAGTGTTTGAAATGAACAGTATGTAATGCTGACTTATGGTGGAAGACGAACAGTCCCAGAAATGTGACGACAGTTCAGTCAGTATGAAGTTAATTACTCACTTGGTTTATAACTATTGTTTGACCATATCACATTCAAGGGATCGAGTTTTTTTTTATGTAATCAATAATCAAGGTTAAATATCAAACATTCATTTTGGTTGGTCAGTTTGACTTTTCTACCAGTTATTTCGGCTAATTCATAATAAGAATTAACCAGGAGAGGAGGAGAAGTGTGTTGTGATCCGTGCGCGGTTTTCAACGGTTGTTGAAGGACTGGCACACCAGGTATGTTTCCATTTGGAATGTAAACACACAGGCACGGTCTATTGAGAGGGTGCATTATGTTCGTTCAGAGACAGATCCTTAATGACTTACGTGCTGAACACTTTGAATCTCAATAATCATCCTGATTCCTTAACATGGTTGAGTATGTATGTGTGTGTGTGTGTGTGTGTGTGTGTGTGTGCGTGCGTGCGTGCGTGCGTGCGTGCGTGCGTGCGTGCGTGCGTGCGCGCGCTCGTATCTGTGTGTGTGTGTGTGTGTGTGTGTGTGTGTGTGTGTGTGTGTGTGTGTGTGTGTGTGTGTCTGAGAGAGAGAGAGAGAGAGAGAGAGAGAGAGAGAGAGAGAGAGAGAGAGAGAGAGAGGTAACTTAAACGCTGGCTTTTTCTCAGCACAGTTTAGCAGCTTAATAAGTATTGTTAACTGCTTTCCGACATGCAACCGCATGAATACTTCATGAAAACGAATCTAAATCAGCAATTATTTTCTACAGCAATATTCTAAAATGTTAAAAAAATTCAAAATTTCTCAAATTATGATCAGGTACAATTCTTTCTTTATATATAAACAATGGCTATTTCATGCAAATATCGCAACACGCTGGAACTCACATTTTGTCGAGATGAAACCATTTGATGCCAGTTCTACTGAGAAGAGAAGCAGATATGTATAAGTATTTTACTAAATATAGATTAAAGACTGGCCACATATGTTTTTACTAAATAGAGCACGGTTAAGTTTATCATTTGCGGCGAATCTAGCAAGTGAGGCCGATTAACAAGTGCAAATGAAACAGCTACCTGTTTCCACAGTAAGACCCGCTAAACAAAACCAGTATGTCAAATTTGCCTTTAGAACTGGGTCAAATAAAATTCAATAACTACCATGAAATGAAACACGCACGCACACACACACACACACACACACACACACACACACACACACACACACACACACACACACACACACACACACACACACACAAACACACACACACACACACCAAATGCAAGCATCTTATCAATGCATGTCATAGGTTCCGTAAGGACGAAATGACGACGACAATGTGAACGAATGAGACGACAGATAGGTCAGCAGTTATGCTGTGAACTACGATCCGCCCGCGATGTGCATACCCTTGGCACCTTTAAGTACAGCCAACAGAAAATTGCAGACTGCTTCCTCTCCATTCTTCTTCCCAACCCTTCTGTTAACGCCTTCCCCCCCCCCCCCATCTCCTCCCCTTTCATCGCACGTGTGTTCTGTAGCTCGGACCACTACTTCCAGACACGCTTGCCCCGTTTGGAACTGCCTTCCTCAGCACCTTCAGAATCACCCCACCCTCTTCATCTGTTTCGATATCGCCGAACAAAGAACTGGTGGCGGAACCAGCGCAACAGTCAGAGGCTATACATAACACGTGCATACATCCTCCTGTCACACCCTTTCACAAACTATGAAAGGAAACCAAACAATGCACGTCACTTGCTTGTTTCTTCGTTTTTCGCGTGTCCTTTTGTGCCTTCACGACGTTGCCACTCTGGGGGCAGTCTGCTGTTGGTGCAGACATGCAACCGGTAAAATGCGAAGCTTTGTTTTGAAAACAAACGATACGCTTTGTGGCACTTATCAGCTTCCTGACTGATTATCTATTTGTGCCAGCTTCCAGACGGATTATTAGCTTGGGCAAGTTTCCATCTCTGTCTCTGTCTCTTTCTCCATCTCTGTCTGTCTGTCTGTCTCCCTCCCTCCCCCCCTCCCTCTCTCTCTCTCTCTCTCTCTCTCTCTCTCTCTCTCTCTCTCTCTCTCTCTCTCTCTCTCTCTCATGTGTTTGTAATCTTTTGCATGAAGTTGTATGGAGGTATTGCTCATTGGTTGGTGCTATTATTTGTTGCCGACCATTTACTAAAAAAAAATACACAGTTTGAAGAGTTAAAGAAGCAAAGGAATTCAATGTTGCGCAGTTCAAGAAGAAATGTTTTACAAACTTGCTTTTTAATGGCCCGAAAAATAACTGAAAACCAATTTGGAAGGCGGTAAACATTCTTACACGTAAGAATTCAGACTAAACATCCTGAGTTCTGCATGAAATTTCTTGTGATAATTTAAATCATCATTTTTCAAACATCGCCGATCAAATAATTTAAAAAAATCTGATATGAATGACTTAAAACTGCTAAAGGATTTTTGTTAATCTAAACCTATAATGTCAGAGTGTTCCATTCCTTCATGGACGATTTATTATCTTTATTTTCATTTTGTACATATGACAGGTACACGTGGTTTTGATGATTTGGATGGAAAAATTCTAAAAATTAGTGTTCCTTTCATTACTGACACATTGACCTATTTATATAATCTTTGTATTGATAAAAGTTATTTTCATAACATTCTCAACCAAGCCAAAATAATACCACTTTTAAAATCTGGAGATAAAACTAATCCTCCAAATTAAAGGCCAATTTCACTTTTATCTAATCTCTCCAAGCCTCTAGAAAAGCATATCAAGAAATACCTCGTGTCCCATATTTTAAAATTCGTACTGCTGCATCCCAACCAGTCTGGTTTTAGTTTCAGCTACTCTTGCCACACAGCACTAACAAATCTCGTAGATCAGTGGTTAACAAACATAGATGATTTGAAATTCACTGGCGTACTTTTATTGATTTCACGAAAGCATTTGATGTTATTGATAATAAATTACTTCTGAAAAAAATTGGCAGTCTATAAGATTTCCAATCAGGTCCTTTCTTTCATAAAATCGTTTCTATCTAATCGTCAACAGTCTGTTTTCCTATGCAACAAACAGTCTACTTTTGCGCCACAAAAATTTGGTGTGCCACAAGGATCAGTTCTTGGGTTTTTTTTTCTCCCATGTTAATGACCTCCACTTACATGTCAAAGGCTCATGTGAACTCATTGCACATGATACATCTATCCATTCTAACCATTCTGACCTAAATCAACTATCCATACAAAAGATGTTGAACAGTTGGTTAACTGATCTGAACTCAACCATGCATCCCTTAATGAACTAA
Organism: Conus betulinus; assembly: GCA_016801955.1. Classification (NCBI taxonomy): domain Eukaryota; kingdom Metazoa; phylum Mollusca; class Gastropoda; order Neogastropoda; family Conidae; genus Conus; species Conus betulinus. The sequence goes on along the minus strand of JADBJO010000090.1, from coordinate 595,201 downwards.
AAACAAAGTATATGGTCATAACCTCGCGTCAGAAAAGACAAAACGTAACTTCTCATATGCCCTTTATCTACATCGGTGACAAGTAGCTTTAAGAAGTCAGCACTCACAAAGTTTTGGGCCTCACCTTGGACAACAATCTCTCTTGGTCACCTCATATTATTTGTTTAAGCAAACGCCTATCACAAAACGTCTTTCAGCTTTCACAAATTGAAAATTTTCTAAATTTAAACGGGCGTAAACACTTTTACCACGCACATGTTCAGTCATCGATCGATTATGCATCAACTGTTTGTGATTCTCATCGTGATAATACGTTGAAACCTTTGCATAGGGTCCATAAGGAGCTCTGAAAGCGATACTCATAAAATCGTCTTCATTAACATCAAAAGACTATATTAAGCTAAATATTCTACCTTTAACATACAAACTTCAGTACAATAAAGCAATAATGATATATAGAGCTATGAACGGTTTTGCACCTTCAACATTAACTGCTAAATTTTCGTTAAATCAGTCAAGATACACTAGTAATATACTAATCCGAAAACCCAGAATTGATCTATTCAAAACTAGTCTTCTTTAACCAGGTGGAACGCTTTGGAACTCTCTGCTAATAAAGATCAAACAAAAAAGGTAGCATTGGTTCCTTTAAGACAGCATATAAAAATTGATTGTTTCAAACATTAAAACATAATATTGACAGCGTCCACATAAACATTTTATCTTTATCAAGAAGCACTACTTTATTATCTAATAATATGTATAGAGTGTGTATACGTGTGTGCGTGTGTGTGTGTGTGCGTGCGTGTGTGTGTGTGTGTGTGTGTGTGTGTGTGTGTGTGTGTGTGTGTGTGTGTGTGTGTGTGTGTGTGTGTGTGTGTGTGTGTGTGTGTGTGTGTGTGTGTGTGTGTGTGTGTGTGTGTGTGTGTGCTTTTTTTTTTATTACGTTAATGTCCTTTTGAGATATATTGTATGCTACCTTTTCCATTCACCCCCCAACCTACCCCTTGCTCTATCCCTTCCCCCTTTCCTACTCCTTGTACGTTATGTTCACACATTTTTCTATTGCATTCGTTTATCAATGGTGCAGACAATTGCTGATTTGTGTTGAACTGGGCAAGATCTTGTCGTTGTTTGTTCCTTTTATATGTATCTGCATTAATTTGATTTTTAATTTGTTTTCTTTCCTTTTGCCCCAGGCCTGGGTGGGAAAAGGCATTTGTTATTACTGGCTTCACTCTTCACTCCCGCCTCTGGCTTCCAATCCACAGTCGAACTGACTACAAGCTGGCATCTATCTGTTTCGCTTCTGTTTCTGGTACTGGACCAAAATATCTCCCAGACATCCTCCACATCTACACCCCCATCCCGTCAACTTGGTTCCTCTGCCGACAGCCGCCTCTTGCGCATTTCTTCTGTCAGAACGAAAATCTTTTGGTCAACGTTCTCTCTCCTTCCAAGAATACACTTCCCATCAGTGTCTGGAATACAGTCTAGTATACACTTCCCATCAGTGTCAGACACCTACCTTCACCCTCTTCTTTCAAATCTGCCGTGAAAAACAAACTTCTTTCAACAGTCGTAACCCCCCCCCCCCCCCCCCCCCCCCCACCTCCCTTCCCAATCCACCTTCCGAGTGCCTGAGTGGGCTTTTGCGTGCACGCATGAGTGCCTGGTGGTTTGTGTCACTACGCGTGCAGGCTGTGTTGATGTGAGTGCGTACGTGTGGGCGGTGGTGTGTAGTCATGCGTAAGCATGCATGTGCGCGCGCTCCCGTGCGGGCACACGCGTGTGTACGTGTACGTGTGTGTTGTTGGTTCTGTAAAGCGCTTAGAGCCCTAATTTTCAGAGACTAGGCGCTACATAAATTAACATTATTACCATTATTACCCTGGTAAAATAAGATTTCGTTAGTTTGTTTTCTCTCTCTCTCTCTCTCTCTCTCTCTCTGTCTCTCTCTCTCTCTCTCTCTCTCTCTCTCTCTCTCTCTCTGCGCGCACGCGCACGCGCGCGCGCGTGTGTGATTTCCTACTCAGTTTTTTTTTTAGCCTGAAACTACTCGAAAATACTTGCTGTCATAGCTATACACATTACTTGAACATATAATATTACTTATTACCTGACGAAAATCTGTCCACGTGTAACTTTCTATAAAGTGATGAAGTGCAAATTAGTCATTCTCACAGGAATACGAAAAGAAGCCTCTGACAGAAACTGGCACTTTCTCACTTTTGTACCTTTCTCCCGATCTGATTAAACCTCTCTCTCTCATGGCGATACGAATCTATTTCTCCTCTCTGTCTCTTTTTTTAAATTCATATTTCTGTCTTCTTTCTGTGTCTCTTTTCACTATATATTCTCATCTTTCCCCCATTTCTGTTTCTATCTTTTTCTCATGTTAATTTATATTTTTTTCTCCTATCAGGTAGAGAGATCGTGTTGAGTATCCTGCTTGCTATCGTAGTCTGCGGAGCATGGTGTTAGTCAAATCTGAGTTTATACTAATGAGTCTGCCAGAATATGCAGACATTTGCGCTTTTTTGAGAATCAGCCTGCCATGTATAGAGAGCAGACTTGTGCCTTTTTGAAGTGATGCTTGCCAGGAGAGAACAGACTGTGTCTTCAGAACTGCTGCCTGTCATATATACACACCAATCCTGTCGGCTAGAATATATGGACAGACTTGTGCCTTTTTGAAGTGCTGTTTGCCAGAATGTAAAGACAGACCTATGCCTTTTTGAAGAGCTACCAGCAGGAATATAAGAACAGACTCTGCGCCCTTTTGAAGTACTGCCTGCAGGATATTTTAAGAGATTTGTGTCTAGTGGATGTACTGCCTGCAGGAATCTATGAAAAGACTTGTGTCTCAATTTTGAAGTAATGCCTGCAGTAATACATGGACAGACTTGTTCCTTTTTTGAAGCATTGCCTGCCACAATGTATACAGATATATTTTTTTGAGAGATACCTTCGAGAATTTATGCACAGACTCCAACTTTTGCCTTTTCCACGCGCTGCCAGCCAGAATATGTGGACAGACTGGTATGCTTTTGAAGTGGTTCCAACCAGGGAAACAAGATCATCAGGATAATCATCAGCTCCTCGTCCTGGCAGGTAAAGAGGCGGCAAGTATGGAAAGAGAAGAGAAGCACAGAAAAAGCGGGAAGAGAGAGAAGGAGATAAAGAGAGAGATGGAGAGAAGATAAGCTGGCAAATGCCAAGAATAGTAGAAAACAGCCAACCAAAGACAGTAACTTCTTTGTCTGTCAAAGTGAAACCATTTCTCCCCAGGTGGCAGTCAGGCGCTATAACCAAACCTGACAAGCTCTCTTCATTACCAAAGAAGTCACTTGCTGGTATCTATATTTGATTACCTTCATTGTAGTTATATTGACTTTGGAGAATATTCGCAGAGCCTTTTTATTTATTTATTAGGATATCTATTTAAAACCTTTTGTCGCTTCTGAGCATAATTACGTTTCATTGTGCTAAACTAGCACTTGAACAGATGTTAAATATATTTCTTGATTCATGTTAGGAAAGAAAAGTAAGCGAACAAAGCGATTTAACATGTATAGTTAGAGAAAGAGGGAGGGAGGGAAAGATTGATAAGCGCTTTGCCTTACATCGTTGTATTTACACATCTGGGGTAAAACACATCACGATGAAAACAACAACAACAACAAAAACAACAAAATGAAAAGATACACCTATGAAGAGGATACGTTTTTCTGACCAACGTGAACAGCAGAATGTTAACCTGTTTCCTGTTTCTGACTGTTTGCCAGATTTGACGACCGCTAAATCAAATTACTCCATCCACTGAAGAGAAACCCAAGTGCAGGCAAACAGCGCGTGCCCAAATCGGGGAAGGGGTGTGTGTGTGTGTGTGTGTGTGTGTGTGTGTGTGTGAAAGCAACTGTCATTTGTTCTGGTGCCAGCACTCGCTCTCCTGACCTTGTCTGTGCAGAAGACCAAATGTGCAACACACTTTAGCGGATGTTGGCAACAAGCTGTTTAAGTTTTTCTCTTCATCAACGCTTCTGTCGGCAGAGCCTGCATATGCAGACTGTAAAGAAGGGTGTTATGTTTTATTTCTTACCGTGTTCTTTGGGCGAAACATTTGATTCTCTTGGTTATTTACGTGTGTGTGTGTGTGTGTGTGTGTGTGTGTGTGTGTGTGTGTGTGTGTGTGTGTGCGCGCGCGCGCACGCGTACGTGTCAGCGCGCGCTCGTCCGTGAGCCCGCGTGCGTGTAGGTGTGTATGTGTGTGTGTGTGTGTGTGTGTGTGCGTGCGTGTGCGCGCATGTGTATGTGTGTGTGCGAGTGCACGCGTGTGTGTATCTGTATGTGCGTGCGCGCGTGCGCGTGTATGCATGCGTGTGTGCGCGCGTGTGTGTTGTGCGCGTTTGTTTCATTTGTGCGTTTTCATTTCTCTACAGAGGGAGCGTGTGCGACAGCACAGTGTGTGCGGGCGTGAGGATGGGAGGGAGGGGGGGTGGGGGGGGGGGGGGGGGGGGGGGGGCGCTATCAACGGATTCTTACTCTTCACCTTTGTGCGTTTTCATTTCTCTACAGAGGGAAGAGGTGAGACAGAGACAGAGGGGGGAGGGAGGATGGGAGGGAGGGAGGCAGAAGGAGGGACAAAAAAGGGGAAGGAGGAAGAGACAGAAAGACAAGCAGACGTAATACAAAGAGAGGGAGGGAGGGAGGAGAGAGGGGAGGAAGAAGAGGAGAGAGAGGATAAGAGAGAGAGAGAGGAGGGAGATACAGAAGGATGTATCGGGTGGGAGGGAGGGAGGTAGAAAGAAGGGACAGGGAAGGTAATAGAGGAAAAGACAGAAAGGCATGCAGATGTGAAAACAAAAGAATGAGAGAGAAAGGGAGAGAGAGAGAGAGAGAGAGAGAGAGAGAGAGAGAGAGAGAGAGAGAGAGAGAGGAGAGACAGAGAGACAGAGAGAGAGACAGAGACAGAGACAGAGACAGAGACACAGAGAGAGAGAGAGAGGAAGGCAGGCAGAGAGGGGGTGAGGGATGGAGAAGAGAGAGAAAAAAGAGAGAGGGAGGGAGACAGAGGGGGGGGGGGGGGAGGGAGAGATGGATAGGAGAGAGTTGTAGAGGTGAGTAAGACAGATACGAGAAAAAAGAAGAAAGAAAGAAAGAGAGACAGAGACGGAGAAAGAAAGAGAAACATTCAAACT
>JADBJO010000090.1:560000-585000 GCA_016801955.1 Conus betulinus | reverse complement strand
TAATTTTGTTAAAATTGGTTACATTATCATACTCTGACTATACAGATCTGGATATTTTACCATTAAACTTGAAGCTTAATTCAAAAAAGCTTTTTTCATTTAAGATTCTTTCGGGTCGTGTTCCCCCTTCAATTAGAGATAAATTTAGATTTGATGAAATCGACATATTCATAAAATTGTAATACCCCGTCCAAGAATAGATATGTTTAAAATCAGTCTTCACTACTCTGGCGGCTTCTTGTGCAACCGCATTTCACTCGCTCTTGATATTCATGCCAGCATATATATAGCTTTAAAAAGGGCACTTCATATCCAAATAATGACTGAATTTTCCGATTCATGCTCTTAAACTCTCTCTCTCTCTCTCTCTCTCTCTCTCTCTCTCTCTCTCTCTCTCTCTCTCTCTCTCTCTCTCTCTGTACTCTCTCTCTCCCTCTCCTATTGTTCCAAAGGTGCTGCTTGTCAAGTGTAAATTTTTGTCTTTGCTTACAGGATGGGGTGCCTGTTCAATTTTTTTTCCCCCCAGAAATGTGTGTTATAATTTCATTGTTGTGATAACTTTCATTGTATATATTTATCTATCTTCCAATAATCATTTTTCATGAACTATATATGATGACCCCCACCCCCCACCTGTTTCTCTGTCTGTCTGTCTGTCTCTCTCTCTGTCTGTCTCTCTCTGTCTGTCTCTCTCTGTCTGTCTGTCTCTCTCCCTCCCTCCCCTCCCTCTCTCTCTCTCTCTCTCTCTCTCTCTCTTTTCCAGGCATTAATTGTCTTCTGTTCTTTTGTGTTAACCTTCTCGTCTTTCTATTTATAGCGTATATGTTTTTCTTCAATTCTAGATTAGTTTTGCTGTTGCTATTGTATTTTCTATATATTTCCCTTTATTGTGGGCCGGATGTAAAAAAAAAGCCATTTTGTGCTTATTCCGCTTTTTCCCTCTCTTTAAAAAAGATTCGTTCGTTTGTTCGTTCTCTCTCTCTCTCTCTCTCTCTCTCTCTCTCTCTCTCTCTCTCTCTTCTTACAGCCTCCTCAAATCTTCCAAGAATGGTGTTCATCAAAATTCCCCTTTCTCTGTGTCCCACAGAGCTGTCTGCTGCAAAGTGAACAGTCCTGACAGACTCCTGCGTTTCCCTCCTGCTCATTAACCAGCGCCGAAGAAAAGCCACGCTCGCCATGTCTGTTCACACTTTCCCTACATGGATCACGCCGCCATACACAGCATCAGTGGCATCATCTATGTTTCTGCAGGTCTACATAACCTTCCCACATGTCTTTGCTACTTCAGTACAGAGGGATTTTTGTTTCTGACTCTCAAAAAGTCTTTCAATGAGATTTTAAGCAGGGGCTCTATATGTGAACGCAGGCATATCTTGTGCACACGTAAAATCTCATCACCAACTTGCGGAAGAGAAGGCAACTTCGGCAGTTGATGCGGACGAGCTTACTCACACAGCATGCGTCTTCCGTTAAAATCGAAGAAATGAGCGAAAGTCTTAGTGACTGATATTCGCCTGAATGGCACGTGAAACGAATGATTAGCGTCAGCAGGCAACTCTTCAGGCGGCTCTACCCAGGTAGGCAGCCCTTTGTGTAATCGAGGGCGTGGAATTTAACGCGCTCCGAGCTTGTCCTCCAACTTAAGATCGGCGCTTTGTAAGCACGATGATAATAATTTAGTAACACGAGTTATTATACCTCTTTCATCAGATTCCATTGAACGATGCTGTGAGTCGTACAGAATCAGTCTCATTGTTATCTTTTATAAACCAGAGGGAGGGGAGAGCGGGAAACATATGTAAAAGTACGCCGCTGGTTTTGTGTTTGTTGTTTTTTCGATCCCTTAATGTAAACTAGTTAGTTACTTTGGCCGATCTCCCGATCGAGCCTCTGTGACGTACTCCTTCCACTAGCTCATGTCCAACATAGCTGCCTTGATCTCATCGATGTTTTCGAGGCCAGTGTCCCTTTTGAGAAGATCAATGAAGTCTGTCGTCTTCCTTCCCCTGTTCGCTCTCCCTCCAGTTGGCTGCCACAGTACAAGTTGTGAAGCAACTTCCTCTGGAGGTCGCATACAGTGACCGGCTTGGCGAAGCCTACGTGTTTCTTATCTTGTCACTAACTTTAGGGAGGTATCCATCTAGCTCTTCGTTAGTCATTTGCTACTTCCATGAGACATTTGATGCCATCCTCAACATGCAAGTATACGTCCCATCAAGGCTCTTCTCCATCTCTGCTTTGTTAAGGTCCATGTTTCCGTGTTGTAGAGCAACACAGACTCAACAGTGGATATAAAGAGACGAATCTTTCGTTCTTTAACATAAAGTACTATCGCAACAAGTGTAAAAGTACCCCGTTGTTTCTCTGATTTTGTTTGTTCGTTGTGTAAAATACCATCGCACATTTCTGTTATTCTTGCCACATGACGTGCATTTAACTCACGCTACTGATTAAAATTAGTTACTGACTGTATCAAAGCTGAATTTTCTGTCATTCTGTGGATGTGAATCAAAAACACACACGCACGCACGCACGCACACACGTACGCACGCATGCACGCACGCACGCACGCACACGAGTCTTACTTAGGAGACAAAAGCTGACTCGCACGCACGCACGCACGCACGCACACACACACACACGATTCTTACTTAGGAGACGAAAGCTGACCTACAGACGAGCGTAACAAATGGTTCAGGTTTGGATGACCCCATGTGCTGTCAGTAAAGGGTTAAACATTGACACTTTTTCACGTTTCTCTTCTTCATCCATCCTCTCCTCCCCCCCCCATCTTTCCCTCACTATTTTTCTGTTGTTTTTTTTTCTGCCTCGTCTTCCATGTCGCTCATCCATCTTCCACTCATCCATCTTCCCGCCAGCTGGCTTGTCACGCCGCCGCCTTGGCACCGACAATCAATAGACAGAAGTCAGTTGTCAAGTCAAAGGGTAGGTAAGGTAATGTTGCTTATAACCCAGCCCACCGCAAAGGGCCATATCAGGGCTGTCACCGCGTTGAAGTCAACCCACAAGTCATTCATTCACACAACCGTTTAAAATACACCTAAAAACACACCCAAAATTTTATTAAACATCTTAAACATCCTTCTGCTGTAAAATCTCACATCGGATGAAAAATGTTAGTCTCCCTCAGAAATTCAAAGGTCACATCGGGTGGAACATCTCTGAACAAGGTTTTCATGGAATCTGCTGTAAAGTCTTTATGTCTCACATCATGCAAGTCCCAACACTCTAGAAGCATATGTTTCATTGTGAGTGGTACATGACATGGAATGCACCACGGAGATTCTTCACTCTTTAAAAAGGTACGAATGAGTTAAAAACGAATAGCCAGTGTACAGCCAACATAACACATTTTTTTCTTCGCGCGACCATCAGAGGCAGATGAGAGGAACTCTTTTAGGTTTGGACGGATCTGGAAAAGTTTGTTATCCGTCTGTGTATTCCAGTCCTCCTGCCAGAGGTCTGTGACATAATTATCGACTTTTGGTTTCAAATCTGAGTAGGGGATAGATATGTTAGATAGTTTCCTTGTTGTGTCTTTCTCGGCCAAACGATCAGCAGAAAAGTTTGTTATCCGTCTGTGTATTCCAGTCCTCCTGCCAGAGGTCTGTGACATAATTATCGACTTTTGGTTTCAAATCTGAGTAGGGGATAGATATGTTAGATAGTTTCCTTGTGGCTTTCTCGGCCAAACGATCAGCCATTTTCATCCCTTCGATGTCAACGTGACCGGCAACCCAAGCAAGAACAATGTTGTGACCTTCCGCTTTCAAAGAGGTATAAAGTTAGAAAGAAAAAGTTCAGAAGTTCAGGATGATGGAGGTTATGGCCAGCTATGGTCTCAAGTCACCAAGAGACAACCCACCAGAGGAGACACTGCCTTGCTGCCAAATCACTTCAGTGGTGTTTAGCGGCGTCTATTTTGATTCAACATACGCAGGACACCACCTATTAACCCCCCCCCCCCCCCCCCCCCCCCATGGATGGACACAATATTGCTCCGTCGTGGAGCCAGCGTAGTGAACGTCCTCCGCCAGAGGGCGTCACCATATCCGTCCTGGGACAGTCTCCGTGAACGTCCTCCTCATGACGACGGCGTCACCATGTCCGTCCTGGGACAGTCCCGTGAACGTCCTCCGCCAGAGGGCGTCACCATGTCCATACTGGGACAGTCTCCGTGAACGTCCTCCGCCAGAGGGCGTCACCATGTCCGTCCTGGGACAGTCTCCTTGAACGTCCTCCGCCAGAGGGCGTCACCATGTCCGTCCTGGGACAGTCTCCTTGAACGTCCTCCGCCAGAGGGCGTCACCATGTCCGTCCTGGGACAGTCTTCGTGAACGTCTCTCTTTCAGAGGGCGTCACATGTCCGTCCTGGGACAGTCTCCGTGAACGTCCTCCGCTAGAGTGCGTCACCATGTCCGTCCTGGGACAGTCTCCGTGAACGTCCTCCGCCAGAGGGCGTCACCCATGTCCGTCCTGGGACAGTCTCCTTGAACGTCCTCCTCATGATGACGGCGTCACCATGTCCGTCCTGGGACAGTCTCCGTGAACGTCCTCCGCCAGAGTGCGTCACCATGTCCGTCCTGGGACAGTCTCCGTGAACGTCCTCCGCCAGAGGGCGCGTCACCATGTCCGTCCTGGGACAGTCCCGTGAACGTCCTCCGCCAGTGCGTCACCATGTCCGTCCTGGGACAGTCTCCGTGAACGTCCTCCGCCAGAGGGCGTCACCATGTCCGTCCTGGGACAGTCCCCGTGAACGTCCTCCGCCAGAGGGCGTCACCATGTCCGTCCTGGGACAGTCCCCGTGAACGTCCTCCGCCAGAGGGCGTCACCATGTCCATCCTGGGACAGTCCCGTGAACGTCCTCCGCCAGAGGGCGTCACCATGTCCATCCTGGGACAGTCCCCGTGAACGTCCTCCGCCAGAGGGCGTCACCATGTCCATCCTGGGACAGTCCCCGTGAACGTCCTCCGCCAGAGGGCGTCACCATGTCCATCGTGGGACAGTCCCCGTGAACGTCCTCCGCCAGAGGGCGTCACCATGTCCGTCCTGGGACAGACTCCGTGAACGTCCTCCGCAAGGGCGTCACCATGTCTGTCCTGCGACAGTCCCCGTGAACGTCCTCTTTCAGAGGGCGTCACCATGTCTGTCCTGGGACAGTATCCGTGAATGTCCTCCGCCAGAGAGCGTCACCATGTCCATCCTGGGACAGTCCCGTGAACGTCCTCCGCTAGAGGGCGTCACCATGTCCATCCTGGGACAGTCCCGTGAACGTCCTCCGCTAAAGGGCGTAACCATGTCCATCCTGGGACAGTCCCGTGAACCTCCTCCGCCAGAGGACGTCACCATGTCCGTCCTGGGACAGTCCCGTGAACGTCCTCCGCTAGAGGGCGTCACCATGTCCGTCCTGGGACAGTCTTCGTGAACGTCCTCCGCTAGAGGGCGTCATCATGTCCATCCTGGGACAGTCCCCCTGAACGTCCTCCGCCAGAGGGCGTCACCATGTCCGTCCTGGGACTGTCTTCGTGTCCTCCGCCAGAGGGCGTCACCATGTCTGTCCTGGGACAGTCTTCGTGAACGTCCTCCGCTAGAGAGCGCGTCACCATGTCCGTCCTGGGACATTTTCCGTGAACGTCCCCGCCAGAGGGCGTCACCACATCTGTCCTGGAACAGTCTTCGTGAACGTCCTCCGCTAGAGGGTGTCACCATATCTGTCCTGGGACAGTCTCTGTGAACGTCCTCCTCTAGAGGGCGTCACCATGTCCGTTCTGGGACAGTCTCCGTGAACGTCCTCCGCTAGAGGGCGTCACCATATCCGTCCTGGGACAGTCCCCGTGAACGTCCTCCTCCAGAGGGCGTCACCATGTCACCGTGAACTTGCCGTTACTGACGACCTCAACCCAAATTCAGTAAGTGCACAGTCGAGGAGAGGAAATCGAAACTAAGGTCACTATAACAGCAGGCATGAAGGGGATGGGATGATGATGATGATGATGATGATGATGATGATAATGATGATGATGATGATGATGATGATGATGATGACGAAGTTATGAAGTCCATTCTGGTCTGAGTCTGCATGAGATGTCTCATTCGCTCACTGGCGTCAATCAGCACTGAAAAACACAGACGCCTGAAGTGTTGGTCAAGGAAGTTGAGCCACACTGTCGGAGTCTTCCCGACTAAGCCCACACCAACTTAACTCTGGGTAGTCGCCGGCTGGGGCAGGTAAGTCACAGAAATAAATGGCTCAGATGGGAATCGAACCCACGACGTATCGGCTAGGAATCCGCAACACTAACCACTGGGCCACAGAGGCTGGTCTTTTCAGTCTTTTAAGCCATTGTCATCTTGGCGGAGGAATAATTTACTTCTACTTGTTTTACTTATTTGTTTCATTAAAACAAAAATATTAAGAGTAGCAACCAGATTCAGATTCCAAGATTCTCGTTAGAAATAGGGAAAAAAGATAGTATGTATGACACATGTACGAAAAATAGATCAGAACAAATTAAAAAATCAACCGATATAAATATACATATGCATGAATACAGACATACGCACACATAGTTTTTGAGAAAGCGTTTGCTTCCATCGATAATACATCCAGGCGATATTAAATCATGAAAATATCTTTTTTTATTATTATTATTTCATCCAACCCATCCGGCCACTATCACCACTGTTGTTGCTGCTGGCTACTACTACTACTACTACTACTACTACTACTACTACTACTACTACTACTACTGCCGCTGCTGCTGCTGCTGCTGCTGCTGCTGCTGCTGTGTTGTTGTTGCTGCTATTGCTGCTACTACTACTATTACTACTGCTGTTACTACTACTACTACTACTACTACTACTACTACTACTGCTGCTGCTGCTGCTGTTGCTGCTACTGCAACCACTATTATCATCATCATCATTACGAAAATATTGACAATGGCAACGATAAAAAAGATAAAAAAGAAAGAAAGATTACTTGAGCAAACGAAAGGAGAGAGAGAGAGAGAGAGAGAGAGAGAGAGAGAGAGAGAGAGAGAGAGAGAGAGAGAGAGAGAGAGAGAGAGAGAGAGAGAGAGAGAAATATACTAGAAACAGACGCTCTTATATCTTCATGAAGAAAAACAAACGCCCTAGAGAAAGGGAAAAACAGAAGGTTCGTCTGTCCTATCTATCTGACATTTAGCAGCCATAGGTCATACGGGTAGTGCGTGCTGAGCACACATCCTGTGCATGCAAACCCCCTACTGTTGCTAGTGCCATGCCCCCCTCCTCCTCTCCTCCCCGATCGGTTCGGCATCAGATTCTTTCGTGTCAAACTCACTGACAGAGGTACCCTACTTTGGCGAGCAAGGCTTTCTCACCTGAAAAAAGAAGCCCACGAAAATCAGACAGAATATATTATTGTGCCGTAAATGTCACACCGTACAATTCGCTCACAAAATGCAATACAATTCAGCACAACAGGAGCCAGTAGTTGGAAGTGGGGACAACGACACCATCCCCACCCGCCGGCCCAAGTTGTCTTGTTCTTTCTCAGCCCAGGTCGGTCGCTGGTCATCTGGAGCCGTACAACAAATTTCAAACGGGAGGGTTGAAGGATAATTACCCCAACTTTCATAAATCTTTTATGTCTTTACTTAAAGAAAGAAAATTTGGAAGGCAGACTGACAGACAGACAAACAGAGACAGAAACAGAGACAGAGAGAGAGAGAAGGAGTCAGAGACAAAGAGATTTAAAGGCAGAGACAGAGAATTAGAGGCAGAGACGCAAAGAGTTACACAGAGAGAGAAGGAGTCAGAGACAAAGAGAGAAAGAAAAGACAGAGATTAGAAGAGAAAAGAGTTACAGACAGAGAGAGAAAATAGAGATGAAGAAAAGAGGAGGAAAAAGAACATCTTCTATCCTTAGATGTCAATTGCAGAAAAGAAACTAAACAATATATCGCACTCCCAAACTATAACATTGCTATGAATTTTTCACATTATACCGTTAATAAACCTAATTTACGCATCTTTACTGAGGGCAAATAATAAAAGAAATTACATATACACATTGCAGCTAAGAATATAGGCTTACATGACTTAACGTTCTTGGTCTAATAAAGTTTAACACCTCCACCCCCCCCCCCTCAGACACATAAGCATCACCACAATCAAGACCACACACACACACACACACACACACACACACACACACACACACACACACACACACACACAAACTACAGTTTGTATTGAAGGCGTTTTCAAAAATGCTACTAGTTTAATATTGCGAAATGTTTACTTCATAGTCCTGTAGGACATTTGTTATAGACTAATTGATTGTAATTGTTGTTAATGCTCATTTTTCTGACCTTTTTTCCCTTATCAAAGAGACCTAAACACATACACACACAATACGGTCCCCCTCCCCTCCTCCTCCCCCCGATCCCCTCCATCCCCCCGTCTAATATCACTATGTGGATAGACGTAAATTGAAGACAACACACACACACACACACACACACACACACACACACACACACACACACACACACACACACACACACACACACACACACACACACACACACAAAGAGAGAGAGAGAGAGAGAGAGAGAGAGAGAGGGGGGGGGGGGGGGCAGAGAGACAGACAGAGACAAAGACAAAGACAGAGAGAGAAAAAAACGGACAGAGACAGAGAATCAGAGGCAGAGACAGACAGACAGAGACAAAGATGGACAGACAGACAATGGAGAGACGCTTTCACACTTGACACTTTGATATTTTACTGTCATTACCAAAGAGGTCTTTTGACAAGGGGGAGGTGTGGTGGACAATAACATTTACATTGCAAACAAATAGTACCCACTTATTTCCATTGTGTATCACATTTACCTTTCCTTTCATTGCAAACAAATAGTACCCACTTATTTCCATTGTCTATCACATTACCTCTTCCTTTCATTGCAAACAAATAGTACCCACTTATTTCCATTGTGTATCACATTTAAAGGTAAAGAAAAACACATGAAATCGCAATATCTCTGGATGTGATCGCACAAAGAAGTAATACAGTAACGTCAGAAAGAAAACAAACAGCAAACAAACAGCTGAAACAGATCAGAAGTAGAGCGCCGGATTCGTAATCTTGGTGATCCTGGGGTTGCGGATGTTGCAAATGATAGCCCTTTTCTTTTCAGACGAAAGTTATTGGAAACAAGTATGACACGACTCATTCTTTTTCGAGTTATTGTTGGTGGTAGTGTTGTAGTGGTTGGGGTTGATGTGTTTACGATTGTTATTATTGTTATAGCAGTTTTTGGGTTGTTGTGATCACAATTACTGCTGTAATGAATGTTGTGATTGTTTTTCTTGTGGTGGTGGTGTTCTGGTTGCGGTTGTGGTACTGTCTGGGGGAAAGGTTCCTGCAAACAAAAAACAAGCATGGACTAACCGAGCCTTCTTTAGATCAATTTAGAGCATATCTATCTGTAGATATATTGATCTTCGTTTTTTCTCTTTTCATCGCATCTTTCCTAGAGGTTTGCTAAGCCTATCTTAGGCCAGTCGCGGCCTTTGCTTCGTATTTAATACTAAACCTTCCTGCATCATTAAAAAAATGAAAAAAGAAAAAGAAAGAAGAAAACAAGAAGAAGAAGAAGAAAAAGGAAGAAAAAGAAAAAGTTGTGTGTGAGGCACACGCCTTCACCGCGTCTCCTAGCACGATGCCGCTGACCAGTCAGTCTTCCGAGACAACTGATTCTCCTTCAGTTGATAAACCGATCACCTGATGGTATTGTTCACTGCGGTCAGTACATGCAGGCTGCACGGTTTTTGTGACTGGGTGTGTCAAGACACAAGAATGTAAACAAGTACCTAAGACTGTTTCACTTGTCAAAGTTTGCATTAATAATATGCTTTCCGTCAGTTGACTTGTTTTATATACCAACACATATCAATAGTTTTCCTTCAGTTGGCTTGTTTATATACTCACATACATCAAAAGATTTTCATCCCTACTTGTTTGATATACTAACACACATCAAATGTTTTCCGTCAGTTGACTTGTTTTATGTACTAACATACTTCAAAAGTTTTCCGTCAGTTGACTTGTTTTATGTACTAACATACTTCAAAAGTTTTCCGTCAGCTGACTTGTTTTATATGCTAAGACACATCAAAGGTTTTTTATCCTTACTTGTTTGATATACTACACACATCAAAGGTTTTTATCCTTACTTGTTTGATATACTAACACACATCAAATGTTTTCCGTCAGTTGACTTGTTTTTATGTACTAACATACTTCAAAAAGTTTTTCAGCTGACTTGTTTTATGTACTAACATACTTCAAATGTTTTCCGTCAGTTGACTTGTTTTATGTACTAACATACTTCAAAGTTTTTCCGTCAGCTGACTTTGTTTTATGTACTAACATACTTCAAATGTTTTCCGTCAGTTGACTTGTTTTATGTACTAACATACTTCAAAAGTTTTTCCGTCAGCTGACTTGTTTTATATGCTAAGACACATCAAAGGTTTTTTTATCCTTACTTGTTTGATATACTAACACACATCAAAGGTTTTTTATCCTACTTGTTTGATATACTAACACACATCAAAGTTTTCCGTCAGTTTTGTTTTATGTACTAACATACTTCAAAAGTTTTCCGTCAGCTGACTATATGCTAAGACACATCAAAGGTTCCCCGTCAACTGGCTTACTCTATATACTAGCACACATCAAAGGTTTTTTTATCCTTACTTGTTTTATATACTAACACACATCAAAAGTTCCCCGTCAACTGGCTTATTCTATATACTACTAGCACGCATCAAATGTTTTCCGTCAGTGTACTTGTTTTATATACTAACACACATCAAAAGTTTTCCGTCAGTTGACTTGTTTTATATATACTATCATACATCAAATTTTTTTTCATCCTTACTTGTTTTATGTACTAGCACACATCAAATGTTTTTCGTCCATACTTGTTTTATATATCAACACATATCCTATGTTTTCCGTCAGTTAACTTGTTTTATGTGTTAACACACGTCAAATGTTTTCAGTCAGCTGACTTGTTTTATATAGGCTACAAACACACTTCAAATATTTTCTGTCAGTTGACTTGTTCTATATATCAACAACAAATGCTTTCCGTCAGTTGACTTCTTTTATATGCTAACACACGTCAAATGTTTTCAGTCAGTTGACTTGTTTTATATAGGCTACAAACACACTTCAAACATTTTTCCGTCAATTTACTTACTCTATATACTAACGCACTTCAGATGTTTTCCGTCATTTGATTTGTTCTATATACTAACACCACATATAAAATGTTTTCCATCAATTGGCTTATTCTATATACTAACACACAACAAATGTTTTCCGTCAGTTGACTTGTTTTATCTAGTAACACACGTCAAATGTTTTTCGTCAGTTGACTTATTCTATAAACTAACACACATCAAATGTTTTTTTCGTCAGTTGACTTATTCTGTATACTAACACACATCAAATGTTTTTCGTCAGTTGACTTACTCTATATAGGCTGCACACGCACATCAAACGCCCGGCAACTTGGGTGCAGTTCCTGACTGGAACCAAATAGTGAAGATCATGCACAACTGTGTCAGTCACGTCAGCGAAATGCAGCTCTCTCTCTCTCTCTCTCTCTCTCTCTCTCTCTCTCTCTCTCTCTCTCTCTCTCTCTCTCTCTCTCTCTCTCTGCCTAAATCCTTCGTTTTCTCCACCATCCGTTTACCACTCCACTCACTTCACCTCCGTTCCACCATTCTCTCATGCACATGTGAAACAATTAAAACCATGGAGCGATGCCAGACACCCACCACCCTAGCCTAGCCACGGTATGGGTAGGACCAGAGTCACGGATAGTTTAGCAGGAAAACGAGATAGCTGCCACTGGCACTGGTTCTGGCATTATCCAAGTTGAAGACACGTTCTCCACCTCCAAGAGAATGAGAGCAGCACGCATCGGGCGCAAAGTTGCTGAAAAGTCCAAGCGTCTGTTGTTATCATTATCAGTTCCTCCTCTTCCCTTACACACACACACACACACACACACACACACACACACACACACACACACACACACAGCGCGCGCACGCATGTGCACACACGCACGCACGTGCGCGCGCACACATACACACAAACACATATTCATCCTTTACTAGCCACATCTCTCCCCACGCCTCTACATGCCCCATGCATCTCACCTTCCTCGCCTCCTAATCCTCCCTCTCTCTCCCCCCCCCCCCCCCCCCCCCCCCCCCCCCCCCATACCCATATCACCTCATTCCCCAAACTACTACACACATCCACACGTACATACAATATTCTCTCCCTTCCCCTCTCTCTCTTTTAGGAACTGAATCTCATTCCCCCCAAACTACTACATGCCCCATCCATTCTCTCCTCTCCTCGCCCCCTAATCGTCCCTAAACCCCATCCTCTCTCTCCCTTCCCCTCTCTCTCTTTTTAGGAACTGAATCCTTCCTTCCTGCTCTCTCTCTCTCTTTCTCTCTCTCTCTTTGTCTCTCCCCTCTCTCCTCTTCATTCTCTCTCTCTCTCTCTCTCTCTCTCTCTCTCTCTCTCTCTCTCGTAAGAACCGACTCCTTTGTTCTATCCCCCATCTATCCCCGCTCAACTCCATTGTACCACTCTTATGCACGCACGGAAGAATCAAAACTGTGGAACGATGCCAATTATCGCCGCCCTGGCCATCATGGGTAGGACGAAACTCACGCATTGTTTAGCGAGAAACGAAGTAGGCCTAGCTGGCACTAGCACTATCATCCCTCCCTTTTCCCGCTTCCACACACACACACACACACACACACACACACACACACACACACACACACACACACACACACACACACACACACACACACACACACACACACACACACACACACACACACACACACACACACACACACACACACACACACACACACACACACACACACACACACACACACACACACACAGGTATGTGTGGGCGCTCGCGCATGCATTCACAAATCCGTACATCACCAGCCACCCTTCCTCCCACCTATGCATGATCCATCCATCTCCTTTTTCTCCCAGCCCCCCCCCCCCCCCCCCCCCCTGCCCTGCCACCGAGCTAACCTGCCGATCCATCGCCATGCATAAAGTCACGCACGGACATACAAGAACACACTGTGTCCACAGTTGGAACCTGGAGGATTTCAGGCGCAGGGGGGGGGGGGGGGGGGGGGGGGGGGGGGGGGCGGTAATGTAATTGATTTAACGAAAACGAATACTAATACATGAAGCACGAATATTTCACTTACTTGTTCACCTTAAAAACTCACACGAGAATGCAAATTTGATTATTATGAACTGATTTTTTTAATCTTCTAGCTTGCAGAATACAAATTACGAAGCAAGAACTCATACACTGGCTATTAATGCCCCTTGATAATAAACATTTCTTCATGACTTTAATCTCTGCTTTTCATTAATCGCTAGTTCTGATTCTTTACTCGTTTTCGGCCGAATATGGACCCCATGTAAGGCTGGGCTACAATCAACCATGACTCACTACTCACGAGTATCACTCACAAAAGAAGAAGTATGCTAACCATGCACACCTACGTATGCACAGACACAGAGAGAGACCGACCATGCGGCAAGAGGGCACCTCAGGCGACTCCTGGTGGAATTTAATGTTTGACAGTCTCCGCATCCGACACGGGGAGCTGTTGGGACCTCTCCCTGACCTCTTTCATTTGGTTTAAAGACTGACCAAGTATTCACTTATCCATCAGCTTCATGTCATGCACAGTGTGGTCTCAAACTTAGCGGGAGTGGTATGGACTAGTCCGCACGCAGTGCCGCAGCAGCCGATCATGGCCCAAAATGCCCACAAAAGTTGCCTCATAGGATTCGAACCACAGATAGTTTGCTTGCTCAACCCACTACCACTCGGCCCTTCAGCCTAACGGTTGCACCACGGCGGCTGGCAAGAAAAAGGTATTAGAAAATACAACTAAGACATCCCTCACAAGAAATCGTCCTTATTTGTCCAATATCTCCTTATCGTAAACCACTGCCTAAACGAAAAGAAAACTTTTACATGTGTATGGAGAGAGTTATATCACTGAATCAAAGATTACGTACGTCTGCGCTTCTTGACACCTACACCCCTTTCAGGACTGACTATCCCCATAGGATTATGAACAATATACGACAAATTCACACTGCACTAGACGCGATTATCAAAGGTAAAGCTGATGCAGGATCAATAAATTAATTACTTAAGCACTCGAGCTGCTGCATGTAGTGGAACCTCATCAAGGAGGGTGCCCCCATAAAGGCGTATACATGAAAAGGAAACAAAAATGTCTGGTGCATGTTGGCCTTCTGAAGGTGAGTCATACACAGCCAAACACCGAGCACTTGCCAGACACGTGTGCGAGTTCGAAGGCGAGGCGGGAGGGAGCGGGGTGCGTGGATGAGAATATATGTAAAAAGGTAGGCGGAGAGAGGGAGAGAGTGAGAGTTTACACTGAAACAAGTAAGCGGATACTGCCTTTTCCTCTCGCGCTGTTCAACCGCACTTGCGTAACTATGCTTGTTAAGTGTGTGTGTGCGTTCGTACGTGCGTGCGTGCATGCGTGCGCGCGCGCGCGCGCGTGTGTGTGTTTTCGTTGCTTACGTGAGTATGATTTAGTTGTGTGTATGCTCACACACACACACACACACACGCACGCACGCGCACGTGCGCGCGCGCGCACACACACACACACACACACACACACACACACACACACGCGCGCGGGTACACACGCGCTCGCACACACACACACACACACACACACACACACACACACACACACACAACACCCCACACACACGCAGAGCAGTTTCTGAAGCCAGCCTCAGAGGCCTAAGAAGAGTCGTGCACCACCATCCCCACTTCTCCTCTCCCTACCCCTACCCCTCTTACTCCCCGCCTCCTCCCCTCCAACATCCCCTACTCGGCCTCCCGCTACTATATACCGTCTTTCGTTTTCATGCTCACCCACAGTTGTGGCGGCGAGTGCAGCGTAGTCTAGTTCATTTGCCGAGCGATGGTTATCTCAGAATCTGTGCGAACGGCTGGTCGTGGAGGGGATGCAGGATAGTTCTCCTTGACTGGGGTCTGAGTTCTCCTTTATGCCCTTCTAGTTTACTTTCTTTCTTTTTCTTTCCTTTCTTTATATTTGGAACTGTTGATTGCATGCTGTTTGAGTCCATTTTCATCACTAAGTACATGTGCAAACAACGGTTTTGTTTACCTTTTGTTTGTTTCCATTCCATTCAGCCACCAATCCCTTTTCAACCACCGTTGACTGTATGTGCGCTGTCCGCCTATGCGCAAAATTGGTTCGTATCATACGAGACTTCGGCTCCTCTGATGCGTGTTTTTGTATAAGCAAGTCCATTGATTCCCATGGCATATCAATTCAATGGAATGAGAGATCGCGAAGCCACCAGAAAATTGGTCTAGGCTAGATCGATATCAAAGGTCAGAATGATTCCAGATAATCCATCATGACACAATATTCAAGGTCAAAAGAGATCATAATGGATATTTTATTTGGCCACGCTGACACAAGGTGCATAGTTATACAGGATTGCCTGTTATTACCAAGAAGGGAGATCACATTTCCGACTATCTCTATACCCACCAACCAACCTGTCACCACCACTGCTCTGTCACAATGGCTGCTCTCTCTCTCTCACACACACACACACACACACACACACACACACACACACACACACACACACATATATATATATATATATATATATATATATATATATATATATATATATATATATATCATCAGTGTCATCTTAAGCATCCGAGAAAATATCGAACTGAAACAATAGAAGCCATGCAGAAAGAATTTTGCTAGACAATGATGTTTTGTCAACAAAATTTTATCACCAATTTTCCCAGTCCATAACCTCTCTCACCACATTCCCTCCCCCCCACCTCTCCTACATGCTTCCTGTCTGTTTTTGTCTGTGTACGTATACAACTGTGCTGCAGCAGCAGCGGTAACGCTTCCCCTAATAATTCCCATCAAAGACAATACCATGCAAATTGTCTGGTCTTTGGTGTCACCTTTCCCCTAGCCACCACTTTTCTCCCCCCCCCCCCCCCCCCCCCCCCCCCTCATCCCATCCTGCCCAACTATGATCTTATTTTCTGCAACAAACAACGCCCAAAGGTCACAGTTGGCATAACATATTTTACCTTGTAAAGATGCGGCTCATAACACCAATAAGGACTGGATGACTGCAGAGCTAGTGTCTGCACACACAGCGTATGCAGCAAGGCTATTGAGCAGGCAGCACCCCATCTACAGTCCAGTCTTATCACCAGTATCATCCATGGTAACCCAGTGTATTGTGCTCTAATGAATTAAGGCTAATCATTTCAATTTAAAGAATATTAAAGCTTGGAAACTTTGAGTCTGACCTCAGCTAGGTACTAAAGATCACTTGTACCCACTCGCAGACTAATGAGCGCCGCCGGTTTGAAGTGATGTTGGCACAAATGTCACCCACTAGATGCACTACTAAAGATAATCGCATTTATGTATCAGATGACAGCGGGCAGTTGAAAGCTCTGAAATGGAGATGACGGGCAGGTCCTACAACTATCAGTCTGTCAGACCGGCTGCCCTTGCAGACAGCTTTGATGAGAGTGCCATAAACAAATGTTCAGAGTGGGATCCACATCCCATTCCAAGATGAAAGATGCTTCCTACCAGTCCCTCCCCCCTCCCATCTAGCGAGTATCCACTAGTTTCTGTGCTGAACAAGATGTTCTACTGGAAACGACAAAATAATGTCATTGGGGTAAAAAAAAAAACTTCCAAGGGATTTAAACAAATCTGCCAGTTAACATGGACAAACCAATCAAAAGACAACATGGTAGACAACTCTGGGACATATGTTGTAATTCTAGATTGCAGCTTGGCACAGAACTTGCCGTAGGCTCCGCCACTGACCAGTCATTATCCTGCATACATTACATAAAAACAGACCCCGACTAAACACACAAATGACCCGGCCGCAATGCAGCATCTTTTTCGGAGGGTTGCTTCTGCTGTTGACAGCTAGCAGCCTGAGATTGCCGGCGCTGATGCTGCAGCAGTGTGTGGCTGTGAAAGAGCCGGGGACAAACAAACAGCCAGAGAGCAATGCCACTGAAGAGGCATGGAAGATGAAACATCAGTTTTGGTGTTGTTGAAGAACTGTTCTGGAAAGCATCAAGATACCAGAGAGCCCAGGCGGTCTGCTAGAGTTTGCCGTCTCCACCTTGTCTCCACCTTGCGCTTTCCACCCCACAGTAGAATTCAGGGAAGCGAATAGGAGACACACAAACGTCCCCAAACAGGAAGATGTCTGAAGAAATTTCTGTCCAAAATGGAATAAATCAATGATTCAGACATGGTCATGCTTTTGGATCTCTCGAGAGATTGCATCTATCAGCATTATAATAATGCAATAAAAAATCACGTTTGAAGTAGATCGTACGACCAAAAAAAAAAAAAAAAAAGTTTGGTGACAAGTCACGTCATGGTTCAAAGTCCTGTGCGGTGTGAAAATCTTGAATGTGGTTGCACCCAAAGGAGAGTATAGATTCTGGAAATCAGCGTGAGTAGTAACTGTGTGTGAAGATAGTTCAGACAGGCATATCATACCAACTTACATGCTGAACCAAAATCCTCCTTCCTGCATCTCCCTCCATGGTGCGTGCACCAGACAAAGAATGCTGCAACATCAGTTTCCTATCTCATTTGATACATGCTCTCTAACGAAAACATCCAAGGCATATAGGACATTTCATAGCATAAGAGAACTGCACCTACTGCCGTTTTGAACAACTTTGCCTAGGAGATAGCCACACTGCGTCTTTGCCGGATTTAAACACTGGAAAACAGTCATGCCAGGAGGAGCTTCCAGTGGCTGAAGAGACACTCTTCTTCTTCTTCCCTTTAAACGCTGCTGCACTGAATAACTTTTCTGCAGGCCTGAAGGGACCCATCTTGTGTTCTGTGTAAATACCAATAAAGTTTCAACCCAGAGAGAGGTGCGAAGTGTCCTGACAAGGCTGGTCATCATGGACTAGAAGTTGAAACTGATGACTTCTTTGACCTGCACTGCAGGTTGCTGCTGGTGACCCCTCCATCTACTCCCGAGGATATGAAGATCAGGTGACGAACTTTTTGCTGAAAACTGAAGTTGGTGATATCTCCAATCCAACCATTGGAACTGAAAGACCAGACGACGGGACACTTGCTCCTGATGAACACACTAAGATACCACTTACACAACAAGTTATAGCTGGAGACC
Organism: Conus betulinus; assembly: GCA_016801955.1. Classification (NCBI taxonomy): domain Eukaryota; kingdom Metazoa; phylum Mollusca; class Gastropoda; order Neogastropoda; family Conidae; genus Conus; species Conus betulinus. The sequence goes on along the minus strand of JADBJO010000090.1, from coordinate 566,576 downwards.
TAATTCCTCTGCCACTGTGTACAGGAAGATCAGACTATGAACCAGTGTGCTGTAACCTGAAGTCGGTGATCTCTCCAACATGCCCTTGAAGAAGAGAGGATCAGATGACAAAACTACATGCACCAGAGGCGGACTCTTTCTCATACAGCAGATCATGAAGTGTGGCCAAGCGAGGCTTTACTTACGGCAGGATTGCACGGCTGTCGACAAGCGGTGAAGAGACAATTTGTGTGAGACCTGATCCTCCAAAATGACCCATAAGCCACACAAGACTGATGTGAGTGACGTAGCCATCCAAGGGCTTGGGGCTGAATTTGACTTTTTTTTTTTTTTAGTAAGTTTTAATCCAAAACAAGCTTTATTGGTAACCAATCTGCTGTATACAGGCAGGATTCATCCTTAATTAGTTCATGATGCCATTAAAATACAAAGGTGGCGGTGGGGAAGTGCTTCGGTTGGGCTCCGGGGGAAGGGGGGAGGGGTGTGTAAACGCTCTGAGCGAGTAATGTGAGTCACACTACTGTCACATTATTCAGCATTAAACCGAGTATCGGCATTGCACTTGCACAACTTTTCGGTGCAAGTTTGAAAACTGTGGAGACAACTTAAGCTCCATTGCTAGGGTGAAACAAACAAACAAAAAACTTGCAGCTGACCCAACATAATAAAACTGTTCCCTCTCCATCTCCTCCAAATGGCCTGCATGCCACATACCAGCATCAAACAAGTAGATCTCAGCCAGCTTTGGGGATACATTATGATTATCATATTACTGTGTATCAGTTTCATTAATTCAAAAGATTGCTCAAAAAAAAAAAGAAAGAAAAGAAAAAAAAGGAAGAAAGAAGAATAAGAAGAAAACCCAGAAAGAGGTCCTCAATTATTCCTAATTTCGAGTACTGAGTCAGAGTCATATCGTTTATTGGTCGGCAAACTACGGAGGCCACATCATGAAAGACGCATTGTAGGAACAGGTCACACGGTTTGAAAAAAAAAGTACCTGGCTTGACTCTGTGAGCCATGAACTCCCCGGGAAAAAGCCAAAACACTACAGTGTTACTTTGGCAACGAAACTATTCTGCTGGTATGCAGGCGCCACCTAGCGTAAAATTACCTTCAGAAAATTGCCTCCCTTTTTGTCTGTCGGCTGAAAGCGCTCACACATACAGCCTAATCATCCCAGTACAAACCTTTCCTCTTCAATCAAACCTTGGCTTTTTCTACCCCACCCCTCCCCCCATTCCCATCATCCCTCTGCCCCCACCCCATCACTATAGCCCTTCATTGTTCTCTCTCTCTCTCTCTCTCTCTCTCTCTCTCTCTCTCTCTCTCTCTCTGTGCCCGTGTGTCTCGGTTTCCCCACCTCGCCTCTCTCTCTCTCTCCATCTCAGTGTCTGTCAGCCTGTGCACGCGCTTGTGTGTGTGTGTGTGTGTGTGTGTGTGTGTGTGTGTGTGTGTGTGTGTGTGTGTGTGATGCCATGGTTGGAGAGAACAAGAAAGAAAAGAGAGAGTGAGTGAGTGAGTGAGTGTAGGGAGGCTGTAGCGAACAAATAGATGGTGCACCCGCGTGCGCACACTCTCCCACTACCACCACCTTCTTCCTCTCTCTCTCTCTCTCTCTCTCTCTCTCTCTCTCTCTCTCTCTCTCACACACACACACACACACACACACACACACACACACACACACACACACACACATACACACACACACATATTTATGCAGGCTTTCCACACCGACCACAGAAACAGGCCTGGACAGACTTTTTGGACAGGTGTTTAAACACGATAAAAACTCCGCCTCGACCAGCACACGATAACTGGCATCACTGTCACCATGTAAGGACAACGAACAAAATAGAGAACGACCAAAATGACATGAAAAAAAAACAATCAAAGGCAAGTTCTTTGAAACTGAATACGTTCACCCCTTCATATAATCATGCACAAGACGACGAGGTAAACCGCACCCACCTGATGTTGCAAGGGCTCAGAACTCGCTTCCAGAATCAAAAAACTCAGCACACGTCGACCGTCAACCGATAGTGGTGCCTCCCAGGAATGAAGGTGGATTTTTCAGAACAAGAACCCAGCTTTCCACCCTATAGGTCTAAAAATAACCACGCCCGCGCCCTTCTCTTCCTTCCACTTCTCAGACTGCCACAAACGCCTGCGCTGGCAAAATTAAGAATAGCCATCGTTCCATGGGCCAATCAGAAAATGTTATTCTTGAGGGTGCAGGGAAGGGAAGGGTGGGGCGGTGAATGAGGTGGGGCTTGCTTAGAAAAGATTTTCACTCCGATTCTAGTTTTTAGAGATAATACGGATGAAACACGTTTGAAACGGAAAGAAGCCGAATGTAAGACTAGGTTAATCTAAACGTTCAGTTTTCGTTTCTTTTCTTAATACACGGACACTTGTGTGAGTTAAGCGTTTCCCAGAATTCAGTAAACTTTCTCGCGATTGGTACACAGAAGCAGGGCTTGACATCCAATTGTAGACGTGCACATTTTTTCCGAAGGAAAAATAAAAGCACCGAGGATTAGGTTCCGAAACACAGGTAGGGAGTGGAAAGTTGGAAGAGATTCTCACAGCCAGCCAATGTGGAGCTCTGTCAAGAAACTGCTGCACTGCCAGGGGAATAAAAGGAAGCATGGTACTACGATGAAGTTTGACATTTTACGTGATCTTTCAAGGTGCACGTGCGCAACCGCAAGCGGGTCGGGGGAGTACCTTTTTTTGAGGCAGGGCAAAGATTATGATAACCGAGATCATCGCTTACACAGTTCCCGACTCCAAAGAATTTCAGGCTGTATGTACAAGAGTATTTTCTTGGTTGATAATGTCAGAGTAATAGGTAGCATCTTTTTCTTTTATTTTTTTTCCCCTGAGCAAGATTCTGGTATTCGGTAAAAGATTTTTGATTTTGTCAACTCTGCACTGTTTTTGATCACTTCGATAGATAAACAAGGAACATATATGTCAGCATTAAAGCTGGTCCACTAAAAGCATCACAATGTAATAAAAGATTTGAATGTGATGTCAGTGTGTTTATGTTGTCTCTCGAATAAATCTTTATGCTCTATCCATCGTTGTTGCCCTCTAAATACATCTGTCTCTTTTAAAACCGTATGGCTTCAACCATAGTAATCGCTTCCCCGTGTCCTATCGCATCCTTTCAGCTCAATGATCCCATCCCCAGGCCCTCTAGCCCTTGGCACAATCTTCACATCCAAGACTCAAGTATTGTGTTCTCATCAATTAAAGAAACTCAAAGCCTTGATTCATAATACCAGTATAACAACTCGAATCACCTAGCTCTTAATGTGTTGAGGTCAGCTGATTTTGACGTTTATATTTAGAAGAAATTAATTGCAAATGCAGATCGTCTCAAAAATCAATATGAAACACCGGCATAGGAGACAAATTTGGTCTGTTTTTTGTTTGTTATGATTTGTTTCAGTTTTAGTCTCTTTGATGAAACTGAAACAAAAAAAAAATCTCGACTTATATCTTGGTGATTCATTTTGATGATCCACATCTTTGCCATCTTAAAAAAAAAAAATTAAAAAAATGAAAATAAAAAGAAGAAGACGCGTCACAAAGTATTTGACTGGTGCTTAGTTTAAATTTGCCAGCTTGAATCTACTTTTGCTGAAAATATTCATGAGCTTGGAAATTTTCATTCAGAACTTCTAGAACTATTGCATCGTTGTAGCTTTAATCCGGACAGGGTTGAAGTACATCTGAGAACAGACAGATTTCAAGGAACAGATGTGATGTTACCACACCGCCAAACGAATGGAACAAACTATCAACAAAGCAGAGGCAACGCGTTTGGACTCTGTAGTCTTCTACAGGCAAGACAGACAGAAGACAGAAGTGACAAACAAAATAAAACGAGAGAGAGAGAGAGAGAGAGAGAGAGAGAGAGAGAGAGAGAGAGAGAGAGAGAGAGAGAGAGAGACAGAGAGAGAGAATGAGAGAGAGACAGAGAGAGAGAGGATTAGAATGGGCGTAAAGCATTGTAATGGTTGTCATGTGATTCTTTTTACACAGAAGGCCTCCTTGTATGTGGACCACTTGCCCCTGCCAATATGGATTATACATGCCCCCCCCCCCCCCTTCCCCCGCCCAAATGAACCAACTGTGTAGCCGCTTTATATGAACCCACTTGTGTCCCCTAATATGGATCACATAGACAACTTGTGTTCCATGATATGGAAAACTAGTGTTCCCTAATATGGGCCTGTGTCTAGACCTGTGTATGTGTGGGGTAGCCGCCCAATGTGCATCACCTGTGTCCCCTGATATGAACCACATAGAAAAATTGTGCCCCTTAATTTGGACCACTTATGTCTCCTAACATGGACCACTTCTGTCCGCTAATATAGACCACTCGTTTTCCATAAAACGGACCATTACATCCCCTCAATATGGACCACATCTGTCCGCTAATATAGACCACTCGTTTTCCATAAAACGGACCATTACATCCCCTCAATATGGACCACTACTGTCCGCTAATATAGACCACTCGTTTTCCTTAAAACGGACCATTACATCCCCTCAATATGGACCACTTCTGTCCGCTAATATAGACCACTCGTTTTCCATAAAACGGACCATTTACATCCCCTCAATATGGACCACTTCTGTCCGCTAATATAGACCACTCGTTTTCCATAAAACGGACCATTACATCCCCTCAACATGGACCACTTCTGTCCGCTAATATAGACCACTCGTTTTCCATAAAACGGACCATTACATCCCCTCAACATGGACCACATCTGTCCGCTAATATAGACCACTCGTTTTCCATAAAACGGACCATTACATCCCCTCAACATGGACCACTTCTGTCCGCTAATATAGACCACTCGTTTTCCATAAAACGGACCATTACATCCCCTCAACATGGACCACTTCTGTCCCCGAACATGGCCCCCCCCCTTATGTTCCCCTATATGGACCACTCGTGCTCATTGATACGGGCCATCCGTGTTTCCTTATATGGATCACATGTGTCCCCTAATAAGAAATGTGTAGGTCGTCTGACGTCACTTGCGTTCTGTATGGGCTGCCTCTGTCCTCTGATGTGAACCACTTGGATCAGGCCTGATTGTGTCTCCGGCCCCAACACGTACCAATTGTGTCCCCGAATACGGACCACTTGTGATTTTAAAGGGGAAATCAAGTCGAAAGACGAATTGGCTCCGAAACGTTCAATGGGTACAAAAAATATGTCTTTCCCCCAACCGTCTTTCTGTCATAGGTGAATTAACTCTATTTCAATACACTCTAAAGTGCAAGGGCTCGGCCACATCGCTACTTTTGAACACGCTTTAGAGTTGATTTCCCCTGAATGTGACATTACAATCAAGGTTTGCGGTCGAGGCCAAGGAGACGACATAATGCAAATGTCTGGCTACTTCAACTAACAAAATGAACTGGCTGTTACAGACAAGCTTCCTTCGTTTTCCTGACCCACATCAATCTACTGAGCATCATAAAAGTGCCAGACATGACGAGTGAATTTGTGAAACACAAGTCTCCTGCGAACACGTGCGCACATCTTTCCATTCTTCCGACAATTGGAGGCAGAAACATTCATCGCCTTTCGGACGACGTAGAGGTATTTTGTCCCCTGAAGTTCGTAGAGGTTGAACAAGACCATCGAATACAATATGTACGTGCACGTGCAGCGCGCGCACCCATACACATAACAATAAGAAAAACAACTCCTCCCCTTCACCACCACCCCCCACGCACACACACACACACACACACACACACACACACACACACACACACACACACACACACACACACACACACACACACACACACACACCCTCACACACTCACTCACACACACACACACACTCACACACCAACGTTTGCACACTCATGATGTCTATGGACTCTCTAATTGACACGCTGACATCACACACTGACGAACACACACACACACACACACACACACACACACACACACACACACACACACACACACACACACACACACTCACTCACTCACTCACTCACTCTCTCTCACACACACACGCTCACACACCAGCGCTTGCACACTCATGATGTCCATGGACTCTCTAATTACCACGCTGGCATCACCTCACTGATGAACACACACCAGCGCACACACGTCTACAGTTTGCGTGCGCTGGGGGCCCGGAGAGATTCAAAGTCTTATCTCAGTTGGCACGTGTTTCATCTGTTGTGTCTGTTATTAGAAAGGCCCAGTATGAGTTTGCCCCAGTCTCTAGAAGTCTTCGCAGTGTTGGCCTTGAGATTATTCCAATGTTTGTTTCGTTGGTGATGTTTCCTGCTTTTCCCTTAAGTCTGGATGTGCAGCCACTTCCTCTCTTGATGCTCAGATCTAAAAGATGGTCTACGGTATGGTGGCTTTGCTCTTGTTTGCTTAAGTGATTCTTCTGATTTCTTATCACATCATATCGGCCAAGCTGTAATCCAGTTCTTATCGCTGCCTTGCCAGCCAGTGTGTCTGCTCTCTCGTTTCCTTTAACTCCAGCATGTCCAGGGCAGTACATCCAT
>JADBJO010000090.1:495000-555000 GCA_016801955.1 Conus betulinus | reverse complement strand
CCCCCGCCTTTGCTGACGTGGACTCGACACATGAGGCGGTCCAGCCTTCACTATCACTGTGATCCGAGTTGTTTTCAATCCTCCACATTCCGACCCGTTACTTCCTTCTCTACTTAATTTGGTCTTCTGTTGATAAAGTAATCATGTCCAGGTTGCCATGGATTGGTGTATGGATAACTTCCATAGCATTGCTTATGCACACTGCCTTCGAGAAATGTGTGGATCAACAGACGTTCGCTTTTTTCTTTCTCAGGAACTTGACTTTGCATCATATAGGTTGTGTGAGTGAGCGAGTGAGTGAGTGAGTGGGTTAGTGTGTGTGTGTGTGTGTGTGTGTGTGTGTGTGTGTGTGTGTGTGTGCGCGCGCGCGCGCGCGCGCGCGCGGGGAGAGGGGGGACGGGGTTCGTGCGTGCGTGCATATGTGTGTGTGTGTGTGTGTGTGTGTGTGTGTGTGTGTGTGTGTGTGTGTGTGTGTGTGTGTGTGTGTGTCAACATAAACAAAATTTACAGTATGATATGAGATATTTCCATAAGATCCAATGCAGTCGTAGAGATTTTAGACATATTAATGTGTCTCTCTCTCTCTCTCTCTCTCTCTCTCTCTCTCTCTCTCTCTCTCTCTCTCTCTGTGTCCCCCTCTCTTTCTCTCTCTTCCTCTTTTGTTGTTGAGGGGGGAGGAGGGGGGGCATCGGGATAAGGACCTTTAATGTGACGTCAGTATGCAAATACAAGTGATGACATTTTTGTGGCACCTAGCCCCATTTAGATTTTGATCCGTTTCCCCCACCTGGATGGGGAAAAAAATGGGAGAAAAAAGTGCCCGTAATTTTATTTTGCCATCTCATAACGCTGTAGGCTAATACCAATTAATGGTAAAAGTGAGAACATAGAGTACATTGAGGTGATGCATTTCATTCCTACTTCCGTTTTCTTACTCTAATCAGCTACCGCCCGCCTCAAGCTGGGCAGTTCCCAGCCAGTAAGGTGCTGACTCGCCAACGTCTGCCTGCTTCAATGGGTGCTTGGAGCTCAAATGTTTAGGCATGACAAGCAGACGGAAGCATCGCACCAGGCAATTCAAGAAAATCAAAGAAGTTTCCAGCAGCACGTTTTGCAAGCTGGAATGTGAAAACCATGTGCCCAGGAATCTCAGACGTCCTTGCACAGGTAAAAGACTCCAGGAAGACTGCTGTTATAGACAGGGAGCTTACAGGACTCAACGTGAGCATTGCGGCCCTCCAAGAAACCTGGCTACCCTCTAGTGGCTCTCTCAGGGAAGAAAAACTACACGTTTTTCTGGAAAGGGAAAGAACCCAATGAACAACGAAAACACGGAGTTGGCTTTGCAGTAAAGAGCAGCCTTCTGGCATCAGAGGAACCTCCAACAGGTGGCACAGATCGTATCCTGTCAATCCGCTTGGCTACAGATGCAGGATTTGTCAACATCTTCAGCATTTATGCTCCTACTCTGAGTAGTTCAGAAGACCTCAAGGACCATTTCCACAATGAGCTTGACACCCAGGTTGGCAGGGTACCGAAACTGGAGCCGCTGTTCCTCCTGGCGACTTCAACGCCCGGGTGGATCTGATCACCAGTCGTGGCCATCTTGCATCGGTCGCCACGGGGTCGGAAAGCTGAACGACAATGGACAGAGGTTGCTGGAGCTGTGCTCATACCCACAGCCTTTGCGTCACCAACACCTTCTTCCAGTCCAAGCCCCAACACACAGTGTCCTTGAAACACCCAAGGTCTCATCGCTGGCACCAACTGGACCTTGTGGTCACGAGACGCTCAGCTGTGAACGCTGTCCTGGCAACGAGAAGCTACCACAGCGCCGACTGCGACACTGATCACGCCCTCGTGTGCAGCAAAGTGAGGATACAGCCACGCAAGTTGCACCGCTCCAAAGCAAAAGGTCATCTCCGCATCAACGTTGCAAGAACAGGAGACCCTCTTCGCAGACAGGAATTTGTAGCTGCCGTCGAAGAGACACTCCAAGACTTGCCAGAACAGGATGCCACAGCAAGGTGGAACACCATAAGAGATGCTGTCTACGATGCCGCCATCTCAGCCTTCGGCAAGAGAGTAAGGAAGAACCAGGACTGGTTTGATGCCAACCTCTCTGAAATGGAGCTGGTCATTGAAGCCAAACGTAACGCTCTTCTGGCATACAAGAAATCCCCCAGTGAGAAGACGCTCGCAGCATTAAGAACTGCACGGAGCAACGCACAGAGGGTTGCAAGACGATGTGCCAGTGACTACTGGCTGCAACTGTGCGAGGACATCCAGCGTTCAGCCAACTGCGGAAATGTTCGTGGTATGTTTGATGGGCTCAAGAAGGCAGTTGGACCAAAAGTGAAAAAAAAAACTGCTCCTCTGAAATCTTCAACAGGCGCGACAATCATTGACCGTGATCAACAGATGAAGCGATGGTCGAACACTACTCACAGCTCTACTCCAGGGAAACAGTAGTCACTGACGTTGCCCTTGATGCCATCGATGACTTGCCTGTGATGGAAGAACTGGACCAGGTGCCCACGCTTGAGGAACTCGGCAAAGCCATCGACATGCTCCCCAGTGGAAAAGCACCAGGAAGTGACGGCATTCCACCTGAAATGATCAAGTGTGGGAAGTCAGCGCTGCTGCAGCCCCTACACGACCTGCTTTGTCTGTGCTGTAGGGAGGGTGCAGTCCCCCAAGACATGCGTGATGCCTCCATTGTGACTCTCTATAAGAACAAAGGCGACCGCCGCAGCGACTGCAACAACTACAGAGGGATATCCCTCCTGAGCATAGTCAGGAAGGTATTCGCTCGTATTCTCCTCACCAGGCTCCAGACACTGGCAGCTCGAGTGTACCCAGAGTCCCAGTGCGGCTTCAGGGCAGGCCGGTCAACAACTGACATGATTTTGTCCATGCACCAGCTTCAGGAGAAGTGCAGAGAGCAGCGCATGCCACTGTATCTGGCATTCATCGATCTAACGAAGGCTTTCGACCTTGTCAGCAGAATAAGCCTCTCCCCGTCTCCTGGAGAAGATCGGCTGTCCTCCTCAGCTGCGCAGCATGGTGGTTTCCTTCCACGAGGACATGAAGAGCACAGTTATGTACGACGGGTCTTGCTCAGAACCCTTCTCCATCACAAGCGGAGTAAAACAGGGCTGTGAGCTCGCGCCGACACTTTTCGGCATCTTTTTCTCCATGCTTCTGAAGTACGCCTTCAGCTCCTCACGAGATGGAATCTACCTGCACACACGCTCTGATGGAAAGCTGTTCAACCTCACCCGCTTGACAGCCCAAAACCAAGGTGTCCCAGATCCTCACCAGAGAGATGCTCTTTGCTGACGATGCAGCGCTTGCCTCGCACACTGAAGAGGCCCTGCAGAGACTCGTGGACAGGTTCGCTGATGCATGCAAAGAATTTGGACTCACGCTCAGTCTGAAGAAGACCAACGTCAGCGCACAGGATGCAAGCCATGCACCCTCTATCAGCATCGACGACTACACCCTGGAAGTGACTGAGGACTTCACATACCTTAGGTCGGCCATCTCTACCAGCCTGTCACTTGACATAGAGATCAACCGGCGGATAGGAAAAGCCGCAGCAGCCTTGGCCAAGCTGTCCAAAAGGGTGTGGGACAACAAGAAGCTCACAGAGAATACCAATGCGTGTCTATCAGGCCTGTGTTCTCAGCACTCTCCTATACGGCAGCGAGACATGGACCACCTTCGCGAGGCAGGAACGCCGTCTGAACACCTTCCACATTCGCTGCCTCAAACGCGTTCTGGGCATCACCTGGCAGGACCGAGTACCGCCTGTAGTACCGCAGGCACAAAATGCGAACATCCTGGCCCTCAAACGCTGGAATCCCAAGCAGGACCGAGTACGCACAACTGATCCTGAGACGGGCTAGAATCCCAAGCATGTTCGCCATGCTGAGCCAGGACACTACGGCGCACGTAAGGAATGAAAGATGGGCGTATTCCCAAGGACCTACTCTACGGCCAACTTGCCACTGGTACCAGACGCACAGGACGCCCCACTCTCAGGTTCAAGGGTGTGTGCAAACGTGACATGAAAGTGTACAAACATTGACTCTGGTGCCCTGGAAAACAGCTGCCGACGACAGCGACTGCTGGCGTCAAATGGTGCAGAGAGAACCCAGCAGGCAGCAGGGAAACGAGCACGCCGCAAACAGCGGGCAGCCTCTGCTTCTCCCAGTCCCTGCTTCGTCCACCAATTGCCAAAGAGACTGTCACTCCAGAATTGGGTTGCACAGCCACACCAGGCGCTGTTCACAACCCTAGGAGAAACCTCACCTGGCGCATCAAACATTGTCCTCTGGAACTGCATTGCCAACACAATACTCTAATCCATATTTATCTAGTTTATCCTCTTCTATCTGTTGTCAAAAGTATGTTTCATGATTTTTTTTAAGCACACATCTACATGTACTACTCTCTCTCTCTCTCTCTCTCTCTCTCTCTCTCTCCCCTCCCTCCCTCCCCCCTCTCTCTCTCTCTCTCTCTCTCTCTCTCTCGGGGATTCACTTCCGGCTTACAAAAAGTGAAGAGTTGGCGACATGAGCTCTGATATATTTTAGTGTAATTGTGTGACCTGCATTCATTCTGTGTTGGCGTGGCTTGTGTCAGCAACAATATGCCAGCAATACCGCTGAGTTTTCAGAAGGAAGGAGGTTTCTTTTTGTTTTTTCTTTCATTCATGTATTTTCAAGTTGTCAAAGAGGCTGTATTGTATTGTCGCACTTGAAGATCCGGAAGTAGCGGGACGGTGCAAAAGTGGGTTTGCTGCTCTCTCTTTTCTTCTACGTCTTTTACTGCAAAGATGTAGTGACGTAGAACTGAATCCCGTGCCTACGTATAACTTTAAGGCGGACAGTGTGGCAAACGAGACTGAAGAGTGCCAGCGAGACCTCAGCTACACCCAGCCCCTCGCCCGGTCGCTCTTTTCCTGAGTCACCCGTGAAGGATGTCATGCCATGCATTCAGAACCTAATATGAAGTTTGATGGACTGAAAAGTTATTTCAAAGGTATGAAAGGGGACATGAAAGAGTTGAAAGGGACGTGTGTAGCGTTTCGTGAGGATGCCTTGTCTTTAAGACATAAAATGTTTGAACAAACACGCGAGAATGAGAAGGTGAAGGCACGGAATGATTGGCTGGCTGAAGCTTTTGTAATTAGAGCTGATGACTCAGAAGGTAGGTCAAAAAAAAACAACGTGATAATCCACGGCAGCCCCAGAAGGGAAAATGAAACCAAGCAGGAGTGTGATGAGTTAGTTTATGATCTTATCACCGTTAAAGTCGAACTGCCCAGTGATTTTCATTTTGACAGACTTCATCAGTTAAACGGGAAGCTAGACCCCCCCCCCCCCCCCCCCCCCCCCCATTATAGGCTGCCCCCCCCTACAATTCTACAATGATAAAGGAAAGATTGTTGGGTGTGAGGCGCAAACAGCAAGGAAACGGGTATATGTAGGGGATGATTTTCTCTCGACGAGTAAGAAAAATTAGGAAAAAAAAAAACTAATCTTATTTCAAGGCTGCTAAAAATGCAAATAAAGAAGTTTCTTTTTTTTTCATTTCTTTAGTGAAGGCAAGAAATATATAAACACGTCACTTGGGTAAACGGCCAGACTAATCATCTGTATGTAACTACACTGAAACTACTTACAGAGGAGATTGGGAGGGGGTGGGAAATGTAAACGTGGGAGGAAAAAAAAGGGAAAGTTTAATGTCACGGGAGATGCTGGGTGTGAAATGCAGGGCCGATTTAAAAAGCGAGACCATAGGTAAACGATTTTTTAATCCCTAACATTTTTTGTCGTTGATTGGACGCTGAAGCACGTGAGTAGAGAGAGAATCTCTCACTGTTTAGTTGGACGGGAGTGTTCCTGATCTGTGTGGCAGACCAGGACTTGCTAGACAGTAGGACAGGGCGCTTGGCTTGAGCCAAGTAGGTAATCAATTTTCAATGTTGGGTGTTGCAAAAGGAAAACGTAGTTTTCATAAGGACCGGAGAGTGGTCGATGTTTGATGTAGCGCAGAGATAAGTCTGCTAGGATTCTGTTTGTCAGAATATTGATTCACTATGGGTAAGTTGTCAGTTGGGGAATAATGAATACATAAATATAAAAGAAAAATTATTAATAAGTAAATGTAAAATGTGATTAATAAAAAAAAAATGAAATGAAAAATATGACATCGTGTAATGAGAAGCATTTTATGAAAACACGTCATTGGCTTTTAAAAAAAAAAAAAAAGTAATAATACAAATCGTTTTTTGATATCAATAAATTTAGTAAAGATTTCACTTTGTATCTCTAGTTGTAGGTAGGAATGTGCTGGAAACAGAATGTTACGAATTCGTGAGTATAATGTGTCATTATGCATTGTTGTATAATGTCTTAAAAAAAAGAATAATTCAAACTTACATGTTCCAAAGCTAACGTTAGGACTTGGGTTTCTTCCCAGCATCCAACCAACCATTGGATCGTACTACGTTTCCTTCTGGAAGCATGATTCCAGTTGGTGGAATTTAAATGAAAAAAAGATTATGTGGCAACAGTTCAGTATCAAAGAAAAGGAAGAAGAAGAACGAGAAATTCAATGTTTCATGAAAAATTGGAACGAAAGTTGTCATATCAAAATTCTGTTTTTTGTTTGTTTGTTTGGTCGTTTTTTTTCTTTTTTTTTTTTTTTTTTTTTGTTCTGGTAAAGGGAGGACTAAAAAGTGAATCTTTGTTTCCCCCAGTCTCTCTTTTGAATGGATGGAGTAGATGCGCGCGTATGGAGTAAACATGCTGTGTTTGTGACTGAATGTTTGAAATGCGGGGCGTGACTGTGGTGACTCCCGACCTCACCTCAATGGATCAAATCATTTTCATCTGGGGGGTGTGCATCTGCACCAATTGGTTGTATCAACTGCACTTCTTTTCTGTCCCGTGAATGGTGTTTCTTTTGCAATGTACTTTTGATTGTCATGTCAAACTCTGCTGCATAACTGTGATACCGAGTTACACTGTGATTTGCCGTTTGTTTTATTATCATATCTTACAGATCAGATCATTCTTAATTTTACACACTTCATATCTTCCCCCCCCCCCCCCCCCCCCCCCCCCCCCCCCCCGTCTGGTTTGGTTTGGGCGCTGTGGTTTGTTGAAACGCCACCTGCGTCCTATCATCCGACTTCCTAGTTCCTATCCCTTGATATCGTCTGTTGTCGTTGGGGCACCCTGATGATCTGGCCACCACTCTCCTCCATCCGTCCCTGTCCTCCACCACTCGCTGAGATTCTGCTGGGCTCATTCCTGTCCACTCTCGGATATTGTCCTCCAACCTCTTCTTTTGTCTTCCTGTATTGCGGCTTCCTCTGACTGTTCCTTGCAGGACTGTCTTTGCAAGGCCTGCTGAACGGGGGACATGTCCATACCACTTCATTTTCCGCTTCTTGACGACTGTGAGTAGGTCTTGATGAGGTCCAACTGCTTGTCGAATTATTCTACGGACTTCTTCATTTGTCACGTGGTCTGTGTAATGGATGCCCAAGATCTTTTTGTAGCATTACATTTCAGTTGCCAGAATTCTTCTTTGTAACTGCTGTGAGTGTCCAAGTTTCAAATGCATACATAAAAACTGAGAGGGCAAGGGAGCGCATTAGGTGGATCTTGGAGCGAAGACTTAGGTTTTTGTCTCTCCCTTATAAATTTTAGTTTTGCCACTACAGCTGCTGTTTGTGCAATCCTTGCCACAATCTCAGGCTTTGAGCCTTCATCAGAAATGATGGATCCTAGGTATTTGAAGGCCTTCATGGTTTCCAAGGTTGTTCTGTTGACTTTGATATATGCCTTAATGCCTTTGGTACTGTGTCATGAGCTTGGTCTTTTCGGCGCTGATCTCCATGCCCTATGCGGAAGCTGCTTTGTCAAGATGTTCCCCAAGCTCATCAACTCGTCTTCATTTCCTGCAAGGCCGTCAGTATCATCTGCAAATCGCAAATTGGTGATTGTTCTTCCCCCCGATGCTAACTGTTCCTTCATGATTTTCCAAGGTATCCTCCATGATCCTCTCCAAGAAGGGAGCTAGGAAGGAAGAATGACAGGCTGAGCGAGATCGAATTGAGCTACAGAGAGAGGGCGAAAGGGGTGTGACAAGTCACTGACAACTCCATCCCGATCGGTCCCAACACCCGCTTGTACAAATTGTACAAACACACACACCGTTCTACTCCTTCCTGTCCCCCCCCCCCCCCCCCCCCCCCCCCCCCCCCCCCCCCTTTGCCTTACAAACGGCAATAACGCTTACGCTGCCGTCATACTGCACTCACTCTTCCCTCAGTTAGTTTGAAGTTGCCGACAGCCCAGAGGTGGCAACAATGGCACAGAAAAACATTACGTCACTTTCTAAGTACGTCACTTGCCCCCACTCCCCTCTCTCCCTCCCCTACTTTCCTTCCTTCTCAGCTGTCTCGTAGGCAGTGAGCGTCTCGGATTACGACAAAAGGCGGTGCTCCCTTTTTCCTCCCCCATCCTGCTAGTCAATGGCAGAGATCGGTAGAAGGCACCCAGGTGGCAGATGGGTGTAGGGCGGCACCGATGATTCCTTTCCTCGCACTACGAGTGACGACAGGACTAATCTGTGTCACCCGGGGGACGGCTCTCGAGGTAGCGTGACACTTGGCGACGAGACGCTGCCACTCTCTGCGAACTACCCAGTGGCCTGCACGTCTAGCAGGGCTCTTCCCTGCTTGGGGGGGGGGGGGGGGGGGGGTCGTCCCTCATGGGCACAAAGTGGGCATGAACCTACGTGCAGCGGCTTGGCTACTTGTGCCTCGTACGTCTCCCGAGTCAGCCTCAGGACCATCACCACTCAGCATGAAGATGTCCGCCCAGCAGCCCTGACGACGGCCTAGGAGGAACCCACAACAACGACGACACTACAACATCAACATAAACCGCAGCCAAACCCATATTCAGACGACCGCTCAGCGGTCCTAATGACCACCTACCTCATCTAGGCTTCTGCCTGATGGCACCATCCTTCCTGGGACCATCCACCTGACGCTAACCGACTTCTTGATCCAACCTGCCAGACTACAATGTCTATGCCAAGACAAACGTCTCCATGTCACAGCCTTGGCTGTGGCGAAATCTTGTCCCTAAAAGCGTTTTGCTATGAGGACGTTAAACTCATCCCTCTCTCTTTCCCCTCCCCCGTTCCCTACTAGGTGCCTTGGTGACTGGACGTGCATGACTGTTACGGATGGTGTGCGGTGTGTCTTTTGCTGTCTGACTCTCACCTGAAGTTTCGATGCGTGTATGACTTTTTTCTACTCACACCCACACAATACGAACATAGATGGCCAGGCAACAAGTCAAATTTGTACTTTTTTCTCTTTGCTGCCTGAACCAACAAATAAAAAAACAAGTGCTTAATACATAATAACAACCAGGTATATCAGTTTACGCCACAACTAAAGGGCGCACAACAACACTAGGTACTACACAGTCACACCACAATTCTTTTCACACAGCAGGCCAGACTGGCACCCACAGCAGTGTCATTATGAACAGTCTATGCACTGGCCGCGTCCGGCCTGAATCACAGTCTTCACAAAGATCAGGAGTCACTCACGAAAGCAGTTCGTGGATCCCTTCCAGGAACTCCCACACACCAGGACACACGTCGACAACAGAAAACGAAACCACTCACGGATGTAGGTTCGTGGAGTCCTTCCAGGGACTCCCACACAGCAGAAGAAACACAAATCGTCGTCCCGACCAGCTCTGAAGCCCTTTCTCACTCCAGCTCGTTGCTGACCCTCACGGACAGCCTCTCGACCCCCCCCCCCCCCCCCCCTTTCTCACAGGGCAGAGAAGGTGGCTGGGCTCGTGCTGCACCCCACACCCAGTTGACAGTGCACACACGATGTCTACTGATCCTCATGGGGCTTCACCGACACCTGGGGGAACTGATAGCCACCTTGATTATCTAGCCTACTTGCAACACATTTATTGTTTTTGTTTATCACTAGCAGTCACTCTTCACATAATACATTTTCACTGGAACTTGGGGAAAAATACCATAGCAGAATCTACAAAGTTACTATACAGTGGGTGCATTACAGTAAAAAAAATTTCTTTGACTAATACCATGATTGTTTACACTGAAAGAATGAATTTCCACATGGAACCCTTTTTCAAGGTATTAAGAATATGGTTATTACATGCAAAGGAACGAATTCCGTTTGTCCCATTTTATCATCAAAAAAAAAGAAAAAAAAAAGAATATTTTTATCATATCATCACTAGATGTCTCAAATTACATTTTAAGGAACGATTTCCGTTCGTCCCTTTTAATAAAAAAACATTGTTTATCATCATCGCTAGATGTGTGCCTAATTACATGTCAAGGAACGATTCCGTTCGTCCCTTTTGTCTTTCCACAACAAGAATCAGAATACATTTTCCGTAATTATGCACAATAGTTTTCATTGCTAGGTTATCTGCTATTTCATTCCCTCTGAGACCACAATATGAAGTAATCCAAAAGAAGTCTACGATTATACCCTGAGACATAATACAGTGTATCATTTCTAAACTTGGTGCACAAAACTGTTCAGAATGTGTGCTAAATTTGCCATTATATCCTTCCAAGTGTGAAATACTATTCAACCTGGAACACTACGTTTACAAAACCTTTTTCTGTGAAAAATGCTACACACTGCCTAGCTGCTCATGCCATCTCACTAAGATTATCGCAAAATTAAGGCTGAACACATGGAAGACCAAATTTTCTCCTGAAGTTGTGTGTGTCTGTGGAAAATTCATTTCTGTGCATCACCTTCTATTAGATTGTCCAGTTTTAACTAAAATGTATAAGGCGAAAGGTATCAATCTTGACAAATATGAAAATATGAGAGTCAAGTTCTGCTTGACTCATGCATAATTGAGTTTGCTGCCACTTTAACCAGTTCTGATGTAGCTAGACTATTATGAGGGTCCTTAACTGATATGCTGTTTTCTTTTTCATAAGTGTACGCAGACGTATGTGTGTTGAAATGACTTAAGTGGTGTTTTTTTCCGTCTAATATCATCTGCCGGATGAAAAGACGTAAAATAAAACCACCACCACCACCGTTTTCATTGCTCACTTCCAGAGCTCACCAACACTCACATCATTTTAATACTTTAGGGGAAAAGATAAACAACACTTTTTTTTCAATAACACAGTGATTTAACTTGATTTTTTCCAATCACATATCAGTATACATATTCTTTCTTCTTTCTACTCACTCCATTCTCCTCATCCTCCTCTCAACTCGCATTCGCTAGGTACAACTTCCTACCCCCTGTCTCGTCAAATCACGAGTCACATCAAGGGAACGATTAAATATTTTATAGGCCTTTACTTAAGCACTGAAAGATTCCAACCACCTGTAGAAAAAAGCAACTTCCTTAATATTATACAAATCCTAACTTCAATTCAATTATCAACGCATACCTGACTGCCAGCGAGGACCTGCCTTCAGTCTTCCTTCGGCTCTCTGATGAAGTTGCTCGGCTGGTAGCTCTGCAGAGACTGAAGGGAATCTTCACTCACCTGACTTACACAAAACGCAGGTGAGTAGCTGTCAGGTAAACAGGCCAACCGGTTTTACAGCTTTACCTGTTCTGGTCAAACGTGTCCCCAAAATTTGGGACCGGACGAAATACGGTCCGTCACAATGACACAGTTATGCTAAACAGTCCCTTGTCAATTGGTATGTGCTGATACAGGCGCTTTAAATTCAAACCCCAAACACTGGGTTCACGCATTTTCGAATGTTCTATACTGTTCTTCCCCCTGTAATGGTGAGGGAGGACCAAACCTCCGACCCCGCCCCCCCCCCCCCCCCCGACCACCACCACCACCCCCCTCCCTTTTCATTTGTCTCTAGTGACACAAAGTAAACTGGAACAGGAACCGGAATTAAAAGCTTGGCCTATGAAAAGGAGAAACTCACAGGTAGCAAATCACTGCTTCCACAGACCAGCTGTAGCTGGAACAATACAGTGTAGCCACAAAGACAACAGGGGTAAACCAGAGAGAGTGAACGTCTGTCTCGCCTACTCTGAATCTCCTTGTCTAGGATTCACTGATCATCCAGAAGCAATGTAAGTTGAAACTATGTTTCTAGATTTTGATACTATATATTGTTTGTATGTATACCATGTGGTTTATGCCAAAACTTTGTGACTCCCATCAAGATGATAAATGAGTATCCTGTTCTAATAGTTTGTTTGCCACAAAAATCTATTAAGATGCTTGCTTATGATTCTTGTTAACACTCTGATTAACATTCTTTGCTTACAATCTGACTTTTGCCAGGATTCAATTCTGTCTGTTAAGATGATAACTAAATGATAAGAAAAAGTGATCAGAAAAAGTGTGCCTGTACTAGGTGAAAACCATTAAGTTGATCGTTGGAATGCTTTGTAGTGTGTGATTCTAAGTCTACCTCACATGTTTTCGTGGGCTAAGTGTATTCCAGTTTACTACAATTTAAGTCATAGGAAAAATTGAAGAGTTATTTGACTAAAATTGTTTAGCATTATATTACTCTCTCCTACCCTTCGTTACACTCCAATCAAAATCTGAACAACAGTGGAGATTGATAATTATGGCAGATGTATTTATACTTGTCTAATCCAATGTTGGTTGAGAATTCACACATTTACTGAAAGCCAGAGGGCAAGTGTGAGAACTCGAGAAGCCAGACTCTCAGCTACTTCACTACAGACCAGGTTCTGTTTGTTCTAGAGCCTGGGTTCCTGTCTACCCTGGGCATGCGTGGTAATGGACCAACACCTCAGCCCAGCACTTGATTGACAGGTCAACAGAGAAGTGGAGCAGTCACTAGCAACTAGAGAGAGATCAACTATCCTCTCCGACATCAGATAAGTTCTGATACTCCAAGCGGACTCCAACTCAACTCATCCAGAACTTTACCTCTCTTAATGATGTAAAAAAAAAAAGTAGGGTCGAAAACTCAGCCGGAACTGACTTTGTGAAATTGATTTGAATATTTCACCATTGTATAAACAAGTAAGGTTGATGTGTGAAAGTGTACTTAACTTGTGTCAGTTCTTGTTGGATCAGTATTGAATGTTTGAACTTCTCTCTAATTCTGTCTCTCGGAGCTACAAGTACTTTTAAGAGTACAAGCCTAAGGAAAATTATTCATGAGCCATTCTTGAGTAGTTTTAACAGTCCCGAGAAAAAAATCTTTTGATGACTAGTACCGGAAAATTGTTCCTTCCATAACTTGTGAGAGAGAGGTGGAGGTGAAATTTTAACATAACTCTAATAGAAATGAAACGTTTTAAAATTAAAATGTTCTGCACTCTCGTTCAATAGTTTCCACATAACTTTCGCACATAGCTATCAAACTTTACTACGGTGGTTACTCGTATTACAAAAGCGGGAAACAGGACAGGCCGGAGGGGCTATAAACCCAGATGCCAGATGGAGGGAGGGGTTTGTCCACGCAGTTCTGGAACCGATTATACTCTCTCTCTATTACCTCCCAAGTGAAGGGATTTTCCCTTAAGGTTGATTGTGTACGTCACAAAAAATGGTGTACTGTATCGTTTGTTTCCAAAGCAGGATACATTTATGGAGCAAATTGTGGTTCTCTTGTCATTACGTGACACCGTCCTGCAAACTGCTCATGATTCCATGTTTTCGGGTCATTGTGGTCGTAAAGTGTACCCTACAATGAGTGTGTCATTTGCAGAATAAAGTTTTTGAAATATATATAGCACTTAAAAATAAACAGAATGGCACTAGGGAGAGCGCAGACCTCTGCTATGGCCGATTGAATCTTGGATCCAAATTGAATGATTAGTCCTTGAGCCACATTCCATCTGTCCCTTAACTTCGTAAAGTCAGTTCAGTAATTTTTGCACAGATCCTAGATTCCTTGCAAGAGCGAGCACGCGCGCGCGCGCGCGCACACACACACACACACACACACACACACACACTCGCACGCACGCGCACGTTTTGAACCTATGTTCACCACACTGATCTGTAGCAAAATTTAATGGGATCGTCTGTGGACCTCACCGGCAAACTAGTCAACTGATGCGGTGGGGAAATAAATTCAGTGTACATTCGTCATCATCTGTTGTTTGTCTACCCCGGGGTCATGTACAAAGACGGGACAAGGTCTGGGGTGAAAAAGCGGTAATACCTAATACGTTATATTGTGTGACTGGGCCTCTGCGACTTCTGTCCAGAGACCCAACGTGTGTGTGTGTGTGTGTGTGTGTGTACTGATCTATAAGCAAGTGTAACGTGCATGTGTGTGTGTGCTTGCGCGCGCGCGCGCGCGCGTGTTTGTTGTGTGCATATATATGTGTGTGTGTGTGTGTGTGTGTGTGTGTGTGTGTGTGTGTGTGCGCGCGCGTGCGCGCGCTCCCGCCTGTGCTTGCGCAAGAGCGTTTATGGGGAAATGGAAACAATAGTAACAGCTTTGCTGAAAGTGCTAGACATAAAATATAACAAAAACTATAAAGTATAGTGAAAAAGAACCATTGAACATTTATTCACATTTTTTTTTTCTAAAGGAATGCCTGAGAGTGGGACTATGTAATAATGATTCAGAAATTTCCGATATAAGCTTAGGATTGCACAACAATTCTTGCAAGGTTTCTTCTAGAAAATCACTCGATATAAATGAACTTGAGAGAAAACTGTGTATTATTTGATGCTGAAATAAAATCTGATCAAGTGTGATATGTTCACCACATACACACTTTACACTTTTACAGAACTGTTTCGGAGCATTTAGTCTTCAGCGGAAAGAGATGTTACAAGTGTAGAATAATGTAATGATGAATCCAACAACTTGCTTAGTGTAATACCCCATAGAAGTGATGTTTTATTCAGGGACAGAATTTTCTCATCTGTATATTGTTTTCAACATTTTCCATGCTGTTGTTTCTATGAGTTTGTAATTTTCAGCAGTTATAAACGAATGTTCAAATCCGTAGCCGTCTCTTATCCTTCTTGCAGCTCTTCAAGCCGCCCTGTCGGCCATTTTATGGCCATTTGTGTCACAGTCAAATAGTATAACTCTGTGTGAGTGTCATTTAATTGCTCAGCGCCGTAACACATGAATGATTTTGCAGACAGGTTAAGGCCTGGTTTTGTTGTATTCAAGAAATCAAGGGTTTCTAAAAGCGATTTTGAGTCTGCCAAAAGTGTTCTGAACACAGTCACTGGAAGGTTCAGCAGAAATTCTAAAGTCAACATGATATATAGCTGTCAGTTCAGCTGTAAAAGCTAACAGTTCGCTGCCAAGGAAAAAATGTTTTTCAATTGTAAGTGCGGGTATGACAAAAGCCGCGCTAACGTTATTACTAAGTACTAAGCCGACTGTAAAAACCTGAAAATGATTTTGGTACTTTTTGCAATTCATTTCATAACAGTATTTTTAGTCGTTTTTTTTTTCTTTTTAGTTCAGTGTAGTTTAGATCATATGATGGTTTTAGTATCTCTCATGATGGAACAGAGGTACGAGATGGCCTTATTGCCATATTCTTTGTGTTTTTAACGGAGCCATCTTTTACAAGAGAAGAGTTGCTACTGTCAGTCTCTCCCTCTCCCTCTGTGTGTGTGTGTGTGTGTGTGTGTGTGTGAAAGAGGAGAGGAGGAGAAGGGGTGGAGAGAGAGGACGAAAGGCCTCATGTTTGGTGTCAAAGTGACGGAGGCAAATATCTGCATGCTGGTTGCAGATGTGCCTTTGTGTTTTTACGCAGCTAAGTATAGGATGTCCACAAGGAATTGTCAATGGCCACGGTCTTTCTTCGGTTTCATGCTTGTTGATCATCTTCTACCATTGGCTCTACTCTTTTACCAGTTTAGCTTTCCTATCAAATCCATGGTGTTAATGCAGATTTCAATACTCTACTTCGCCAGCTTCCATGCATGCATCAGTGCTGGCACGCAGGGGCGGGAGGCAGAATGATCAATGAATTGAACATGACCATGAAGAAAGCAGCAGCCGTGCAGCTTTCAGACGACTGTTGCACCAAAAAATCGCCCAAAGCGCCCTCACCACACTGACCAGCTGACAGATGATTATCCAGTGATGGACAAGTCTGATTCAGCAGAAACATTTAGGCCCTAGGACAGCACCTTGTAGGATTCACACATCCTGAAAAAAGAAAAACAGCAAAAAGCAATTAATGACATGGTAACTGAACTACTGACGTCTCATGGCCTGTAAAATTAACTGAGAGAGCGCCAGGCACTCCCTTGATTTATCACTCCCAGATTTTACAAAAATTCGCAATTAACAAAAGTGATGAGAATACTTTAAGTGGAACCAAAAGAAAAAATATATATATAAAAAGCCATGTGGGAAAAAACAAGACACTGCAGAATGGTTCACCAGTGTCCACTTGGATGGTATGTACAATTTTCACCACCCAGTCACCGAAAAAGCTGCCATGTCATACATTGTGATCAGACAGAAAACTGTAAGAGTTTCAACAGCAAAGACTCATTATGCAGAAAGTAAAAAAAAAAAACAAAACAAAACCAGTAAACAAGGATGAGAAAGAAAACACACAAAACACACACACACACACACACACAAAACCCAAACGACAGTGTCAAAGAGAGTACAGAAAAGTTGAACTCACTAACAGAAAACTTCCAGAAGGTGGGAAAGCCATTGTACTGAAAGAGCCCCCAGCATCCCTTTGGGTACAAGAAAAAGTGATACAGAGAGAGAGACTGTATATATAGTGAGTATAGATGTTGAGTGTGAGAGTGTACAGTGTGTACATATAGTTTGGTGTAGTTAGGGTGTGAAAGTTCAGACAAAGAGAATTTGTTTTCTAACAGTAGTCCATGACAAAATACATAAGGTAACTCACAATCCAGTCTAATTACAATACAATAAACATTTGCAAACCAAACAACAGAGAACTAAAAAATTTTATTCATCAAAAATGTGAATACACATTTGTCATTTCCACAGATTCACAATGATCACAGAACATACAAAGCCTACAAAACGGTTACTGTGCCATGGTTGATAAATCGTTATTGCAGGATCTGTGTAAAGAAAATCAAACAAGAAACTGTTCTGATGTGACACAGTTCTTTTACAGGCAAAATTACAAAGCTGAATACTTACATGACCAAGCACAACACCTAACTAAACAAATCAATGAGCAAGACCTATGGATCACAGCAACAGTCAGTCTCACGGAATGAAATCCTTGAATGGCATTCATTTAACCAGTTCCACCTCCAAATTTTCCACCTCTCCACCCATAATCGATCTAACATTTTGTGCCCCCTGACCTCTTTCCCACATTATCTCAGTACAACTCATGAATGCTATAACAACTCAAATGCAATGCACGTCTTCCATTCTGTAAAAATGGTATTTACAAATTTGAGAAAGTAAGAGATGTTTAACATAACAATTAGCAATGCAATCACATAAAGAAATGAAATCAATGGTTACACACAAACTTCTGCACATGAACAGATGAGTGCTATATTAACATAACAATCAATCAGGCAATGCATCACATAAAAACATGAAATCAATGGTTACACATAAACTTCTGCACATGAACAAATGAGTGCTATGAATTACTAAAAAATTGAAAAAAAATCTCTCTGTTTGTGTGTAAATGTGCATCTATCAAAGTAACATGTCATAATGATGGTTGTGGAAGTACCAGTGATGTTCAAGAATATAAATGGCCTTTGTCCGCATTGAACTGACAAACTATGCTTGTCTTCGTAAAACATACCTCAGAGCATAATTATCCGAGTCTGTGTGTGCCTATAAAATGAAAGAAAGATCTGTCCCAACAGCTTCTTTTGAAAATTCTACATCAAAGCATTGTCAGAACAAGCCTTGCATCAGAACTCTGTGTGTGTGTGTGTGTGTGTGTGTGTGTGTGTGAGTCTGTGTGTGTGTGTGTGTGTGTGTGTGTGTGTGTGTGTGTGTGTGTGTGTGTGTGATCAGCAAGCATGTGCACATGCATGGAAGCGGTGATGGATAGTAATTTTGAATATAGTTATGATTGTCTGAATTTTAAAATACAAAAGCAAACTATCAAAGAATTGAAAAAACAGTATGCTGTACCAGTGTACAACCTGGATAATATAGAAATAGTACCCAATGAGTGCATTGCTCTTACAATAAATGACCAATTACTTTTTGAAATGCTGCTTCTTGAAATCCGTGGAAAGACAATTTCTTACTCGGTATACAAGAAGAAAGAAGAGAGCAGATTGGAGGAGACTCTGTTAGAAGAAATAAGAAAATTAGAAGAATAATTGATGAAACTAGACTAGATGAGCTTGAGGAGAAAGGAAACAGACTACAAGACTTACAAAATAAAAAATTAGGTCTAGGTCCAGTGGATTCAAAATGGAGAAAAGCCTAGTAAATACTTCTGTAATTTAGAAAAACCGTCAATATGTCAAAAGAGCTATGCACTCTTTGGAGAAAGATAACGGTGAAATAATTTTTGAGCAAAAGGAAATTTTGAAAGAAGCTCAAACTTTTTACGAAAATCTGTATAGTGAGAGGGAAACTGCTGATGTTGATCTGTCTACACTAATACATGATGTTCCCATATCAAATGAAGATGAAAGTGAAATGTTGGAAGGCGCTGTCACACATGATGAGGTTTATGATGCACTCAGGAAAATGAAAAATAATAAAAGTCCCGGTTCTGATGGCTATACAACAGAATTCTTCAAGTTCTTTTTTAAAGACATTGGTCATTTTTTGGTTCGCTCTATTAATTATGGATTTTCGATTGGTCAGATGTCAATTACACAGCGACAAGGAATAATCCCTGTATTCCCAAAGAAGACAAACCAAAACAACTGTTGAAAAATTGGCGACCTATATCTCTACTAAACACATCATACAAAATTGCATCTGCTTGTATTGCCACCAGAATCAAACAAGTGTTGCCAAAGATTATTCACTCTGATCAGAGAGGCTTCATGAAAGGGCGTTACATAGGAGAAAATATTAGACTTGTTTATGATACTTTGTTACATACACATAACGAAAACATCCCTGGCCTTCTGCTTTTAGTTGACTTTGAGAAGGCCTTTGACAGTGTTTCCTGGAAATTCTTGAACAAAACATTAGAGGCATTCAATTTTGGTCTAGATATAAAGAGGTGGATCGAAACTTTTTATAACAATATCAATACATGCGTGTCAGTAAATGGCCATTATTCAGACTGGTTTCAAATTTATAGAGGTGCTCGTCAGGGAGACCCATTTTCACCATATTTATACCTAATCTGTGCAGAAATTTTGTCTATAATGATCAGGAAAAATAAGATAATAAAATGTATTAAGATCAATGAAATATATGCACTTCTCTCACAGTTTGCTGATGATACTTCACTATTTCTTGATGGAAGTGAAGATTCTTTAAAAGCAGCCATAAAGACACTAGATATATTTGCTAATATCTCTGGGCTAAAAATCAACAAGGAAAAGACTCAATTAATCTGGATTGGTAGCCAGAAACATTCAGAAAGAAGATACCTCAGAGATCAAAATTTTTGCTGGAATCCTGGCATCTTTAAAGTTCTAGGAATTAAATTTTTCTGTTAATGTAGAACAAATCGTAGCACTTAACTATAATAATAAAATACATAAAGTAAAAAGTTTGTTAAAAAAGTGGTCAAAAAGACATTTAACTCCATTTGGAAAAATAACAGTTATTAAAACTCTAGCTATGTCAAAACTGGTGTATTTATTCCTCAGCCTACCTGATCCAGGAGATGATTTTTTTACATCAACTGGATGCAACATTTTTTGCCTTTGGGGATGAAAAGCCAAGTAAAATCAGTAAGAAAAATGTTTGCAAGAATTACAAGGAGGGTGGTTTGAAAATGTTGAATGTTTTTTTCCTTTTTGAGTACCATGAAAATTAGTTGGTCAAGGAGAATTTTTGACAATGATTCTTACATGCAAAAATTTGTCCGGGATTTGTACCCAAAGTTTGTAAATTTGGAGAATTTGGGATATGAATATGTGAATGTACTTTTGCGTGGGCTAAAAAACCCATTTTGGTCAGATGTTTTAAAACATCATAGACGATTATGTGTAAAACTTTTACCTAATAACATTGATGCTTTCAATGCAGAATTCATATTTCATAATGTGAATATTCTTAAAGGTAGACATGTTATTTTTTTAAAAACATGGTTTGACAGAGGTATCTATGTGGTGATTTACTAGACGATGCGGGCATTTTTTAAGTCATGAGGCATTTTTGAGAAAATATGATGGAATAGTAACAGACTTTGTTACATTCAGAGGGGTTATTCAGGCGATTAAAAGTTTTCAAAATAAGATGAATTTAACACCTACTGCAGGATATAAACTGCAGAAAAATGAAGCCTGGCATCTTATCCACAAAGGCAACCATTATGTTCAGTCTTATTTCAATTTAAATAATAACACTGTTGCTGGAGTGAGAAAGTGGAATATGCATTATGTCAACCTTAAGTGGAATACAATTTTTCGTACTGCCATTTCAACTACCCCGGATGTTCAGCTAAGATGGTTACAGCTACGTGTTTTGCATAGAATTCTACCAACTAACAAATACCTACACCTAAGAAATGCAGTAAACTCACCACTCTGTTCCTTATGTGAAACAGAATCTGAAACAATTTGTCACTTGTTATGGTATTGCCCAATGACCACCACTTTTTGGCAAGATTTGCAAAGATACTTATCTCAAAACTGTGTTCATTGTGTGAATTTTCAATTTACAGAGGTTCTTGTAATATTTGGGGTTGAGGAAAACACTGTAACTGACAGAGTTCTTAACTTGATAATACTTTTGGCAAAGCAATACATTTACAAATGTAAATGGAAGAAAGTAACACCTATTGTCAATATTTTTATTAATATACTTAAAGATAAATTCGGAACAGAAAGGTATCTGAGTATTGTGACTAATAAATTAGACACTTTTTTGATGGACTGGCTTCCTTATCAGGACTTGGTTAAATGAGGCTTTAGTCTGTAATTAATAACATAGTCAGTACTATACTATCTAAAAGAACTTAAGACTATCTACTTGTTTATTCACTCACCGTGGATGCTGGCTTATTGCCTTACTACCTCTGTTTGACTGTTATGTTTATGTTACTCTGTTAGGGCAGCATCCCTTTTCTTTTCCCCTCTGCTGTTCACTTTCTCTCTCCTTCCTCCTTTCCTCTCTCTCGCTTCTCTCTTCCTCTATCTTTTGGTCTTACTTCTCCTAGCAACCCTTTTGTTTCATGCATGTGATGTAGTTCTGTTATATTGTTTTTTTTTGTTTTTTTTTTCTCTTTTTTTTTTGGTGCATTTGTTTGTGTGTACAGAAATACGACAGTTGTTTTCCTGAGTGAATGTGAATCAAATTGATGTAACTTTTTTTTTTTCCCCCCCCAAAGAAAAGAACCTTCATAGAAGGTGGGAAAAAAAAGAGAGAGAAAAAAAAAAAAAGAAAGCCGATAATGATAATAGTAATGATAATAATAATAATAGTATTAATAATAATCGTTATAATAATAATAATTATGATGATGATTATGATGATGGTTACGATGGTAATAAAGATGATGATGATGAAAAAAAAAAAAAAAAAAAATACAATTAATAATTATCATATAAAGTAGAAGATATAGAACGACAGTCAGATTTTCTTTCACTGTCATCTTTTATCAACACCAAAAACAGACTAATGTAAAAGCAAAGATGTTCTGAATTCCTTGGCTATATACTCAAACATGTTAGATGTATGTTCAAATGTGTTTGGAGATGCCCTGGCATCTTTTAGAATGACCCAACAATGCACTAAACTAACAGTTGAAGACGCAGTTTCACATTATGGGAAGAGATGATGATCCCTGTCTAGATTGAGAAATCATACACAGATAAAAGGATTGAAGGCATACAGAAAGAGAACAACATGTAGTGAATGCACACTATTGGGACATCAAATGTACACCTACATCATCATTACAGGAGAGTTGTGTGAACAACAGGTGTTTTTCCCTTAAGTTTCTTACTTTTGCGTGCTGTGCAGCATTCATTTATCAGCCAATCAGTGAAGTCCTAACATCTAGCCTGTCAACAGCGACAAAAAAGTGATTTGTGCTTCCCTGACACATTTTGTTCATCAAAACGTCACATTAAAATATTAAACAAAGAAACAAGCAAACAAGTATGGGGGTGTGGGATAGATAGGATTTTTTTTTTAATCAAAACCATTCATGTTAGTTTGATGAGAATCACAAAAAGATGTGACAACAAACTGCTGAAAGCACTGCAATGGACTGTTCAAGACAGAAATCTGTAAAAATCAACTGTAAAAGGAACCAAGGTCACAAGAAGGGATTAAAAAATGCTCTACCTGCATGTGCAAACATAAACATGCATTCAATTCCATGAAAGACAGAATCAATCTTTTTGATGCAACATCACAATAAAAAAGATTCCACAACAACATATTATTCAGCAATGATTCTACCCTTCAAGCTCAGAAAGCACCGATGACAGAGCCAATATTACATGCACCCACCAAAGCACACTTGCATGTATGCTCAAAGACACCTATTGAACTTCAGTACTGGAGTGCACCAGTAACCGTGAATGTTCAGAGTAAATGAAACATAAAACAATGCATAGGGAAGGTGGGATAGAAACATCAGTGAGTTACTCAATACAAAGGTTAAAACTTCAGTACAGCTTAACCACATTTCACTTAAACCTCTGTATTTCACTTGGGGGGGGGGGGGGGGGGTGGGGGGTGGGGGGGGGGGGGGGGGGGGGGGGGGGGGGGGGGGGGGGGGGCCTCGGTGGGTGGGAATATTATGGATTAAAACTAAGCAGCTCATGAGAATTTTAGAGAGGTCTGGTGTGGGTTGGGGTTATAAGTGTTCCTGAACCTTCCGCTACCCCTTCACACTCTCACACACACACACACAAGACAACCATACCATGTGCTATGTTTGACTTTGAGCCAGCTCAGTTCTGTTTCTTTTCTCATGATATCAATCATATCTACCTCCTCCATTCATGCACCCAATTCAGTTGGGTTTGTTTTCCTTGTTTGATCAAGATTAGCCACCCTCCTCCTCCATTCAATGCATCCAATCCAGTTCTGGGCTTCTTTCCTTGTCAGATCAACCAAACCTACTACCCTCCTCCTCTATTAAGTGCATCCAAGCCAGTTCTGTATTTCTTTTCCCCCTTGTTAGGTCAACCATGTCTACCTTTATCCTCCATCATCTTTCATATCATCATCATTTTTTTTTCTACTATTGCAAAATCTGTGTTATGCTGACTGCATCTACCCTCCCCCTGTCTTTTTCTTTGCTGTATACAACAGCATCACCATTTTGCCACAGATGGACACAATCAACACCTTCTTTTTTCTTCAACTACAGAACCATTCTAACTGGAAGATTGGATCATGCAAAATCAGACAAAAATTGCTAAACAAGCTGAAACAAAAATGCTCAATGCTTATGAAATGTAAAACAATTCAGATAAACTGATTAGCAACAAATGTATAAAAACGACTGCTGGACTTCAATAAAGACAATATGAAAAACGAGTACTTTGAAGTCCTTTTTTAGAAAAATGATAAACACTCAAGCTTTCGTGTCTTAGACCCTTCATCAGGAAACACTAAACAGTAAACACAAGGGAAAAACATCAAAGTGATGAAAAAGAACATAAAAGAACAAAAATGACATCAAAACAAATTGATGTCACTACAGTATTGTGTAACACTTTTCCCCTGGTATATAATGCAAACAGTTGCTACATATGTTAGGTCTGTTAGGTTTCTGCAAACAGCCTCCCTATGAAATCCATTAGCAACACTTGGAATTTCTAAGCAGATGAGGGAACAGACGGAGATGGTGGAGAAGGGTCAGGCTGCAACAAGTGGGATATCTTACAATTATCATATCATGTAACAGATAAGACAACAACCCATGTACTAGCTATACCCAGAAGCTGGACAATTGGTGTTTTACAATAGTGCAATCAAAAAACTCGTAAGATAACCTACACAGGTCATGGGTTTTAATACGTTAGCCATCTGATACACAATATACTAGATGACCTTACAGCTTCTGCTCGTTCTTATCAATGCAATACGGTGTGTGCATGAGCATACATTTGTGTGTACATGTGTGTGTGTGTGCTGCATATGTGTGTGTAAGCGTGTGTGTGCACACGTGTGTGTGTGAAACAAAGAATGTGTATGTAGTAGGATATGGAGGATGAGCAAGGGGGGAACGTCATAAGGTGAGGAAGTAGGGGAGGGGAAGGAGGAGACTGAAGCAGCAACACAGAAAAAAAAAAAAAAAGAGAAAAGAATAAGAGATCTGCTGATGATCATGTTTTTCATGAGATCTTAAAGGATACTACTGTTCTTTGTTTTTTCAAACCAACCTCTGGAATTATTTCAGCTTTTGCAACTAAAAATCTGCCCTGAGGTTACTTTCATCTTTAAAATCGTCAGTACAAACCAAGCTTAACCCAGCAATAAACTGCTTTCAGTGTGTGTGTGTGTGTGTGTGTGTGTGTGTGTGTGTGTGTGTGTGCATGCATGTATGTGTGTGTGTGTGTGTGTGTGTGTGTGCGTGTGCATGTGCGTGCGTGCATGCATGTGTGTGTGCGTGTGTGGTGGTGTTGTGTATATGATACATCAAAACCCAAGGTTAATGCCACAATAATCTGGTTTCAGAGAGGGAGAGAGCACCATCATGGGGCTTTGGGACAGACCATGACCAACAGCCCTGCTACTGAATCTATGCTCTGTCATGTTACTAAGTCTAACAGCTCTCTCCATATACACAACCAGATTAAATGACAGTTCTGACTTTCTCTCTTAACTCCAACAGCTAATTGTATTGGCAGGACAAAATAAAGGACTTAAATAACAAAGTTTTCAAGAACTTTCCCCCCTTTTTTTCTTCCTTTTTCTCTTTTCTTCTTCAGTTTTTTTTTTCATACAACATGCAGCAGAGAAGTCAGATGCCTTCAAAGTTATGTTGATGATGGACACATGTTCTCATCCACCCTACAGAAAAAAAGGGGGAGAAGTTACAGTAAGATATGTCCAAGTGCACTTTCATTACCTTTTAAAACAAATACATCTGCATCCATTACAAACTAGCACAAATATGATCATAAAATGTACATATGCGAGTGCAGCTTTGCAAAAAGTAATTCAAATCCATTTCCAATTCCTATTCTCATATTTAAACCAAACTTCAATTTCTGATTAAAGATAAAGAGAAAAATCACATACACATAAACCGTACGGCAAGTATTTGGTTTGGAAGATGCTGCTCATGCATTGTTGAATATAATTTGACATTAAAAGGAAGTTTTTGGTGTCTTTTATGTTTCTCCCTTTCAGCAATACTGTTCACCATACTAGAATTATACTCATCACAGAATTGAAGACATTAAAATACACAATGATTACTCAGTGAAAATTGCATCTGTACAAGAAAGAAAAAACAAAAAAGAGTGTATAACAAATCTGATTTCAAAATATCTAAAAAAAAATCAAGTTCTAACAAAACATCCACACAACAATTCTGCAAAATAAATGTCAGTAACGTACAAGTCAGTAAATCAAAACTATGTTCTACGATCAGTTGACAGGAACAAAATCCTGCTTTCATGTTTATTCTCAATGCTATAGAAATTTTTAAAAAGCAAACTAAATAATAATCTTTGAGACATTTCACAGAAAATATGTGCGACATGAAACATTTAACATTGAAAGCACACCCACTGCAGGCCCCATTAGCATGAGTTGTACATTGTCACCATTTGAGAGAACAGAAATCAACCAAAGCTGAGGGCATGTTTGGCCAATGCCATCAGAAAAGATGAAAACATGACCTTATCACCTTTCTAATTCTTACCATTAGGTTGGCTAAAATGTTGGTAAAACTGGGGTAATGTGCTCAACTTGCTCCCTTTATGATACAGATGAGTAGACAGTAAAGTCAAAAGGCATATTTCTATGCTGAAGTTGGAAAGGTCTGAGCTACATTAAAAAAAAAAAATGACTGAAGATTTGAGAGAACCAGGGAAGGGTTAGCATTACAAGTCTCCAAGGGAGCTCACTCCTTAGGAAGTTGTGAAGGTAACTATCAAATTTTTCTTACTTCAATTTTCCTAGTCAGCTGTATCCAAATTAAGATAGAGCATAGAATACTTTCTGGTAAGTTGTTTCAAAAAGCAGTCTACAGATACACAATCTTTGTTCATTTTCATTCTCTATACTTACAGAAATTTCTGTTCTATTTTTTATCATATCGTGACAATTTACAGAAACCCTAACAATGAAGTTTGATCATCAAAATTATGAGCTTTACTGGGAGAAAATAAATGGCACAATATAAAAGCACTTGCATGACTGATAAGTCTAAAAGCACCATATGAATGATGAATCATACAGCCTTTTAACTAATCTGATATTATAAACAACCCAGATGTTGATTTCAAACATTTCAACAAAATGAGCGTACAAAAAATTATTAAATCACAACCTGCCTTATAGCCAGAGGAGAATATTGAAATGTGTACAATCAAGGCTTTTTACCTAATGGATACATCTTTCAGACACTGAGAAGAATGTCTTTGTTCAATTCATTGCGCACAGGATTCTGAGTAAAAATGCATCAGTAGGATGGAAAATTATACATAAAGCTCACTGCCATGCCATGGAAACAGTACAACACACTGCACTGTACATTACCACAGAATAATGCACTCTCACACATTCATGGGAAGCCATCCACAGTTAACAATCTTTGATTATGTGAGTGAGCTTTTTTTTGTTGTTGTTGTAAATGTATGTTATCATAATACAACATAAGCATTTCTGACAAAAAGAAAGAATAAGTATGTACAATTCTAATTATGTGTGACAATATCTAAAAATGAGAAATACAAGTAATCCATTTCCTCTCCTGACTTTTTGAGGAGAAAGATGTAAACTAGCTCTTTCACACTTCAACACATGCATATGATATACACGCAACTAAAACAAATGAAACTGAACAGTAAACAGAATTTATGAAATTCAACACACTCATAAAATTCTCATGAAAAATTAATCAGAGCATATATGAAGTATACTTTTGATACTATCGATTTACCAAAGCTCCTTGAAAGCTTGCCAATACTAACAATAATCATTGTTCCTTAAATAAGGAACATTTACAAATCATCACAGTCCATTTGCCTTCTTTTATACATGCTAACAGTAATTGGTTCAGACAATTTCCTATAAAAATTTCAAAATTTAAACCCTGTATAGTTGATATCCATCACATGCACCACCTCCCACTTAAGTCTTGTTTGCTTTTTCAGTTCTTAGGTTCAATCATAGTCATCATTTTCCAACTTCATGAGCACTTTTTCTTTTTCACTACAAATATGATTTTCACAAACACAGAAATCAACAGTCACCATCCACAAATGTCAATCCACAGACTTTTAATTCTTTCGTTTTTTTTTTTTTTTTTTTTTTTTTTTTTTTTGTCATCACCATTTCATAAACATAGTGATGGGACTCTGTTTCCTTCTACAGGCAACTGATCACCTTCATCAGCAATTTCAGAAAACAGAACAAACCCCTTGACTTTAAAAATATTGTGCTGAAGCAGAAGATGAGACACAGGTAGAAGTTTCAATGATTATGGCCAAGATTAAGAAAGAATTAAGAGTGTGACAACATTCCTGAATCTGACAACCTAGTCACCTTGGAAGAGATCATGATAAACAGGAAGTACTGTAGTACCTAATCAGTCTGTCCCGTCCCATCAAAAGAAAGTTACAGTCTCTCATCAAGGACCTGACAAATCTGCCCCATCCCATTACAAGAAGAAATGTTACAGTCCCTCATTGGCTAGAATTTGTAAGGACCCAGGAAAGATGATAAAGAACTACATGGTCACAAATGAGGCAAAGCAACAATGGATTATTTCTGACAATTTTTATCAAGATCTCTAAAGTCCCAACATCAATACCAACCTACGATTAATATCTACTGTATTTTATAACCTCAGTCAATTTTCTTCAGTGTTGCCAGACTTAATCTTATCTTCCTGCCTTTCACTGCTACTAACCCCATTCTGAAGACACTTGAGACTGCGATTTACTGTGTCTTGGAGTAAATACTAGTAGCCAACATTCCCTTTAGTTTTGTTGTTTCTGTCTCCTATGTCTCACAATTCTTTTTGCCGACTCAATACTGTCATCCTTCATTTACTACTAAATTCATCCTATCATGTTTACACAATTTTCTTTACAATTTAGTGTCTTCACCTACAACAACAATCAAAGCAAAATTGTAAGGTGACATGCAAAGTAGATTCAACTCTCCAAGAAACCTTACAAACAAAATTAAAGATGTATTACCTATTTTCTCAAACAAAAAGCTGAAGGTGAAAAAACAACAAGATATTTACAATGTTATATCCCCATACATAAAAATATCTGGTCTTTTTCCGCCAATAAACTGATATTCTTTACTGGTGATAAAGTGAACAATGACTGATCAAAAGCCAGCAACCACACACACACACACAGACACACACACACACAGGTACATACCAAAACCAGTGCTACTAACAACAAAACCAACTACTAAAAAGCATTATTCCAATGGTAGCATACCACATGTGAATAACAATGTGATCAATGTCAATCTTGACAGTTCCCACATCATCATGATGTGTATAGCCCAGCCAACCACTGAGACAACATCAGGGCAGACAGCACCCAACAAGACAAATAGAGAGGACTTTCAAACTAAGCTTAAAAAAAAAAATTAAAAGGACAACCCCATTGTGACAATTGCTGTGTTTTCTGAAGTCAGAAATACTTACCATGTAACTATACCTGACAAACAGATCTATATGTTCAAATTCTCAAAAAATTCTAAATAACGGCTAAGACACCAGCTACTAGTATCTTGTTGACCATTCAAAGTAACATGTCTGCTGGTGGTATTTGAAGCAGGAGAATAAAAATGAAGTTACTAGACTACCAAGTGAATGAAACAAACAAGTTACATACCACATGATGCATTTTGACTACTGGTCGTTTTCAGGCTGGACAAACACCACCAAAACACACAGGGCAAACAAACAATCACTTAACTTTTTCTATGTGGGTGGGAAGAAGACAAACAGGTTAAAAACACATGGTATGTATTATGTAACGTGTTTGTTCCCTTCTGCGGGGCTAGAGTTTTGGGACCTACTTGACACTCAACATCAACACTTTACAACAGACGCCATGAAGACCTTGTTCATAGGTGTTCCACCTGATGTGATTTTATTTGTTTCCATGAGACATCAATATTTTTCATTTGATCTAGGGTTTCACAGAAAACTGATCCATTTCTTTTCTTTGCATTTTATAAGATCTTCTAAATAAATAGTTTACTTATATCAAAACACATAACGAATTTATCTAAATGATGTAAAAGCCCTGATATGGCCACTTGTGGCTGGCTGTGCCATAGACAACATAAACTGTGAACTGAAATCTCACTTTTGCCCTCATTCAAAATGTATTTGTTTCATCTTTTCAGGCCCCCTCAGTGGAAGCATTCCTTTGACACTCGTTCTAACCACCCTGTACACAGCCACACCTGAGGGGCACAGAATTTGACAGAATAATTCTTTGGTCTTCAGTGATGCTCAGTCACGTTGAAGAAATTTTTCTGTGTCAGTTCCATTTTGATCTGACACTACAAGACCAGGCAGTCAACCCGCTCCTCCCTTTCAATTATATCCTGGCATTAACCAAAACCGACATATACAAACATCTTCAATGTTGGTCACAAAATATGATCAGCTGTCTCTGAGATTCATCCAGTTCATGGAAGCTCTACAGTCTTTAGCTCATCTTCCCATCTGACTCTGTAGCACAGTTGAAAAACTCTCTGAGTACAAGCCTGCATGGGCAAAAAAAAAAAGTAAATTCCCATCCGTACATCTCTAAGAAGGATAAAAAAAAAAAAAACCTTCAAGCTTACCACTGCACCATGGCAACTGATGTGACAGAAATAATATTCCAAAAAAAGTAAGGCAACATCATTTAATTAATATAATTATTCATAACTTCCTATGAAGCAGTGCATATGATACCAGTCTGACTAAGGTTCATCCATCTAAATCAAGTGCAAGGTTCTAATTTTATACTGGTCCAAACTGGGGACGAATGCTACTTGTTTCTGCCAGGTCAAACATCTATCCTTGAAAGACGCTTGTAATGGGGCTCTCTCAACCTCTTTCTTAAGCCTATCTTTTCTTCTTTTTTTTTCTCATTTATTACCATGACAATTCTGTATTGTTATCAACATTCATAAACAGTAAAAATATACTTATTCCTGTTAATACAGTTAGTCAGTTACCATTATTCATAATGTGTTGTTATTCCCATTGCCCATTATTTCCCGTGTACTTATCAAAATATCTTTCCACACCCGTAATACCACCCTTCCCTCAGCTCTATGATCATACTTTTACGTATGGACGCTGTTAATAACACTTCATTTTTCACTTCCCTCAGTTCGCATGTCAGTACACTTGATTTGCATACCATATGCATTCTTATTTACAACTATGTGGGTCCGTTTTGGGATATCTGGGACAAGAAAAGAGTTAGCTTGCTTGCTGGATACTCTGGTATGGCGTAAAGGTTAAGTACTTGTAATAAACCTCTAAATGATGCACTAATTCACTGACAAATAGATGAACAATGAGATGGGTTTTCTTCTTTAAAATCAACATTTTCTTAACTGCTTTTGATCTTTTCTCATCTGATCTGTGAACTAAAACAGAATCCCCAGACACACATATACATCCTTTCGACCATTTCTGTTATAAAACGAAACAATAACAGTAAATTAACAGCATTTACAAGGGACTTCTATTTTCATCTGCACAGAGATGGGTACTTCAGGCACCATCTAGGAAAGAACTGCGTCTTGGTAGGCAGGGATAGGCTTCGCAGCATCATCGTAGTTGGGAGGCAATACCATGATGGGAGGGCTCTTCTCCCCATCAGATTCTTCCCCTGTGCTGCCCTCTTCCAAACCACCACTGCTGTGTGAATAAATGCGAGCAGCAACAGTATCATAAGCTGGAGGGGGGGTCACACACATGAGGCAGAGGGTCTTGTGAGGGAGTGTAGATCACTGCAACATTGTACAAAGTTTATTTAGTTTACTTCTAGCAGGATACTTAGTCCTGTTCTCTCAAGCAGAAATTTAAAACATCAATCCCACTGACCCCATGAAAACTGAAACTGTCAAAGTAAAAGTCGCTTCTTACATCAGATCTTCACATAATAAATGACCAAACATGTCTACCCAAGAAATGTTATTGGTATATTTTTCAACTAAAATGACTATAATTTCCACAAAGTGTGAGCACACATCTCCCAAATTTTTGTAAAAAAGCAGGTGGAAGAAGGGATGAGGGGGAAGGCTTCCAAACTTTTATAAAAGCCTGCAAGGGGTGGAGTTTTACCTACCCTCACAGTAGAGGGATACCTACTATCTTCCAGTCATTACAGTAGAAACAGTTTTTCCAAAACAATCATACCCAATTCATCAGCAGTCTTTGGCACAAAACCGTGCTCAATCACCAATGGTTTTATTTGTTTGTTTATTTGTTTTTAATTTCATGGACTGCTAAAGCTCCAGAGTATCAGCATACTGACAAAGACTCAGACACAGCAAGAGACAATTTCATGCATGAAGAAGCCACAACAATTGCTTGCTTAATCAGGATTTACCATGCACCACACACAGGGCTCATGACCAAGGTGATTAGCGTAGAATATTCATATATAAGGTCTTGCCAGTATGCAGTAATGCTTCCTTGAGGAAACTAACTAACAGAACAATAAGCTAAGATGTATGTCCAATCTGTCTATGACATCTTCCCCTCATTGTATGATGGTTTAAACGCAGGCAGTCACTGTGTGGGTTACTTGCCTATACCTTGCAAGCTTTAAGGCATCTAAAAGTGAGAAAGCAGTGCCTACCTACCAGCATATACTGGACTTGCTGTCCAACACAATTTTATTCTGTGCACAAATGTGACAAAGTCTTTATTCTGAAATGCCTGCATTTTTCGCACATGACCTGCTGTCAACATGTAGCTTTTAATACTATACAGAAAGATGGACAACACCAGTTGTAGAGTTTCATCTTCCTGGGAAAGTTGACAGAGCTGGTTTTCTAGATCACACCAAGTTTTGTCACGGCAGATTGCGACTTCAAGACATTTGAGGGAGTTCACTATTTCCAATCTCTCCACCTGTTCAGCATGATACTGGCAGCTGCTTGAACCACTGACCAACATTTTGCTTCTCTCAATCTCATTTGTACATTTCCTCAGTCTGGAGGACTTTTTTCTGCAGTTCTGCTTCACTGCATTCCATAAGGCTGATGTAGCCCACAAAGATAGATTGAAAACAGGGACGCCATCCACCAGATAAGGTCATGTTAGTGTCCCAAAGTATCCACAGCATATTTTTATGGTTAGAGCCATCTCAAACAGAATGGGAGACAGGTGAAGTTATGTCATACTCCTATCATGATTGTTCTAAAGTAAAACTGTGCTATCGATTTTTGTTATTTACAGCAATGGT
This sequence comes from Conus betulinus, assembly GCA_016801955.1. Lineage (NCBI taxonomy): Eukaryota > Metazoa > Mollusca > Gastropoda > Neogastropoda > Conidae > Conus > Conus betulinus. The sequence goes on along the minus strand of JADBJO010000090.1, from coordinate 522,213 downwards.
TTGGGGTGAGGTGGTAATTAATCATATAACATCAACATCATACACATGTGCATATGAAAACATGAGTTCACTTCACCACTTTTTGTAAAAGTTCATCCACTGACTGTCAACTGACATAGCAATAAATTGTTTACCTACGCAAATGAAAGTCACAATTTAAAAACAAAAAAAATTGTGTGTGACACCTGGCAACAACGGATTTGCTTACGGATGCTGCCTTTCTGCTTTGAACTACCGTCAATAAGCAGATTACCTGAACAAGTATGAAAGCAAGCAGCCTGAGGGTTGTTCTCTTGAGACTGTCTACCCTGACATGTCTGTGTCTTGCGTGTGATCAACAGCTTGGCCAGCACACCCACCCCAACAACGATCAGCAAGCCACAAGCTGCACATAACATCAGCCTTAAGTTATATAATTTGAACAAAGCATCATACCTTGTCTTCCTTTTCCCTGATGTTTTAATTACTGTACACTGGCAATAATCATCATGTGCATTTTCAAATACCTCCAAAGATGTAAACATTTTTTTGTACTCACCACAAAAATGGCATAACACAATCTTTGACAGAACAAATGAATCTGTGCATGTGCTGATACCTAACACAAACAGAAATATAAACAAGTGAGAATGCATATATGTATGCGCGTGTGTGTGTGGATGTGTCAGTGTGTGTGCATGCGTGCGTGCATGTGTGGATGTGTCAGTGTGTGTGTGTGTGTGTATATGTGTGTGTGTGTGTGTGTGTGTGTGTGTGTGTGTGTGTGTGTGTGTGTGTGTGTGTGTGTGTACGTTCTGAGTGAGACAGAATAAATATGCATGTATGCCTGAGTTGCTTGCTAAGGTAAAAGGGGGTATTTTCAATATGATGATAAACAACTCCAAAAGTAGAAAACTAATTATTAAAAAGAATAACTCTAAAGTCAGGCTCCGGAAAATGTGATCACTGGAGAAAATATGAGATACTCATGATGGAAAATCTGCCACTGACAAAAGATTTCATGCCACCAATTTCACACTGCCAAATGCATGGATCACAAAGTGATCACCTTTCACTTTCTTACCAATGCCCATGATGCACAGCATGATGGTAATGCTCTCCTTCTGCTTCATCGCCCTGGAGATGAACACTACTCCCAACACGAACATGACCAGACCCAGAAAGGCAGCACAGGCAAACCAAATCATCATCTGACGCCACAGAGGGGTTCCTTCTCCAACCAGAGGCTTGGCATTGTTGGCCATCAAAGCACGCTGCTGCGACACATAGTCTCGGTAGGGTCGAGCACAAGGTCTGGGAGACACTGGGGAAGCTTGCACAGATCTTGTCTGCTCCATGGGCCTTGAGGGGGAAAAAGGTCAATCAAGGAAAAAAAATTTACAGAAAGAACAATTTACACTGGTTCGATTTTGCACACTTTCATTCAATTGAAAAGCAATTATTACTTAAGCTGTCATTTATCATCAGACTGATGTTGTACTGGAGGGGGAAAAACCTGTTATGCCATATTGCTTTATATTATGAAATTCTATGGAAGAAAGAGAGAAACGGATCTGTGCAGGAAAACTATTTCTGTACAATATGAAAAATGACCATGCAAAAAGATTGTTGCAATTTTTAAAGATCTGTATAAAACTGAAAGAGTGGTGACACAGACAATCTACTGAATCCTGGCATGGGAATGGAACTATGTGTTGTACTAGTGTAAATCGATTGTTGTCTCCTAGACAAACTCATCAAAAGTTTGGCACTGATGGTGATGTGCTCTCCATCAAAAACTCTCACTCTCACTGCCATGGAAGAAACTGTAGTTCCTTCTCATGTTTCAAACTATCTGTGGAGAGTTGTTTTGTGCATATAGCAGTCTGTTGTTTTTACATCTGAAGATGATGCCCTTGTTTCAGAAGCATATCAAATAAACATTACTTTGCACCTTTGTTTTGTTGTTTTGTATATTTTGCCTTGGTTTCAGCAACACTGTGGTCTGTTATAATTCTCCTTATAATCTGTGCCATGAAAACCATCTGTACCTACTTTTTTTTTCTTTTCCAAAGATGGATTCCAAAAACAGAACAGTTGTATATCTCTGTGCTTGCATAGAACTTTGAGATAATTACAACAATACATAGTGGGACCTAACAGCTGTTTATTGGACTATCAGTATCTGTTTGATATATTAATTTCAGACCTGTTGGTTCAACTTACAGGCAAAAACAAACAACAAACAAACAAACAAATGAAGATAGTTGCTGTTCTGGTCACATGATTACAATTAGAAATCAGAAAATGAACAAACTGTGTTAAGGGGAAATTTTTGAAGTTATTATTATGACTCCACCGTATAATGTGGACAAATGAATCACAAGGCATAATGCAATGCATTTTGACATCTTAAGTCTTCTTCAGGCAAGATAAACAACATTAAGGACAATGAAAATGAAGAACGAACAATCACTCGTCTTTGTTGAATTCAGCGCTAGACAGGCGTTAAATAAAAAACGAGGCCGTCACAGGAAGGAGACAATGCGAGTTGAAGTAGTAATGATGATCATAATAACAATGTGAAGATAAAAATATTGAAAAAAATACTAAAGGAGAGGATTACCACCACTCTGGGTGATCATGTGACAACAGCAGTTGTAGCATGAGAGAAAGGAGAGGGTTTAGAGGATTGTCAAACAGCATGATTGTTGTGGCAACAGTGCTAGTGGAGATGATGATGGTGACCATAATATCAGTAACAACACTGGTATTAATAATAAAGATAATACTACAGCAACGGTAATGATAATGATAATAATAGTACTAATAATAAAAGTAATGGTACAAAAATATAATAAAAAAATATCCATACTAGTTATGATAACAACAGTACTAATACTAATAATAATATAAGGAAAGCATCAAGAAAAAGGAGGAGGTGGTTGAGGGGAACTGGTTACTACTTAAACTTGCATTGTCTCCTTCCTAACAGCCTTCTTTTCATTCAACGCCCATCTTGCACCAAATCTGACAAAGTGATTGCTCATTCTTCATTTTTGTTGTCCTGAGTGTCGTTTATCTTGCCTGAAGAAGAACTAGGAGGTTGAAACACATCATGTTTTGTCTTGTGGTTCGTTTGTCAACGTTATTCGGTGGTGGAGTGATAATAACTACTTTAAAAATGTGTTTAGATCTCTGCCTACAGTTGTCTAACTTTGCAACTAAGTGTGCTTAGGGGTTCAAAATCTCTGAAAATAATCCCTACTACATGTCTAGTCGTCGTAAAAAACAGAGTGCAAGAGAATAGCAAGAGAATAATTTTAATTATATATCACAGTGTAAGAACTGAGCATAATAATTTTAACTGAAAATATTATGGCACGTCAACACTGCTAATATAACAACTGCAGAAGAAACAAGAAATAGAATGCATGCAAAAAGCATTGCTTAGAATACATGAACTGGATTGACCGGAACACATAAAACCTGAAACTTAAGTCCCAAATGATAAGACCTTGAAGCAGTTTTATGGCATGTAATCAACATCAATCAACAAGGCATATAAAACAAATAACCCATCAGACAGAGGTTCTGTAAAATAAAGCAATCAAATTCATACATTTTAAATGATTTTCTTTCTGTGGAAGAGACCATCTTCAACGATTTCTGTACACTGTGTCCAACTGTGGTTGGTTTCTGCAACTGATGTCCGTGCTCTAAGTCTATAGCTGTAAGACAATATTACAAAACTGTTAACTGTTATCAGAGCTCAAAATATCTCATAATCCAGGCCAACTAAACCTTCTGGCGCACAAGCTGAAATGCGCCTCTTCACTTGCCTGTCAGGGAATCTTTTTTTGGACTGTCAGTAATAGGAAGTCAAAGAGTACTCATTTTCAATGCAAACCAATTGTACTTCCTCCTCTTTTGACTTTCCCCACCTCTGCTCCCCCCCCCCCCCCCCCCCCCCCCCCCCCCCCATCCTCACTCCACACCCTCCCTCTCTCCTGAATTTTCTCCACAAAACTCCAGCACAGCACTGTTTTAACTGATAGAAGGCAGGCCAACACTTACAAAAAAGTATTGTGCTCATGATTCAGTGATGAAACAATAATATCTACTATCTAGGGTTTATTCTGAAATGTGTGTGCATGGTGAAGAGAGAGAGAGAGAGAGAGAGAGAGAGAGAGAGAGAGAGAGACAGAGAGAGAAGAGAGAGAGAGAGAGATTTGAAATGATTTATTCATATAGGCCCTAGCCGTTTATGTAGGGGTGAGTGAGCATAATACATAAAGTGAGATAAATACTCATGACCGTAAACCATTCCAAACACAAATAATTTAGAACATCAAGAGGTAGCTGTTTCTCTAAATTTAAATGCCTTATACAAAAACAAAGATTTCGAATAAGTTCTGGTGAGGTTGGCAACATCAGTATAGTCAATTTAGATAGCGAAGGCTGTCATACAAAATTTTGGGCTGAATGAATTTAGTTCTAATGATCCTTAGGGCTGGAGAGCAAAGAACAAAATGGATTTCAATTTCTGGAGACATTTTACAAAGCCGGCACAATAAGTCATTGTCATAAACAATGGTTTTGTATCTAAACTTTGTGAACTACTAATTCTGATATTCCAAACCTGACTTTGGTCATGATACATTTCAAGCGTTTGTCCATTCTAAAGTTCAATAAGGTTTCAAATCTGAAAGCTGCAAACATTTCTATAGAAATCAAACCTTTCCACTTTGGAAATTTTCCACTTGCTTTTTCAGCACACAGGGTATCACAAAAAAACGAGAAGCGCATTCATCATACAAGAAAATTTTTTTTCCATAACATAATTATAGCCTCTTTTGTTAGAGTCTACTAAGTTTCCACAAGGGAAACAAGCATGAAGTGACACAAGGAAATGATCAGAATCTGTTTGTTGTACAACCTGTAATCCACAAATTGTTTATATTTTCACCTTGCGAGCATCCATTCATAATGAGAGACTGACTATTCTGTTGTGTATCAAAAACATTAAACCCAGAGAAATCCTGAAAGATATCAAAGTGCTACCATTCAAATCACCGTTCAAAATAACATAAACATTATTCATTATCAAGAGGTTAGTCAGACACTCTTCCAGTGTACCAATACTAATATCTACATCAAAACAGACATAAAAAGGAGATCCTTCGAGGGGAATCTATGAGCAGATACACAAAATATCCCTGTCTGTTCCAAACAAGAATTTGTCAATCAAGAAGACAATTAAATTTGGACAATTCACTTCAATCAATCTAACAAATGGGATGAATTCATTTTTCTTTTGACAGATGACACCTCCAGATCTCTCTCTTGACTTGTGGATTTTATCGCAAGCTTACAAAATGTTTTATAACCACTACATTCATCAATAAATATTTCTGTCAAACAGATAAAATTTAAAACTGGCTAAGAAATGAGATAAAATTAGAATCAACAAGCTTTGACATTAAATCCCTGATGTTCCATGTAAAGAAAAAACGAAAGGTTCGTGAACAGTAGAAGACATCGTGTTACTTTGTGTTACAGTTGGCAGCTCTACCAAATAGGCCTGACACAACTAACAGTGTTCACCTGTGTCACTGTCACGGGCGACCAAAGTGTTTACTGGTGTTATGAGACTGGTCTTCCCTTTTTTTGTGCTGGTTGCAAGGCATTTTTTATCATGTGGCGGGCTGACTACCTTTCTTGATTTAGCGAAGTTGCCACGAGCATAAGGAAGTCTTTTTTGCCATCAATGATCAAAAATCATTGAAGCTTTTTTCCCCTAGGCTCTGGCTTCTTTGAGAAAGGGAGAAAAGGCCATGCCTGATCTCCTTGACATGAAAAGAGAAAAATCCTCTCCAACAAAAATCTTGCTGCCTCTCAGTTTCACTTTGGCCTTAAAATTCTCAACTTACTTTGTTAGAGGAGCAGCAGGCTATGATGGGAGAGTCCGGTTTTGCATTTAGTCTGTGAACACAGTTGAACTCAACTCCCCGTGCTACATCCAATCTGTCAGTAATCAGGTCACGCACTTTTCCTTTGCACTGCTCATTTGTCTCCGATTAGTGTCTGGGGATGCCATTAAAAAATGAGATTACTGCATTTGGACCGACTTTCTAAATTATCTGTTTTTCTTTCTAACTGCTCTACCTTAGCTAAAAATTCAGTATTTCTTTGTCAGGTCCAAGTTTTCTTTTCTCAAAGTTCCCATCTCCTCCTGTAGACCATCAAACCCCACTGTGGACAGCAGCAAACTGATCATGAAGGTCCTTTAAGCTGTTTTCCATTTCAGTGAACTTACAGTCCAGCTTGTTCATTATGTCTGCTATGGTGGGTTGCTGGAGAGAAAATAGAGTCGTCTGCCCGGCTTTCAGAGAGGCCCCGGTCTTGTCTGTGCTGGACCCTCGTCCTGTCATGGCACTCTGGCTGTTCATCCTTGACTGCTGGACGCTGTTGGGGCCAGGGTTCTGTTCGACATCCCCGCAGCGAAGTAGCAAACTGCCCCAGAAGGTGATACCAGCAACTCTGGTTTGCAGGGTCAGAATGGTGACTCGCTTTGCAGTTTTCTTGGTGACTTTTTCCAACATGAAGCTGATGAATACTGACAAAAAGGAGCCACATGACACCCTGAAGACTAGAGGGGCTGGCGGCATGGTGTCTCAGTACTTGCTGACAAAAAGTACAGGGTCCGATTCAACGTTAGTCCCTCACTTTGACAAAAACAATGCCACAGTTTCAAAAGCGACCCGCATGATGCAAGCTGCAGTACACGCTCCAAGAGAGAGAGAGAGAGAGAGGGAGAGAGAGAGAGAGAGAGAAAGAGACAGAGACAGAGACAGAGACATTATCATCTTGATTCAGTTCCTGAATGTGTGAATGCTACAAGCATGACTATTTCATCTGAAAAACCTTTTTCATACACTTTTTACATGGCGGGTAACTTTCTTTTTAACATTAATACCTCTGTGTATGGAGGAAAAGGAATTCCTTCTATATCTTATACCTTATCATTCACACTGAGCCCTTCATCACACCTGTGAAAGCATACCATCTTTGAATTATATTTTGTGACTTTTTATTGCACTACCAGTAGTTTTTCTTTCTTATTGATGGTCTCTTCAGGAGGCCAAGCTGAAATTTGAGGGAACACAAGTAGACATTTTTAACTGCTTCTCCCCAGCACAACTAAAAATTACATGGGAATATCTAACCCTGGTACACGTGTAAGGAGTGACAAACTCAGCAGCGCTAAACTTGTTCAGCTTGCTACAGTGTAAGACTCTTCTACACTAGAAACATCAGTGTTCATAAAACTAGAAATGCAAAAGCCAAAGTCTTTACAGTCTTCTTTCTTGTTACTATGCAAACAATACCTTTCAAGTCAATCTACTCATTCTACAGTTATAATATTCCTTATGAACCTCTGTTGTTTGTGTTGTTGTTTTTCCCCCTAGAATCATAACAGAAAAGCTGGCAGGGAGTAAATGTTCATGCATTCAAATCCATGATCTCCCTGCCCACAATACTCACAACTGCATCATGACAGCTAGTGCAACCTACCCATTAATGTTATCAGTAAGGCTTTTAGTTGGTGGGGTTGCAAGTTTGTTCAAACAGAACAGGCACAAATGACCACCACTTGTGCTTCTTCAGACCTGCTGTGGTACTAAGGTTGTGACAGAACAAGCTCGGGGACTTGGATAGAATGGTGTATAACTCAACTGCTACTGAGAGGGCATACAGACAAGATGTGAAGCTCATTTCTTGAAAAAAAAAAAAAGCTAATCAACCACAATATTCACTGATGTTTTTCCTCTTATTTCTAGTCAAGTGGTCGTTATGACTCTGAAAAATGTGATTTTTAAATAAACCAGGATTTTTTGTATTATGCTTGTCATTATGTCATTGTTCTGATGGTTCCAAAATGAGATGTGAAAGAAGAGACCTGTACAAGAAGTGATGGGAAGGGGTCGGGTGGGGTGGGCACAAGTTTAATACCCCCAACATAAAGATAGCCTTAATTTTCCATTAACTTGAATCTAAATTAAAAACAAACAAACAAACAAAAATAATAACTCTACAAGACTACAGATTCACATGTTTGTGAACAGTTCAGATTAGTCTTCCCATGCACAGGCTTGCCAATAGTTCATACTTCCAAACTTACTGTGCAACTGGTTGAAAGATCATCATGGGCTCACAAAGACGACAAAGAGTTATCAACAAGAGCCAGCTGTCTTGACTGAGGCACTGACAGACTTGTACTTTTGCCTTCCCAGCATGAAAACGAATGTGAAACTACAAATTTTGAATTCTGTAGTTCATTCTGAGCAGCAGCATCATATATTACGCAAATAAATGTCATGTTAAATAATCAAATACTATTCATTGCCAGCATCAATACACATAACAAATGCAGTTGAGGACTCACAGCTTCGTATGCATTTCATTTTTCAAGCCAGAAAACAACTAATTAAACTGCAAACCCTCTGCATGGATTGGACTGGGTGATCTGTCAGTTGACTCACTGTCATTTGCAGTATCACTTACTGATTAACTGTACAGAACATTGCTAGATCTTTCAGATTTATGCACAAAATTTGCGAAACACTAAAAACAGTCTGGATGGTTAGATTTTACAGCAAATCATTTCAGACTAATTTTCCTGTCTTCTTCAACATAAAGTTCTTTCGCGAACTGCAGTTTTCTGAGTTAGACAGACCTCGGCTGAGGTCGCCCGTCTCCGAGTTGGCATCGCTTAATCTACTCTTTGGTGTCAGGAGGAAGTTCCAAAGTGATTGCCACTTAAAAAATTGTTATGTGCTTTTGGCTAAATCTTTCACATTAAGTAATCTTTCTATTTTCATTGCTTGTTTGAATTTATTATTTGTTGCAAAAACTTTAATCTTGACAATGTTTGTACGACTTAATACAAATAATTATCAGAAACAATTTAACCTATTGCTCATGTGACGTCATTGTTTCACAAAAACATCCTGTTGGCCAATTTGCGGTACGCAGGCAGTGTCACCATATCTCTTGAACATGGCATTAAATACTGCGCACGCACAAGGCGGTGTCTTGATTTTTGCTGTTGAAAGGTAAGGAAGTGTATTAAGATGTTTTGATTATGATCATATACCCCCCTTTTTTCCCCCCCAGAAAGTAACGATAAACAACATGACTGAGGCTCAGTGTACAGTTACACAGTCCAAATCAATGCTGCTGTGCTGGTGTTGCAGTTTGTCGTTAAATTTATGAATCAACTCATAAGCGCGTGATCAGCCAGACTCTGAATGAACAGACTGCAAGTGTAACGAAGGTCTGAGAGAGTGAATTAAAGTTTACGCAATAAGTGATTTACTGTAAAGTTTACTCTGTGATGAATGACTGTTGATTTTATGTCGATCGTCGATTAGTTTTCACTCGATAGCCTCTTACTTTGCTCCTCCTTCCCCACGTCTGTGTATAGGTCCCACCTTCAGTAGGGGCTGTGGCCTGAACTGAATTAAACATTTTCCATTCTCATCCACACCCCCATCCCTACCCCAAACTTTGTGAGGTGTCATTTATGCTCTACAGTGAAGTAAGTCTTTTTCAGTTTCTGTCAGTATAAGTCGCATACAAAGATACGAAAAGATTGAAAGCAGTTCACTAGTTGCGATCTTTACAACAAAATTTAATTATGAAACTATTTTGCACACAGTTTTTCACAAACTTGTAATATAATCAGTGCCCTTGTTTTGCTTTGTTTCCTTTTTTTTCTTTTTCTGTGCCTGTCAGTCTCACTCTTTCACTAACTGGGGGATTGTTTTTGCAAGGTCATTGGATCCTGTTACATGCCATGGTCAACCATCTTAGTCTTCTTTTCCTAACCGTCAGTGGATCTTCATATAGTCCAGGTATCAGATCTTCATATGGTACTGCGTGCTGCTTAATGGTTTGACGCACTTATAGTTATACAATGGAGATAAAATCAGTATAAATCTAATGTTTAGTATCTTGCTATAACACCATATTTCCACAGTCATGTGGCTTGGATTCTTCATTCATCATCAGCTGTGAGGATCCATGTCTCACATAGTGACCGGCATGCAGGAAGATGGAATATATCCCTGTGCACTTATGAGCATGATCTTGTGTTTCATAGAGATGTCAAGGTCCTTCCACAAACTTTTAGCCTGAATAGTTCTGATGTCTTTGTTTCCAGACAAGGATTTTCTGTTTGGATCCCTAGTTGCTAAGAACGTATCACAGATGAATGGTATGTCAACAGAGTTACAGTTTACACCATATTGATGGTGTATGATGTTTGGTCCTGATTTTGATCCAGCTTGGTGAAGTTTTTTTTTTTTGTTTTAGTTTTTTTTAATCTTCTATACCATTCCAGGGACATTACTCCCAGTCCCATGCCACTTATTCTGGCTCCCCCATCCACAGTTGCATCGTTGCTTGTCTCATTGCAGCCCTAGCCCAGGCAATCCACAAGATGCGTCAGTTGTCAAGTAATCATGAGGCAACCGGCAGAGAAGACAGTGCAATTTTACAGTCACTTCAGTGGTGTTCAGTACTAGCTGCTAACTGTTCTGATCCAGCGTATGCAGGACACCACCTACCAAACCCCATACTGACAAGAATAATTCTTTGGTCATGAAACCAGCATGAGTGAGCAGCCTCCTGGAGGTTGCCACCATGTCCATCCAACAACAGTCACATGAACCTGCCAGTTCCTGTGACCTTAATGTGAGCTCACCAACCTTGGGCATTAACATAGAGAAGAAAGTGAAACTGAGGACAACATGAGAGCAGGGTATGAAGAGCCATAGAATTTGAGATTTGTATGCTGATAGATTAGTATGATGAAGATGATGGCATGGACTGGGGAGTTCTATTTCAGTTTTAGATTGCATGACCGGACTGTACTCTACGCTCACTCTCACAGTGTATCCTAGAGTCAGCCAGGTTAGACTTAGAGACATACAAATACCAGCTGTATTAGCCAGGAAGTTTGCACAAAACACTCAGAGACACTCAGTTAAGTGGATGAAACTTGACTTCATATGGTTCCAGTCTTTCCATTTGAGACTTTGCAAACTCAGCTGTGGATAGGCGCTGGTCACTGCTGGAAAAATCCCACAAATATAAATGGCTCAGAAAGAAATCAAATGGAAGACCTCTCGTCTGGGAACCTGCAGAACTAACCATTGTGCCACAACAGCTGGCATGAGTTCTTGTTCACTGTCTGAGGCTATCAATATTACCTGCAAATTGAAAGTTTGTGACAGTTCTTTCTTCTGTACTGACAGTGCTAACATGAACTTCAAGTGCATCAGACAGGATGTGTTTTGGGAATATGTTGAAAAGTGTGGAAGATCATTATGGAAGGCAGTGGGGGCCGAGTAGCTCAGTGGTAGAGCGCCGGACTCGTGATCCTGGGGTTGCGGGTTGGAAATTTGGGTACAGGGGGATTTTTCCCACAGAGTTAACATTGGTTCTGACTCCATTCCCCATACAGTCCTTTGAATAAGACTATAAACTGAGGTTCTGTGTGTGAACGCACGCACAACATCTTGCACACACGTAAAATCCCATCACCAACTTTCAGAAGAGAAGGCGAGTTTAGCATGCACCTTCCCCGAAAATGGAGTATGGCTGCCTTAATGGCGGGATAAAAAATGGTCATACACACAAAACTCCACTGCCTGTCTATACAGGCAGTGTCGACAGGAGTATCAGCCTGCTTACGCAGAAAGAAAGAAACTAGGAAGAAATTAGAAGGCAGCCCTCATGGGACTCCACCAGCTGATGTATGGAACCATGATCCAACAGCACCATGCATGAGCACTGCATTAGTCACTTTGGAGTACATTTGCTGGATAGTGTTGATTAGCTTTTGTGTGATGTTAAATTTCTTCAGTGTGGCCTTTTACACCTTCTGACGGACTCTAACTCCTTTTTGAGTCTGTGAAGACTCGCTCTGGAGATGCTTTTCATAAAAGGTATGCAGGCCGAAGACTTGTTAGGAATGTTTGATGGTTCATCTGCCCTTTGGGGAGTCCAGCCTGTTCTGCAGCAACAGTGGCATCTGTTTTGTGACTGTAATTGATTCAGAATAATTAAATTAAGCATTACTTTCTTGAGACTGCAGATCAAGCTAATGCAGTGATAGTGTGGTAGCTTTAGCAGTGTTGGAGGTTTATCTTCTGGGGAAAAGGTGATGATTAGTGATAGAGTCCATGGAGTGACTACTGCCTGTTATACCAGATTTTGATGTAGATGACAGTAAGGATGTCAGTCACTTCCTCTTCATGATGTTTCAATTCTTAAAACAGAATGTTCTCGATCTTGCAGCTTTCCCTTTCTAGTTGTAGAGCTCTGCTTCACTGAGGCTATGGCTTCTTCGCAGACTAAATGTGAAAAGCGTCCTCAGTTGATGAATCCTTTCCTGTTTACGCATGGGATATACTTTGTTGTAGAGTTCAGCGCAGCATTTCAGTTGACCTTTTTATGATGTCTTTCTGATTGAGACAGTTGCTGTCTTTGTCCTGAATGGTGCTGACTTGACTTTGTTTTTGTTCAGTTAAATCTGTTTCAATTAAAAAGCATTCTTCATGTCCTTGTTGTGTGACTTTTCCTCTGTGTTCTTACACTCCAGTTTGATCCAGCTTTCCTTGAATTCTCATTTCATCACTGGTTCTCTTGTTATTGTGTTTTATTTCTCCTCCTCGTTCTTCTTCTTCTTCTTTGAATTCATTTCATCATTGGTTCTCTTGTTTATTGTGTTTCATTTCTCCTCCTCATTCTTCTTCTTTGGACTTAAGCTCCTAGTTTCACACGTCTCCAAGGGATTGTTTAGATGTATATGGGGTTGATTTCCATTTTCTTATTTGTACGACCTCAGTTACTGTTTCAGTTATCACTTGGTTGAAATTATTTGTAAAGGCTTCTTTGTTCTCTTGTACTTCAAATGATAAAGTTCATCATATCGTGGTCACTGCAGTGGAGTGTCAGCTCCAAGAAATGTCCTGTTTTTTAGTCCTGTTGATGCTAGACCTGTACTGGATCTTAATAAGAATGCAGTCTGTCTGGTTGTGATAATGCCGTTTTGAAAATGCCATGTCCATCACCAGGATGCTTTATGTTTGATGAGTGTTGGCCCAGGATGCTTTATGCTTGATGAGTGTAGGCAAGGACCAAATCATTACCACTGGCAAGTTCAAGAACAGTAGACGTTTAGTCCCCCATTATTGATGGTCTCTCTACACGAGGGGCCACAACCATTCTTTCTGTCTTCCTTGGCATGTGTTTGAGTCTCATTCCAGTTGCCCAGAATGATGAGAATGTCATATTGTCAATTTTGTTGATATCTGTTTGGAGCTGGGAATAGTATTCCTCATTTCTAGTCATCATAGTCTGATTGGAGAGATATGCCCTTCCATCGCATTGAGTAGTGTCACCTGCAGTGAGATGGTCATTATCCTGCAGGAAACAGAAGAGCATCCTGTTTACCGTTTGTGATGTGTACTTAAAAATGAATGCACACAATTGTCGTCCTTTCCGCTATGTGTACTTCTCCATTGTTCTTCCATCTAACTCCATAACATAGGTCAGGTTTTTCAGTTTTCCAGCCTGCCTGGGTATTGTTGCATTCCAAATGGCAAATGTGGTAGTGTTCTTTTCATTTGTTTTTGTTGTTGTTGTCCCCTAAAGCACTTTTCAGGCCCATCGGCAAATGTGATAGTGTTCTTTCCATTTGTGTTTTGTTGTTGTCCCCTAAAGCACTTTTCAGGCCCATCCTGATGGAGGCTGATGGATGGTATGGTCATTGTTGACCCAGGTTGCGAGCGATCGGGTATTTTGTAAATATTCCTTTTCCATGTGGTGTTTTGAGAGCAAGTTGAACATAGCTGAGCCCAACCCTTTCCAGGCTGGTTTTTTTCTATTGGTTTACATGCCACATATGGCAGATAGTTCTGGGGTGAAGAGTCAGGTCAGATGTTCCTTGATGGGTTTATAGGATGTGTAAAAATTCATAGGTGAGTAGCTGTCCTTTTGGTCGATGTCATTGATTTGCACATTCAATGACAGAATTGTTTCTTATCATGAGAGTGGGGATCAAAGATATAAATTTCAAAAAGAGACTTCTGAATGAGGACATAGGGCAGTATTCACATAAAATTTACTCCATGAACTCTTCTACCTAAACTTAGAAAAGCAATTTTTCTCAAAAGTAGCATATCAATGGTTATATGCAACTTTGCAAGCTTTTAGAAAGTTTCTCTTCCATATTTCAAGCAGATGGGTGGAAGGTAAATATTTATGTTGCCAGGCATTGCCTAATAATTAACTCATAGTCATACTGACATATATAGTCAACAAAACTATCATCAGAGGAAATTCATATAGAACTGCTAATGCAGGTTATCTGACAGTGACAGCAAAAGAAAGTATCAGCCACACTCAGAATCTCCTTGTTTTTGTTGAAAAGCTTTAGAAATGCAGTGTAGCTCTTTTCATACTCATGGAAACTGCAATAGTAGTTTAACTTAAGAAATGAAAAACCACAAACATTCATGTCCATGTACATATCTTGTGCATGTTACACACTGCATTTAATCACAAACACAGTATGTTCACTCCATATGCACGCATCTACTTTATAGGAGAGACTGGGGAAACAAAGATTCCAGTTTTTGTGAGCTCTCTTTACCAAAACAGATCAAAGGAATATCAAAATAACAATCAACATTAAACGAGAAAACAATACACGTTTTCCTGATCAGTTTGCATATTCGTTTTTCAGATAAACATTTCAAACAAATTTCCTATTTCTTTCTTTCTTGGAAAGTTGAATGGCCATCACTTAAAACCTGGCATTTGTCTTTCTTTCCATTCTGACATAAATAGTTGACTTAGAAATTTTTCTTCTTTTATAAACGTACCTACTGGCAGGACTAAGTTTGCAGGAGGTAGGCTTTTATCCAATGGTCTGACGCTGATTGCTGTGTTCCCTAGTTTGAATCATTTACAAGTTTCTTTTAATTCTGTTATCTCTTTATGGTTCCATTTTGTTATCAGGATTCTTATTTACTACAATGGAATCGAGATGCAGTTTGAAGGGCCTTCAAACATGCCACACTTCAAGGGAAAGAAGAAAGGCAGAGTCTATTTAACAACTCACCGGGTTTGTATTTCTTGCGTGTGCGTGTGTGTGTGTGTGTGTGTGTGTGTGTGTGATATGTCTAATATTGTATGACTGCTTGAGTGTATGATGGGGATAATGGTAGGGGATCTGTTTGTATGAAATCACAAAAAAAAAAAAAAAAAAATTATACATTGCCTTTAAGTATGTGTAAATGCCTCTCCAGTGATTTATGTCTTATGATTTTTTGTTACATGCATGTTCGTCCTTACTGCTTGAGTGTGTGATGGGGATAATGGTAGAGGATGTGTTTGTATGAAATTAAAAAAAAAAAAAAAAAAAAAAAAAAAAAAAAATTATACATCGCCTTGTATGTGTAAATGCCTCTCTGGTGATTATGTCTTATGATTTTTTGTTTACATGCATGTTTGTCCTTACTGTTTGAGTGTGTGATGGGGGATAATGGTAAGGGATGTGTTTGTATGAAATTACGAAAAAAAAAAAAAAAAAATTCATACATTGCCTTTAAGTATGTGTAAATGCCTCTCCAGTGATTTATGTCTTATGATTTTTTGTTTACATGCATGTTCGTCCTTAAAATTCAATTACATGCATATCTATTTGTGTGAAGTTATTTTACTTGTGCAATGTTTACCATGCAAATGCCTCTCCAGTGATTTGTGTCATGATTTTTTTGTTTACATACATGTTTGTTCTTAAAATTCATGTACATACATGTCTATTTGTGTGTAGTTATTCTGCTTGTGCTGTGTTTACTAGCATGATACAAAAGACAGTTTATGAACTTTAAACAGTAAAGTAACATTTTTGAATCAAATTGATTTGTTGTTTATTTTCTGTATCATGACAACCAGGGAGGGCACCTCAGCACTGGAAGCTTAAAATCGGAATTTTGTGCAGATGTGCATCCCAAAGTTAAGATTCTAAATTGGATCACTTTTTAAAGCTATAATAGCAATCCCAAACAATTTGTTCTTATGCCATGTCTTTGTGAAATCAAATGAAAAACATTGCCATAGTGTCAAAAACCAATGTGGCTCCAGAAAACACCACACCACAGTTGATCATTTGGTCTGCCTTGAGACCATCATGCATTACTGACTCTGAAACAAAGTTGATTAACAATAGGAGAAGTAGAACTGGATTACAAGCAGTTCATCTTATGGCTGTTTGTATGATGGTGATCCACAATGGTAGGTGCAGTGACAATATTTATGCAGTCAGGGATCTCCTCTGCTCTCTGTCCTAAGGAGTTGATGTTACACAAATCCTTTCCTGTGTGTTATCCATCTAAAACTTCTTCAGTCTGCCTCTGGGGCATCACCTTACATTGTAATATGTAAGAATGTCATTAATGTGATGTCAAGCTGGACGTGTATGTTCGCATACACAAGATAGTGTGAGTGGGTGGATGGTTTACCCTCCCCAGGCAAGCTTATAGCTAGAGGTTCTTGCTTCCACTGTATGTATAGTTTTGCTATCTGACAGTTGTGCGTGTTGTGTTTCTAAATGAGATTGAGAGAAACTCTCCGTATTAGAGTTATGAATATTTTTGTAAAAAAATGAGTTTATGACTGGTATGGTGCAGGTGATCTTCAACAGCAGTTTATGACTGATATGGTGCAGGTGATCTTCAACAGCAGTGATGCCAAAGACATCATGCAGTCCTTCTCCTTCCCCTTCCTGCAGATGAGAGGGGTGGAGCTGGAGCAGCCTGTCTTTGGGGCCAACTACATCAAGGGACAGGTGGTGGCTGAACCCAATGGTCAGTCTCTTCATTATTATCTTCATGTTCTAGCCTGTGCTTTTTGAAACAAATATGTAACATTTGAAAGTAGAAGGCATACATCAGCTTTTAAGTTTTCTCACAAAACAGATGTATGCCAGTGCTCATACACGAGTGTTTTAAATCCACTTTGGTTCAATGGGCTCTGTAAGGTGTTTTACTTCCATTGACAGTGCATGTAAGTAACTTTCTTGCTTTGAAATTTCAAAAGCAGAATAGAAACCAGATGAGAGAATTTGGTTTGAAATTTCAAAGCAGAATAGAAAGCAGAGATGAGAAAACTGTCTGCTTTACTTTTGAAGTGACATGCTACATGTTGCACCTTTATACAGTTTTAGTTGCAGTGTCATACAGTAGCAGTGTACGGGAAAATGATTGCACAAAGGAATCCATGTCATTGATAACATTTTGCAGGCACTGGCTCTCATTAAATAAATCTTTTAGAAAATTATGAACATGGCATATGTGATATGTGAATGACATTTGCATTTTATGAAGCAGAATTGGTTTCAGATTGTGATAACATTAGGTTATCAGTACATACGTTGATCAATAGACTTCCGACATTGTTATTTACGTATGTGACCTTGTAAAGTAAGGATTGCATATGATGAACAAGGGAGATTGTACAGGAAGGTGACTGTATCGTAGTGAGTGAGGATTGTTTGATGAGTTGTTGTTGGTCATTCACTTGGAGATTTTTGGAGATATTTCATGGTAGCAGAGATTGGTTCACAGTGATGGTGCAAAGTTTTAAATCCCCTGCGTGTCTGGGACAGGAGACTGTATGAAACATGGAAACATGAAACAGAGGTATGGAAGCTAGTAAGGGAAGAAAGCCTGAAAAACAAGCATTGGCAGTGACATTATCAGAACTCCCCAAACGGCATGGAAATTTTTATGAATGCACTGGATTCATTATTTCCACAAGATGAGATTGACTGGGGATATTCTGCATACTCCAGTTTTGACACATTAAAACAAGTAGCAAGTGTGTCTAATGCTGACCACATTATCGAATATGAGAGACGTTATTATGGCATTTGTGAAAAGCACAAAATGGAATATTCAGGGCCTGTTCTGGCATTCAAGCTGCTAGACAACACAGGATTGTGTGAAAAAGGAAGGTGGTTCGTCTTAACTGCAGCATCTGACAGAAAAGTTTCATCTATGAAGTCAGGTTTAAAGAGAATTTTTGGAGGTTCCTATGAAGCAAAAGTTGAAAATGAGATCACTGTCAAACAAGAAGCGTTCATGACAAAAAGTTTCTCAAGAAACAAAGGAAGTAGCTATTTAGATCAAACTGGTTAAAGTTACCAACAAATAAAGAAGAAACAACCAAAAAAGTACAAACCCATTAGACAGAAATGGAAAGAGAACAAAGTGTGCCATTTGTGAGTCTGTGTGTCACTGGGCTAGAAATTGTCCTCACGAGCAGTACAAACAAGAAGAAGTGAGAATGGCAGACACTGAGTTGAAGAACAACGTGAAGAAAAATGCAACTTGACATTGTTCACCAAAGAACACAAAACACAAAATGTAGTATTGATGACAGAAGCTTATGGATGTGCTGTGATTGATATAGCATGTACCAAAAAACTGTGTGTGGAAAGAGATGGTTTGAACCACATGTGGAGAATTTGCATGAAGATCAAAAGAAAAACATGAAGATGAAGGCAAGTCTTAAGATCTTCAAATTCAGAGATGGTCCTCAAGTTTACCCCTTCATGAATGCAACAATGCCAGCTCAAATTGGCAAGGTCAGATGTAACATTGAAACTAAAGTTAAGGATATAGAACCATCGCTTTTGTTGAACAAGGGTTCTTTGAAGAAAGCAGAAACTGTACAAACATGAGCAATGATAAAGCTACAGTGTTTCAGCAACCTGTGGAGTTGAATTACACTTCCACTGGACACTACTGCATAGACATTGTTGGAAACAAACTAGCAACTGAAAAAGATTGTGAAATCTGATGATGATGGACAATCTAGATGAAGATGAACAAACAAAAGCTTTTTTAAAGCTTCACAAACAATGTGGGCATTCTTCAGCAGAACATCTATGGAAGCTGACTCAAAATGCAGGAATCAACCTGATCAATACAAGAAAAGGGTACAAAGAACATCTGTGCTGAAGCAATATCTGATTTTGACACAGAATCAGAAACTGAGAAGGATGAAATGAATGAAAGCAATGTTGACTTAAGTAAACTCTAACCAGACATATGGATAACAGAAAAAGAATTTCTACAAAAATATTGAACAAAGCTGGGAAATCTAGCAGGAGAAAGAAAAATTGTTTAATATCTAGTGCACAGAATCAGAAGAATATGAAAGAGAAACAATGCCAGTTGACTTGGCCAAAGTAAACAAACTAGTTGTATCATCTGCAGAGCCTGAATCAGAAGTGTGTTTGGATCAAACTGACAATGCAATGATGATAGAAGGGGGTTGTTTTGAAGAGGCAAAACAAAAAGAATTAGAGAGCTGGAAAAGAAATCATGTCTACAATGAAGTGGAAGACACTGGACAAAAATGTGTTTTAACACGCTGGATTTGTAAATTAAGGAGTCAAAGGGAGTCATTCCAAAAGCTAGGCTAGTAGCAAGAGGATTTGAAGAAATTGGAAATGAAGACATGCAGAACGATTCACCCACTTGCACAAGTGAATCATTGAAAGTGAACCTGTGCCTTTGCACAAAGAAAGTAGACTCTAACCAGCTGCCGTGGCGAAGTGGTTAGCGTCGCGGACTCCCGGCTGGGAGGTCGTGGGTTCGAATCCCATCAGAAGTCATGTGTGTTTTTTCTGCCCTGACCGGCTCCTACCCAGAGTTGAGTTTGCTGCAGGCTCAGTTGGGAAGACTGGGACCACACAGTCGAGTTTCATCCACTTAATGGATGCGTTTCTGAGAGTGTTGCTCAAATTTCCTGACCAACACTGCAGGTGTCTGTATCTCTTGGGCCTGGTTGACGCCGGGATATATTATGAAAG
Organism: Conus betulinus; assembly: GCA_016801955.1. NCBI lineage: Eukaryota > Metazoa > Mollusca > Gastropoda > Neogastropoda > Conidae > Conus > Conus betulinus. The sequence goes on along the minus strand of JADBJO010000090.1, from coordinate 502,274 downwards.
GAAGCGTAGAGTACAGCCCTGTCATGTAGTCTCAGACCGAAATGGAAATCCATAGCATCATCTTAATCATCCTCATTCTCATCGATCAGCATAAAAAAAAAGTCTCAAATTCTGTGGCCCTTCATGCCCTGCTCTCATGGTGACCTCAATTTCGACATTCTCTCCACGTCTGTGGCCTTGGTTTGGTTCCGTCCGGGTCACCGGTATCGGCGAGTCCATGGGGGCTGTCGTTGGACGGACGTGGTGGCGCCCTCCGGAGGGAGAGCTCCGGCTCCGCGACTAAGCAATTATTGTCGTCAGTAGGGGGCTTAGTAGGTGGTGTCCTGCGTATGTTAGATCAGAACAGGCACCACTGAACACCACTGAAGTGACTCGGCAGCAGTGCAGTGTCTCCTCCGGTGGGTTGCCTCTTGACGACTTGACATTGACTGCTCCCTGTGGATTGCTGGTGCCGGGGCTGTGGCGGGGCCGACCGGGCTGTGGGCTGTGGACGGGGTGTCGGAATTAGCGGCGTGGGTGCACTGCCTCTGAGGTGGCGCAGAGGTTGGGACAGCAAAAAAAAAAAAAAAAAAAAAAATGTAGACTCCATGCTCCATGGACATCAAAACAGCCTTTCTGCAAGAAAAGAAATTGACAGAGACATTTTTGTGAGACCCCAGAAGAGAAGCTAACAGCAGAGGAAAGTTGTGGCATCTGCAACAGTGCGTTTATAGACTCAGTGATGCTTCTTTGCAGTGGTACAAAAGAGTGAAAGATGTCCTGCAGAAACTCTGAGGAAGAGTATCAAAAGTCGACCCAGCAGTCTTTTTCTGGATGAAAGGAAGTGAAGTTGTAGGCATTGTAGCATGCCATGTTGTGAGACGACTTCATCTGGAGCAGAAGAGAGGGCTTTGAAGAGAATGTTGTTGTTGATGAAATCAGAAAAATGTTCAAGGTTGGAAAAGAAGAAAACAGAGCATTTCAGTACATTGGTTTGGAACTGTCATCTGATGGAAACACAGTCTCTCTATGGCAAACCAAATGTGGAGACACCTTGGAGCCAATCCACAATGAAAAGAAAATAACACAGCAAAAACAGGATGACATGACAGCTGATGAGAAACAGCCTTACAGGTCAAAGTTTGGGCAGATTCTACGGACATCTTACCAAAGTTGTCCTGATGTGTCGTTTGATGCTTGTCAGCTTGCTTCAAACACAAAAGATGGAAAAGTAGAACATCTGATAGGAGCAAATAAAGTCATCAAAAGTATCAATCAGAGCATGTTGAGTTGAAGTTTCATCATTTGGGATCTGGGCCATTGAAACTGATAGTCTGTACTGATGCCTCCTTTGGGAATCTGAATGATGGAGGAACACAAGCTGGATACATAATCTTAGCAAATGAAGAAAGAAAGATTATTCCGATTTGCTGGAATTCAAAGAAAATTCACAGAGTGGTTAGAAGCACATTGGCTGAAGAGACACTGGCTATGGCAGAAGGCATTGATGAAGCGATATTTGTTGAGCACTACATTCTTCATGGAGATCGCAACAGAAAAAGCAACCACAGATGGTCTACCTCAAGTCTGTATGACTGACTGCAAGTCTCTCTATGAAGCTCTGAAGTCCACAAAACAAGTGACAGAAAAACGCCAGAGGCTGGAAATCTGTGAATCAAAGACTTGATGGAGAAAGGCATTGTGAAAGAAGGAAGTGGTCTGAAACTCATGGGCAACTGGCAGACGGTCTCAGCAAGAAAGGTGCTTCCTCAGCAGTACTGCTTAACCCCTTCACTGATACAGTATAATAGCACATTTGAATAACTGTATGCCAAGGTAAAATTTTGCTTTTTGGGGTAGATTCAGTAAAATGGCTACTGCTCACTTATTTCTTGACAAATCTTTCGGATTTTTAGCATGTTTTATTGTTGTTATGTATTGATCTATAATGTCCTGTCAAATGACTTGATTATGTTGATAATAAGTGTAGCAGAAACTGACATAATAAAAATTTTACCAAAAATAACAGACTTCGAGTAGACACAAACACATTGTGCCAAATAAAATGAGTCAGAACACTGAAAAGTGGTCTTACTATTTACTCAACATCAGCGCTAACACATGACAGTCATATAAATCCCAGGGAATGTTGTTCTTGATGATGATCTGCTCATAATTGGGGGTACTATTTTGGGGGTAAAAAGGGGCATAATCATGCTTTTCACAGTATGTTCACTAACATGTACATTATTCATCCATTTATTGAGTTATTTGTTAGATATTTTTGAAATTACTTCTTTATACCCTTGTCTACAATTTCACATCTTTCTACTTTGATTTTTTGGTAATAATGACGGTTCACAGTAGTAACACGTGATAAAAACAGTTTTTGTTTTGTTTTCAGTTTGTTAGTGCTGGAAGAATTCTGCACATAAAAGCCCACTAAACACGGCAGCAATACCTTTTGGTGTTTGCTCAACATTACAAACACCTGGGATTCATATTGTTGTCAGTAAATGTCCCTCTGTGTAACAATCTGTATATTACTGGGGGTACCCCAATTCTACTAGAAAGGGGCATAATTTTACTATTTGGGGGAGGTTCAGTACCTCAGTTACTGCTTATTCATTTTATGGCTTCTCTTTCCATATACCCCATGCTATGATGCTATACAACAATAATCTGATTTTGTTGGCCATTAGGGGATGAACAGGGATATAATGAATGGTGGTTTTACAAAAAGAATAGTTTTCAAATATATAAAAAACAAATTGCATCAAATGAAATCAGTGAAAACAATGAAAAAGTGGTGTGACTAATTATTCACATCAGCACTAACACATGACAATCATATAAATCCCAAGGAATGTTGTTCTTGATGATAATAATCTGCTCATAATTGGGGGTACTATCTTTTAGGTAAAAAGGGACATAATCATGCTTTTCACGGTATGTTCACTAACATGTACATTGCTCATCCATTTATTGAGTTATTTGTTAGATATTTTTGTGAATTACTTCTTTATACCCTTGTTGACAATTTCACATCATTCTAATCTAATTTTTTTTGTGATGATAATGGTTTCACACTAGTAACATGATAAAAGTTTGTTTTGTTTTTCAGTTTGAGAGTTTTAGAAGAATTCAGCTCATAAAAGCACACTACACACAGCAAAAATACCTTCTGGTGTTTGCTCAACAACATTACAAACACCTGGGATTCATATTGTCAATAAATGCCCCTCTGTTTAACAATCTGTATGTTACTGGGGTACCCATTCTACTAGAAAGGGACATAATTTTACTATATGGGATAGGTTCAATACCTCAATTACTGCTTATCTGTTTGTTGACATATGACTTAGATTTTGTGGCCTCTCTTTCCTTTTACCCCGAGTTGTGATGCTATATAATATAATCTAGTTTTGTTCGCCATTCGGGGATGGACAGGGATGTACCAATGGTGGTTTACAAAAAAAAACAGTTTCTGCACACATACACATGTTAAAACACATAAAACCTGTAAAAACACTGACAAAAACTTCTTTTAGTGTTTACTCATCATCACTGTAAGTATACAGTGTGGTCCAAATTGTAATAGTATAACACTTATTGGTAAATGTTCAAAATGACAACAATGGGAAAAAAAGTCTGAAGAAAAAAAAAAACAGTTGTCTGTTGAAAAAAGAAACACACACACACATTTGTTATCACACAAAAAACACTGTAGGAACTGTATTAGAGTGTCAGACAAGTACTTACATTACTGCCACGCTGTTCTCTATAGGAATCCATCACTTGCCGCATGAAGTCTTGGACATAATCCTCAGGTTGTCTGCATTCCCTGCTTCATAATTTTAGGGGATGACGCTTTTTTTTTTTTTTTATGTCTGTCCAAATCGTGGTTCAAAAAGAAACATACATTGAGATTCATTCTATACTCCACTTAGTCTTCTTTCACTGATGGCACTCAGCCTGGTCACAGCATTGACAAAATCATGACCACACGCACACTTGAGAGAAAAAAAAAGAAAACACTGTAGAAAGGAAAAATAAACTTCCCGGAACTTTTCATGCAGATGATCCAGAATGGGTCGGATCTTTTAGAGCCAGTCATACCCTGGATCACCTTTGACTTGCAAGGCTGCATTGTCGTTGAAATGCAGAAACTGAAGAAGAATCCGAAAAACAGAAGTTTCAAGATAAGTAAGCAGACCCACACTTGGGCACACACACACACTCACACACACACACACACCACAGTAAGCAGACCCACAATTGGGCACACACACTCACACACACACACACACACACACACACACACACACACACACACACACACACACACACAGAATAAGCAGACCCACAATTGGGCACACACACACACACACACACACACACACACACACACACACACACACACATTTATACACACACACACGCAATTTACACACACACACACACACACACACACACACACACACACACACACACACATATGTACACATATGCACAAACACACACACTAACAGTATCACACACACATGAATGTAAAAACACCACAATGGGACGAAAAAAAAAAAAAAAAAAAAAAAAACTGCTGTGTGAGTGCTTCTGTGCTTTACAAAATGAACAAACTTATATATATGGAAAACTTGCATACAGAAATAAACAATGCTTAGGCACACATGTGCGCACACACACACACACACACACACACACACACACACACACACATACACACACAGAGTCCCACCTATCCATACAGTCATTATTTGCCATAATTATGTGATTTCAGCAGGAAATATGGCAAAGAAGAGAAATACAGAAAACAGACAGTGGAGGAATGGAGAATCAAGTAGTAACAAACAAAAAAGGAAAAAAAAAAAAAAAGAGCTATTTGCCTGAATCCAGTTTCTGGTCATGAAGGAACTGAAGACTGGAGCTCTGTGCAGCCTAAAATTGGCACAGTTGACTTTCAGACCATTATTCCCAGTGAAAACACCACCAAGGGCTGGGACTGACCATGCCCCATGCCACGCCCCCTGGCCGCTTCCACGGGACCCTTGCTGTCGTCCTGAGCCCCTACCATGTCCACGACCCTCTCTGGTCATGACAGGAGGGCGTGCAGTGCTCGTTGATGGCACGGGTTCGTCTGCTTCATCACCTTCGCTAACGGCGTTGTATTTACTGCTGTCATGTGCAACTAACAATGAAGCCACGTCATCAGCAGCATGTATCTCCGATAAAAGTGAATGATGCTGATTCCCATCCGTCCTCTTCATCGCTAGTATCAGGATCTGATCCTCAAAGGTCTTTTCCACGACTTTCTTTATCATTTAGAAACGTCATCTAAAACATCAAGTGCAGTGTAATGCTTGAAAACAGGACGCGTCGACGAAGTGCTAGGTTGAGCAGCTATCTTTAATGCTTATCAGCTGTAACCTCTCAACTTGCAATTTGCATAACATATGGTCAGCTGGCTGCTCATGTGAAGGGAAAGGGGCCTTTCCATGACACCAGTAGAAGAGTGAGAACATTTTAGATGGTGGTCTCCCGAGTAGATTCTTCTGCTTTCCGTTATGAAGTTACGGCGAGACACTCTCGTCACGGTGTCGTATAATATCTGGGAACCGTGATATCTGGGAACGCGTTCACAGATATCAGGGTAAATCTGGGAACACGTGCGAAAAAAAAATAAAAAATGACAAGAAGGCCAAATCTCAATTGCACCTAAATAAATTGTTTCCTACCTTTTCTCGAAAATCCATTCTTCTTCTTTCTGCCCTTCTGAGTTCTGAAAGACCATGTGTTCCGAGATATCACAGGCCTTCCCAGATATCACAGTACATTTTGGGAACGTGTTCCCAAAAGCCTTCCCAGATATCATGTTCCCAGATTTCATGAGACACCGGGCCTAACGATTTTCGGTTTTCTGGATGAGTGTTACTCGTCCCAGGCCGGGAACAGGTCAAAGCACTTGAAGATGGAAAAGTGATTACATAGATTTTCTTTATTTTATCAAGAGAGATGAGTTTGATAACGGTAAGCTATCAGTACATAACGTCGATCGATAGACTTCTGATGTTGTTATTAATGCAAGTGACCACGTAAAGTAAAGACTGTACATGCATGGACAAGGGAGATTATAAGGGAAGGTAGCTGTATTGTAGCGAGTGAGGAATGTTTGACGAGTTATTGTTAGACATTCACCAGGAGATATTTCATTATGTTTTGTATTGATTTTCAGGCAACTGGCAAGGAGAAGCAAAGTTCAAGATGTACTTCACTCATGGAGGAGCCATAGAGTTTGGTCAAGCTATGTTAAAAGCAGCCTCTCTTGGTAAGGACTTTTTTGTTTGTCAGTTTTTAAAATTGTCTGCAAAAAAAAAAAAAATGAATTAAATAAAATCTTTCAGCAATCATTGTATTCTGCCAATTACATTATCAACTGCAGTTTCAGTTGGCTGTTTAGACTGCCAAATATTGTAAAAGTGTACACAAGGGCATACAAAACACAGTGTTCTCATTTCATGTTATTTACTGCACAGTTGACTGTGAAGGCTACTTCACTCACACACACACACACACACACACACACACACACACATACACACACACACACACACACACATACACAAACACACACATGCATACACAATGCTTGCTTGAATGCACACATGCAAAAGCACAAACGCGCACACACAGATTGTCTTTGTCTCTGTCTCACAAACTCATATACACGTACGCGCACATGCTTGCGCGCGTACCAGCAATCACACACACACACACACACACATGCACACTCTTGCAAAGAAAAGATGCTTTTTTTTTCATACAGGTTTGATGTCTTAACGCCTATAATTACACAGCCGACCGACAGGTTTCGGGCCGTAGGCAAACCCAAGGCCGATCGTAACCGTTAATTTATCGTCTTACTGTCTGTCTACATAGGTAGGAATTTTTTGGAATTATTAAAAAAAAAAAAAGAAAAAAAAAGAATGTATATATAATAATTATATATAAACAGGCCGAACATGGAAACATTTACACTGCTGCACCGACACATTTGTGTGTACTTGACATTCTGGCTTACACAGGGTTCATATAAAATATATAAACTGCTGCATTTACTATACATTTTGTGTACTTTACATTCTGGTTTACACAGGGTTCATATAACTCCCTGGAACCTTGAAAATTCCTTGGAAAGTGGAATCAGTTTTTCAAGGCTTAAGAAATGTTTAAAAAATGGTACAGGCCAAAAACAGTCATGAATTTTTCTAAAGGTATCA
>JADBJO010000090.1:450000-490000 GCA_016801955.1 Conus betulinus | reverse complement strand
TTTCACCCCCTTTTTCTGCACAGCGGGGAGGGAGAAGGGTGTCCTAGAGTTTGGACAGGCAAACAAGTCATAAAACTACTTTTAGTAGTAAAATTCCTTTTCTTCATACGTACCTGTCCAAACAAATGCCTGAATTTGAAAAAGGATGGTCGGAATAAGAAACCAGTCCAATTCTCAGACTCAGACATGCACAAGGCTGATTACAACTCATCCCAGAGCTTGGTGCCCAAACAGCCTACTGGCCCTAAGTCTCCGTTGTCTCCTGGAGGTTCAAGTGAAATACGCGCGTTGGCAGGCTCTCCCTCATGGCTCCATTAGCGTGAGTCAAACATGAGAAAAGAAGATAAGCCAGGATTTGGAAAAGGAGAAGACCCAACCAGTTGGACCTTACATGCCAATGCAAGTGACGCTGCCTAACAGGTAGGGGTTGCTGGCACTGAGACACATAATATATCAAAGAAATTGGATAATGGCTGAGGGTAGGAGATCACAGTAATATAATGGGTGTACTGCAAACACCAATTATTGTGGCAAAGTGCCATATACATGTGTCATTAAACAAGTGCAAGAGGCATGCAAGTGTTTGCCTGATATTAAGCGGCTTTAGGTAAACATAAAAATTTGACCTCCTGGCACTCAGCCAGGGCAAATATGTACAACTGAGACAAAAATAGGTGAACCATAAACACCAAATTCAAATGGTGAAAGACTCCATGATCCATATGTAAGGGAGCAAATAACTGTGTGCCAGAACACCCAATATACTTGGCTAACAAAAGTACCAATAAAAGAGGATACAGTGCCCTTTGTCAGATGGCTGTGCCAACCAAATTGCTCCAAGTGAATAAAAAAGGCGGCTAGCCGAGACAAGTTCCCAGGTTTTTGTGTGGGTAATGCTGCAAGTAAACCAAACTAAAAGAGTGTGCCAAGATCACTCAAACATCACATGGCGAGAGATTGGATCCCCACTGGCGACTTCCAAGAGTGTGCCACAAGCACTCAAACCAGTATGGTGACGGACAACATCTGTGAGCATGAAACGACAAAGCCACAGCCCCATTATGGCAAATTAGGTGTCTCAGTGTTTCTCGGCAAGTTTCTCTCTTTTTCTTTTTAATGTGACACATAAAGGAGAGAAGGGGGTGCAAGAACTTCACTTTGGAAAAATAGCCTTGCGAGCCACCACCATTCCCCCTAGACAGTCCAGAACCTCCATGTCTTCTGCCATGTTGCTTAGGTAAACTTGGCTAGATAGTATTAACCATCAGGCAAACAGGACTAGTCTTCCTAAGTGAGTTCATACTTGATTGACCCATACATGCTGAATTCAGATTTCACCCCTTTTTCTGCACAGCGGGGAGGGAGAAGGGTGTCCTAGAGTTTGGACAGGCAAACAAGTCATAAAACTACTTTTAGTAGTAAAATTCCTTTTCTTTTTTCATACGTACCTGTCCAAACAAATGCCTGAATTTGAAAAAGGATGGTCGGAATAAGAAACCAGTCCAATTCTCAGACTCAGACATGCACAAGGCTGATTACAACTCATCCCAGAGCTTGGTGCCAAACAGCCTACTGGCCCCAAGTCTCCGTTGTCTCCCGGAGGTTCAAGTGAAATACGCGCGTTGGCAGGCTCTCCCTCATGGCTCCATTAGCGTGAGTCAAACATGAGAAAAGAAGATAAGCCAGGATTTGGAAAAGGAGAAGACCCAACCAGTTGGACCTTACATGCCAGTGCAAGTGATGCTGCCTAACAGGTAGGGGTTGCTGGCACTGAGACACATAATAATATCAAAGAAAAATTGGATAATGGCTGAGGGTAGGAGATCACAGTAATATAATGGGTGTACTGCAAACACCAAATTGTTGTGGCAAAGTGCCAATACATGTGTCATTAAACAAGTGCAAGAGGCATGCAAGTGTTTGCCTGATATTAAGCGGCTTTAGGTAAACATAAAAATTTGACCTCCTGGCACTCAGCCAGGGCAAATATGTACAACTGAGACAAAAAAATAGGTGAACCATAAACACCAAATTCAAATGGTGAAAGACTCCATGATCCATATGTAAGGAGCAAATAAGCTGTGTGCCAGAACACCCAATATACTTGGCTAACAAAAGTACCAATAAAAGAGGATACAGTGCCCTTTGTCAGATGGCTGTGCCAACCAAATTGCTCCAAGTGAATAAAAAAGGCGGCTAGCCGAGACAAGTTCCCAGGTTTTTGTGTGGGTAATGCTGCAAGTAAACCAAACTAAAAGAGTGTGCCAAGATCACTCAAACATCACATGGCGAGAGATTGGATCCCCACTGGCGACTTCCAAGAGTGTGCCACAAGCACTCAAACCAGTATGGTGACGGACAACATCTGTGAGCATGAAACGACAAAGCCACAGCCCCATTATGGCAAATTAGGTGTCTCAGTGTTTCTCGGCAAGTTTCTCTCTTTTTCTTTTTAATGTGACACATAAAGGAGAGAAGGGGGTGCAAAGAACTTCACTTTGGAAAAATAGCCTTGCGAGCCACCACCATTCCCCCTAGACAGTCCAGAACCTCCATGTCTTCTGCCATGTTGCTTAGGTAAACTTGGCTAGATAGTATTAACCATCAGGCAAACAGGACTAGTCTTCCTAAGTGAGTTCATACTTGATTGACCCATACACGCTGAATTCAGATTTCACCCCTTTTCTGCACAGCGGGGAGGGAGAAGGGTGTCCTAGAGTTTGGACAGGCAAACAAGTCATAAAACTACTTTTAGTAGTAAAATTCCTTTTCTTCATACGTACCTGTCCAAACAAATGCCTGAATTTGAAAAAGGGATGGTCGGAATAAGAAACCAGTCCAATTCTCAGACTCAGACATGCACAAGGCTGATTACAACTCATCCCAGAGCTTGGTGCCAAACAGCCTACTGGCCCTAAGTCTCCGTTGTCTCCCGGAGGTTCAAGTGAAATACGCGCGTTGGCAGGCTCTCCCTCATGGCTCCATTAGCGTGAGTCAAACATGAGAAAAAGATATAAGCCAGGATTTGGAAAAGGAGAAGACCCAACCAGTTGGACCTTACATGCCAGTGCAAGTGATGCTGCCTACAGGTAGGGGTTGCTGGCACTGAGACACATAATAATATCAAAGAAATTGGATAATGGCTGAGGGTAGGAGATCACAGTAATATAATGGGTGTACTGCAAACACCAAATTGTTGTGGCAAAGTGCCAATACATGTGTCATTAAACAAGTGCAAGAGGCATGCAAGTGTTTGCCTGATATTAAGCGGCTTTAGGTAAACATAAAAATTTGACCTCCTGGCACTCAGCCAGGGCAAATATGTACAACTGAGACAAAAATAGGTGAACCATAAACACCAAATTCAAATGGTGAAAGACTCCATGATCCATATGTAAGGGAGCAAATAAGCTGTGTGCCAGAACACCCAATACTACTTGGCTAACAAAAGTACCAATAAAAGAGGATACAGTGCCCTTTGTCAGATGGCTGTGCCAACCAAAATTGCTCCAAGTGAATAAAAAAGGCGGCTAGCCGAGACAAGTTCCCAGGTTTTTGTGTGGGTAATGCTGCAAGTAAACCAAACTAAAAGAGTGTGCCAAGATCACTCAAACATCACATGGCGAGAGATTGGATCCCCACTGGCGACTTCCAAGAGTGTGCCACAAGCACTCAAACCAGTATGGTGACGGACAACATCTGTGAGCATGAAACGACAAAGCCACAGCCCCATTATGGCAAATTAGGTGTCTCAGTGTTTCTCGGCAAGTTTCTCTCTTTTTTCTTTTTAATGTGACACATAAAGGAGAGAAGGGGGTGCAAGAACTCACTTTGGAAAAATAGCCTTGCGAGCCACCACCATTCCCCCTAGACAGTCCAGAACCTCCATGTCTTCTGCCATGTTGCTTAGGTAAACTTGGCTAGATAGTATTAACCATCAGGCAAACAGGACTAGTCTTCCTAAGTGAGTTCATACTTGATTGACCCATACATGCTGAATTCAGATTTCACCCCTTTTTCTGCACAGCGGGGAGGGAGAAGGGTGTCCTAGAGTTTGGACAGGCAAACAAGTCATAAAACTACTTTCAGTAGTAAAATTCCTTTTCTTCATACGTACCTGTCCAAACAAATGCCTGAATTTGAAAAAGGATGGTCAGAATAAGAAACCAGTCCAATTCTCAGACTCAGACATGCACAAGGCTGATTACAACTCATCCCAGAGCTTGGTGCCAAACAGCCTACTGGCCCTAAGTCTCCGTTGTCTCCCGGAGGTTCAAGTGAAATACGCGCGTTGGCAGGCTCTCCCTCATGGCTCCATTAGCGTGAGTCAAACATGAGAAAAGAAGATAAGCCAGGATTTGGAAAAGAGAAAGACCAACCAGTTGACCTTACATGCCAGTGCCAGTGAAGTGATGCTGCCTAACAGGGTAGGGGTTGCTGGCACTGAGACACATAATAATATCAAAGAAATTGGATAATGGCTGAGGGTAGGAGATCACAGTAATATAATGGGTGTACTGCAAACACCAAATTGTTGTGGCAAAGTGCCAATGCATGTGTCATTAAACAAGTGCAAGAGGCATGCAAGTGTTTGCCTGATATTAAGCGGCTTTAGGTAAACATAAAAATTTGACCTCCTGGCACTCAGCCAGGGCAAATATGTACAACTGAGACAAAAATAGGTGAACCATAAACACCAAATTCAAATGGTGAAAGACTCCATGATCCATATGTAAGGGAGCAAATAAGCTGTGTGCCAGAACACCCAATATACTTGGCTAACAAAAGTACCAATAAAAGAGGATACAGTGCCCTTTGTCAGATGGCTGTGCCAACCAAATTGCTCCAAGTGAATAAAAAAGGGGCTAGCTAGCCGAGACAAGTTCCCAGGTTTTTGTGTGGGTAATGCTGCAAGTAAACCAAACTAAAAGAGTGTGCCAAGATCACTCAAACATCACATGGCGAGAGATTGGATCCCCACTGGCGACTTCCAAGAGTGTGCCACAAGCACTCAAACCAGTATGGTGACGGACAACATCTGTGAGCATGAAACGACAAAGCCACAGCCCCATTATGGCAAATTAGGTGTCTCAGTGTTTCTCGGCAAGTTTCTCTCTTTTTTCTTTTTAATGTGACACATAAAGGAGAGAAGGGTGCAAGAACTTCACTTTGGAAAAATAGCCTTGCGAGCCACCACCATTCCCCCTAGACAGTCCAGAACCTCTCCATGTCTTCTGCCATGTTGCTTAGGTAAACTTGCCAAAGGTGGCCATCCAACTCCAGCCAGCAGCCTGACATATGTCAGTGACCTTGATGTTCCACCAGAGGGCATAACTACCAGAAAAAAAAGCCCAGACTTCATGTGCCTTGGTATTTCCTCTGGGAAGAAGGTGTTTCTGGCCATAGATGTAAGCCTGGCAGATGACCTGCCTAAGCCAAAAGCTTTTTTTTTGGGGATTTCACACACCACCTAGCGTGTCAAAAAGCTTTTAACTGGCGTACTGGACAAGATGTAAGAATCATTTTTCTCTTGTAGGAGACCAGTACCCATACCTTTGCCACTTGCATCTGTATGTAGCACACAAAGTCCTCTGAAAGATTGGGAAGCAACAGAACAGGGAAACAGTTCAAAAATGGTCTGAACTGTTTCCAAGCATTTTTGACAGTCTTGTGTCCAGACAATCTGTCTGTGCTTGTCACCCTTTGTTAAGTCAGTAAGAGGGGCAGCAATAGCAACGAAATGGAGAACATATCTTCTGTAGTAAGATAGTAGTCCAAACAAAGAATGGACTGCTTTTTGTGGCAGCTTAAGGAACAAAATCTGCTGTATCTTTTTGGCTTCAGGTTGAATCTTGCCTACTGACACGTGGCCAAGAAAGTCAAGTTCCTGAAATCCTGCAAGGATTTTGGAAGGATGAACAGTGAGGCCAAAGTGCCAAAGATGTGGGAACAAGTGCAAGAAATGAAGAATGAGATCTCAATGGACAAAATCCAACAATGTGTCATCAAAGAAGCTGACGGCAGAGAACTCATGTAGTTTCAACTTGTGCATCATCCTGCTAAAAATCTGTGGAGACCAAAGGGCATTAAAGTCCATTGGTACAAACCAAAAGGAGTCAGAAATGATGTTTTATGTTTATTCTGTGGTGTCATGGGGATTTGCCAATAGCCCTTTGTCAAATCAATTTTGAGAAGCCATGGGGATTTGCCAGTAGCCCTTTGTGAAATCAGTTTTGACAAGCCGGGGGATTTGCCAATAGCCTTTTTGTCAAATTATTTTGACAAGCCATGGGGATTTGCCAATAGCCCTTAGTCAAGTCAGTTTTGACAAACCACGTGGATTTGCCGACAGCCCTTTGTTGAATCAGTTTTAACAAGCCATGGGGATTTGCCAGTAGCCCTTAGTCAAATCAGTTTTGACAAACCATGGGGATTTGCCAATAGCCCTTAGTCAAGACAGTTTTGACAACCCATGGGGATTTGCCAATAGCCTTTTGTCAAATTAATTTTGACAAGTCATTGGGATTTGCCAATAGCCTTTTGTCAAAATTAATTTGACAAGCCATGGGGATTTGCCAATAGCCTTTAATCAAATCAGTTTTGACAAGCCATAGGGATTTGCCAATAGCTCTTAGTCAAATTAATTTTTACAAGCCATGGGGATTTGCCAATAGCCTTATGTCAAATTAATTTTGACAAGTCATGGGGATTTGCCAATAGCCTTTTGTCAAATTAATTTTGACAAGCCTTGATGGGGATTTGCCAATAGCTCTTAGTCAAATTAATTTTTTACAAGCCATGGGGATTTGCCAATAGTCTTATGTCAGATTAATTTTGACAAGCCATGGGATTTGCCAATAGTCTTTTGTCAAATTAATTTTGACAAGCCATGGGGATTTGCCAGTAGCCCTTAGTCAAATGAGACAATTGACAAAAAAGATCAACATCAGGAATGGGTTCTGGGTCAAAGACAGTGACTTTATTCAAAGCATGATGTCACTATGTGTGTTTGTCCCAAATTTACAAAACATAAGCAGAAAAATGAATGCACAGTAATTTTTTTTCTAGCTTTTCATCATTTTATGCTGAAAGGCTGATTGATCTGTAAAAGTTTTAACTTGAAAATTTGTCGTTGAATGCATTAATAATAAGATAAAAATTCATGCATTTGTATGCTTTCTTTGGTACTTCTCTGCTCACTAATCACGAGAAAAGCTTCAGAGAGCATTGCCCCCGGAACCCCAACGGGGCGCCGCCCTTGTACCCCACTGAAGGCTATACCAGCCTCCAGACTTCCGCCCCTATTTTTCATTTTCAAAATGTGGCAGGTCTTTGCTTTCTTTTCAACATCAAAACATGCTTGCAAAGCAAAAAAGCATTATTTGAAAAACATTCATCATTCATTTCTTTGAAAGTATTCCAAACATCACTTCTCTACAACTTATGATAAGGAAGTTATAGCATTGTAAAGTATATAGGTGTAGGCATTTTGTCCTCTCACAAAAAACAATGCAGTGGCAGAGGAATGATGTCTGGAATTTATGCAGAGTGCTAAAGGTTAAGCAGGAAGCGCTGATCACTGCCCTCACCAAAACTGGCTGACCATCAGGACATTCAAGAGAAGAACCAAAATGTGTGCCATGTTGAACCGGTCCAACTGTTGCACAAGTTGCATGGAAAAAAATGCAGAAAAGCCAGAGCAGCTGACGCAGGTTTCATGTAAGTCAAGTAGGGAGAAGTTTTTCAACCCAACAGCAGCTCTGGAAGTACGAAGAAGAAAAAAAAGACTGGTCGACTTGGTAGAGGCAAGAGCGCTCCACGAGGACAGCGACTGTAAATGTAATGGCGAAGACAAGCAAAGATTTTTTTAAAAAATTCTCTCCTTTGGCCAAATTGAAGTGTTTTCTTCCTGAAAGGAGAAAGCTAACTCAAACATCCACTTCAGAAAATCCATGAAGGAAACCAAACTCGATAAGTCCAGTCAAGGGCATGTTTCCTCAGCAAGGAAAAGGAAAAAAAAAAACTGAATTCAGGTTTTATGGGCAAATTGAATATGAACTCAAAGAGGGAGACTACTCCCATTTGCCTGATGGTTAAAGGAGGAGCTAGCTCTCCTGTTCTCCATTTTAATCTTTATAGGAATCCTGATGTATGGTGTGTGCATGCCTTGTGGAAATAACGCATTTGTTTGGACAGGTAAGTAAGAAGAAAAGACCCTGTTCTGATAAGAGTTCATTGAGTTAGTAATGGCTATAGAGTTCATGTCACTTGTCAGTCACAAATGTGACAACTGCAGACTGGGCTCCCCCCCCCCCCCCCCCTCCCCCCCCCTGTCCCCCCTCCAAAACTGGCACATTCCATATGAGCCCAGTCTGTACATTATGTGCACCTGACCCATTCTTCCATCTTTGACATACTGACCAAGGGTACACAAACAAGAAAGCAGATTTCATCCGTCTCTGATGAGGATGACCTGTAGTTCAGTGTCTTCTCTGCATTAATCTTTCATATTCTTTTACATAACGAAACCTAAACATGCACAAAAATGGTTTTAAATGAGAACAGTCTCCCAGTAATTTTTTTTTTTGAAAATATCATGATTATTTTGATAAATCAGTGCATCATTAAGGACTCATTTGAATACTTTATGTAGGGCATGCTGGACCCTTGTGGGGCAATTTGGCCCCAGGGCAAACTTGCACCATGGCAAAGGGGTTAACTTGCCCCAGCACATACATATTACCAGATAGAGCAAACACATCATTTTCCAGCAATACTTTAATTATACGGTTTTTGCTTACAGCTATGCATGTCTGACTTACACCATTCACTAGCTCTAAAACCTGATCAGGACACATTTTCAGCAAATTTCCTTTTAATGATCAGTTTTTTTAAACAAACTTCTCACTAGTCTAGAACATATGGGGACATACTCCTGGTACAAGATTACAAATGATTATGAAATATAGCCATGTGACTAAAATAAATGAAAACCGCAAAGGCTTCAAAAACACAAATCAGTGGTCTGACTTACTTTGGAGGCGGAGTTGCCACATCTCCCACCGTGCACTGATCAGCAATAAAGAACCTTTGTGGAATAAAATATCACATATATAGATACCACACAACTTTTACAAGGGCTTACTTCGAGTATCACTTCCCTATCTATACATAAGGACACACCGTTCCCTACACTCAGACCTACTATCAACTTCCCCCTCGTTCCCACAAACACACATTCATTCAGCCTTTTCCCATTACCAGTTTACTGATGATATTGACAGTTAGATGGCATGATAGCAAGGTTGTTTTGTCTTTTTAGACTAGTTTCCGTAAAGTGGTTGCTGTGTTGTGTTCTGCGATTGGTCATTTGCCTGGATGACAGCAGTTGTGGCTTCGCCAAGATCGGCTGTCGGCTCTTCTCTAAGCAATCTCTTTCCCAACCCCATATTCACACACTTGTTCCACCCTTGCTTGATGCCCTCCCATCCCCATTTAACATTTGATCTATGTAATGCTGTAGTTACTTCCAACACCTTTCTGCTGGCTCTCTCAGCTGTCATAATTTGACATGCCTTTCTCAATTCTTTTTTATCTGATCACACCGCTATTGTGTTCTTGTTGGACATATAATGATCTTTTCTAAGCCAGGTTTCTATGTCAAACTTCTTTACTTTCCTCCTTCAACACCGCATCTCCTCCCCAACCAGTTTTGATTTCTTTGATCTATATTGAGCAAATTATCTGTTCTGTTCCAGTGTTCCCTACCAGACCTTTCCCAGTGTTCTGCCTGCCTATAACATCATAAACACTGTCCTTCCTCAGCCCCCCTTTATCCCTCCTCACCTCTTTTTGACGCTTTTGACACCCCCCTTCCCCCACACTACCTACCTTACTACACCTTCCTATCCAGTGAGTGTATGATCGTTACTTTCTTTGCATTTCCTGCCAAACCTTCCCTATTGCTTACAAGATGAGTTCTTGATCCTTATGGTACCAAAGTAAGTGAATTCCTGTCACAGGTGTTGAAGTGTGGGCACTGACAAGTAAAAGGAGATGAATTATTGATCAGCGTGTTCAGAACAGAGTTATTTCAGTTATTTATGTCTGCTTTGGGTGTTAAGCATCAACGGGAAAATGGGGTTTTGTGTTGCAGATAACAGTGTGTACATGACTGAAGCCCCGCCCCCATATCCTGGCATCAACCCAGAAATGGCCCCATACCCACCAACTGCCAATGGACATGGTCAGTATTTTTCGTATTTACTTTTTTCTTCCCCCATCCCATACTTCTCACTCCACTCTCTACATTTTGCAGAGAGCCGTTGATGCCAAAAAGTGCAGGAAATGTCTCAAGAGATACAGGCCCAGATATTCATCTTCAGACTTGTAAAATATGAAAATATTTGTAGATTACAAACTGAGGCATATTTGTCATGTTTTACAACATGTAGAGGTAAGAGGGTATAGGAGCAGTGGAGAGCAAGTGAAAAATGAAAGAAGTGATGGGTTCCATTTCCTCTGAAAGGAACAAAATTGAAGAACTGTGAACCTGTAGACAGATGTAAACTAATTTTAGCTGTCAGTTGCTAAAGAGGGCAGGGACAGGTTAGGTCCTTTGTTTCCTTCTTTTTGTGAGGAGGGAGACAAAGCTTGGATAGATTATTTTCAGACTTGAATTTCTCTTTTTGTTCTGTACAACAAACTGAATAAATTCTCATGTGTTACCGAGGATCGAGCACAATCTAGACAGATATATATGTACAGATATTTCAGAAGGCATACTAATCATTTTTGTTCACTTTATTTTGGCCGTTTTTCTGAACTCAGTGTTTGCGTGGGTCCAGTTGTGTTTACTTATAACGACTATAAATGTGTAATCACATTAGAACTGAGCATATTTTTTTCCTTCACTTTTTTTTCGATTGTCCATGGTGAAGGCAACTGGTTTTGATGGTCTGCCATGTGCTTTGTCTTTTTTTTATTGTGCGATTGAATAGCTTCTTTTTGTTCGATTGGTTGGTTGTTGTTGTTGTTTTGTTTTTTTTTTTTTTTTAAGAATATCGATATTTAGAATTAATGGCTGTGTTCCTCACTGTTGATTTAATAATGAGTTGAATGGACTTGTAAGATGAATTTTCCATGAACCGCTTCACAAGTTAAGGGAAGATGTGTATATGATGTCCAGGTCAAAGTGATGAAACTTATTCCTCTGTTCAAAGACTGATCATTACTAAATTCTTATATAATTAGTATAAACTGTCCAAAAGGAAATAATTTTGTTTGTTTAAAAAATTATGTTTTTTTGAACATTAAATTGTACTGCTATCCGTGAAAAATGCATATTTAAATATTTAGGGTGCTTACCTCTAATTAACTTGAACTAATCATCAATTGATTTGTAATTTCATAATGCAAATTTCAAAATATTTTTCATTTGTTTCAAATTAAAAAAAGAGACACAGGCAAAAGCTGGAAAATCCTAAATAAGCCAAGTTGCCGTCATGCTGCAGGTAAAAGAGGTCACAGAGTTGCTTTTGTTACAGCATTAAAATGTTTTTTGTCTTAGTGCATACATTTTTTCTCTTTGTATGGCATGTTATCTGTTCAATGATGGTGGTATGTTCATTATCATATTTTCAAGAACAGAAATATCAGTGTGCACTCTTGCTCTTTGGATCAACACTGGGTACAGTCGTATCCTCAAACTTAGTACGCGCAAGCTGTCCATTACTCATCTGACAGGCAGACTTTATTGAAATGTGGAACCAGTTACTCACACACATTATTGAAAAATTTAGGCTTTGAGTTCAATTTATGAAAGAGTCAGTGAAATATGACTGAATAAATCCAAAATGGTCTTCTGCAGTGTCAGAAAACACATGGAAAATATACGATTTTTTCATGTTCATCAATCAGAATCCTCTCATTTCCAAGTGAGTCTGAATCCTTCATGCATTGGCTCCCAAATTTTGATTCCAGAGGGTTGACAGCTATGGATAGATATATTAATGTTTTCCAAACCGTCCCAACTTCCGCATGAGTTGCATGGAAGGAATGCAGAACAGCCAATGCAGCTGATGCTGGTTTCATGAGAGATGAGGTTGGAGACAGCATTCTGACATCATGAGTAGGCTCTAGAGTACAAGGAGGAGAAGAAACACTGGTTGTCTTGGTAGAGTCAGGGTGCTCCATGATGACAGCTGTAATGACAGAGCCAAGCGTTGAAGTTTTCAGGTATTTTCTTTATTGGACAAAGTGTTTTCATGACTGGTGAAGGTTGACACAAACGACCACTTCTGAGAATCCATGATGGAAACCAAACTCAACAAGTCCAATCAAAACCATGTTTCAATGCCAAAGAAAACGGAAAAAAAAAAAAAATTCAGTCACTCAGTGTACAATATTATGAACCTAAGGAAGAATACTCCTGTTGGCTTGTTGGTAAAAGGTTAGTTAGCTCACTGCTCTCCATTTTGAATCTTTGTATGGAAATCCGGATGAATGGCGTTGCTCCACGCCTAATGGAGATAAGGCGTTTGTTTAGACAGGTAAGTATGAAGAAGAAAAGGGAGATTTCTATAGATGTTCATTTGTTTGGGGTAGGTATTCTATTTCACTTAAAAGAAAAAAGGTGAAAAAAAGAAATCTAAAAGCATGGTGTGGTGGCAAAAAATGGGGAGTTTGTATTATTCTACCTGTTTGGCTAGTATACTTTACCATGTCAGACCATAGCATTCAACGGCAGTTAGTTAGCTCTGCCAGGCCGAATTTTTGTGGCTAATGTAGTGATAAGACAGTCACATGACGCCCACCCTACTTCCGCCATAGGAAGAAAGCCGGTGTCCCGTTTCCTGTTCCTTATTCAGGGAGGCCTGTGCGCAAGGTAACCCTGAGATCTGGCACTAGAGGGGAAGGTAGGGCGGGCATTTAGAGTCTGACATGGTAGGTATACTAGCCAAACAGGGAGTATAATACAAACTCCCCATTTTGGCGTCATATGCTGTACCATGTAAGACCATAGCAGAATTTAAAGGAATTGGAGGAGGGCCAAATGCCCTAATGGTTCTTGGGGTTAGAGGGCGGAACTGATATAGCTGCATTAGCCGCCACAAAAGAGATCCCTTTAGAACCATCAGCCCTGGTCATGTGGATATCCCTTAAATAAAAGTTTATGAAGGGATTTTCTGAATGCCAGTAGGCTGCCTTCAGTAGATGGCGCAAGGGGACAGGGTGCTGGAACGCTGCAGAAGTGGCCAGCGCTCTGACCTCATGAGCCAGGGGAGATAAGAGGGGGAGATCCTTATATGCCTGGCGTAGGAAGATCTGACCGTCTTGGAAAGCCACCTGGAGATAGTGCCAGCCGAGATGTCTTTATTATTATTGGGGTTGATAGAAATGGGGAGACGTCTCTGGGAGGAGTGCCTGGGCGTGTGTTCCCAGTAGTATCTCAGACACCTAGAGGAGCACAGGTCCATGTCCCCCCCCTAACTTTCCCCTCTTCCCAAGATATCCGCCAGTGAGCAGATGACGGGGGAGGGAGAGGCCGTGCCCAGTTCTTGATTCTTAGCTAAGAATTCGGGAAGAAACTTTAGAGAGACAGAACCATCCCTGTGGAAGGCAATGTCTCTGGGGTCCCACTGAGGGCATGAATGAATTTTGCTGCGCCTTCTGGCCGAAGCCAGGGCAAGGAGAAATGTGGTCTTGAGAGAAAGAAGGTCAAAGGGAAGGATGGCAATAGCTCAAAAGGGCATTTTCTGAGAGCGTCAAGGACAGTGAAGAGGTCCCAAAGGGGGATGGGCCTAGGGGACTAGGACTTGCGTAGAGCCACCCTCCTAGAGATCTCTCTGAGAAGGAAGTCATTCTCAAAGGAGGTTCCGCCGAGTTGGCGAATAGTGGTACAGATGGCTGACCTGTAGCCCTGAATGGAGCTAGCAGAGAGCCTAAAACAAAGAGGATAGGTGAGATAGGAAGTTGCCTATCTGGATATTGGAAGGGCGATTGTGGGGAACAGAGTTGTCTGGGCACCAGGAGACCCATCTCTCCCATCGGTAATCGAAGAGGGACTCAGTGCTGGCTCTGCACAAGGCCGTCGCTAAAATCCGTAGGTCTTGCGAGGCCCCAGCCCCAGCGCGAGTATTTCTAGGATGGACTGGGATCTGTCTGTCTGTGAGGGAGGGGCAGATGCTCGCAATTGGGCTGACACAGTAGCCAGGCGTGAAGGCGGAGCATCTGTGGGTTGGAGTTGGGGCAACCCAAGCAAGGCTGTCTGAGCATGTCCCACAGAGTGCTCAACTGGAGAGGGACTTGAGGTCCGGAAATCAGGACTGGGTCGGCCACCACGGGGTGATGAGGATGAGCCTGGGTCTTTCCAGTCTCGTCTTCCTGATCACCTTGTGGAGGATCGGGAATGGAGGGAAGGCGTATGCTATGAGGCCCCACCAGGGACGGGAGAGAGCGTCAATTGATATGCTTGGGGATCAGGGACGGGAGAGACATACACTGGCAGACAATGGTTGAATCGGGTGGCATAGAGGTCGACCATGGGCCTGAACCAGTGTTCCCACACTGAGTCCAGGGTTAGCCTGCTGAGGGTCCATTCTGTGTGAAGGAGGAACTTGGACCGGCTGAGGGAGTCTGCCCAGGATATTGCAGGTCCCCACTATGTGTCTCGCACAGAGGGTGATTCCCCATGTGTGGAACCAGCGGAGGAGGGCCTCTGCCCGGAGGGAGAGGCTGAGGGAGCCCAGAGTGGCGGGGTTGAGCTACTCTTTGGTAGCCCATTGGAACCAAGGACCCAGGGGAATGGACTGATCCCAGCAGTCAGAGGTTTTTTTTTAGGATTTGCTGAAGAAAATATTTTTCCTGCAAAGACTTCTCTCTGAAAAGGCTCACCCTACTTTGTCTAGTTGCCAATTTATCATTTTTCTCCTGGTTAACAACCAAATTTTGTTAACATAAGATTACCAGGTTGATTGCTTAGGCCACAAATCCATGAAGCTGGGGTATATAGAAAAATTGCCCCCCCCCCCCCCCCCCCCCCCCCCCCCCCCCCCCCAAAAAAAAAAAAATTGCATGAGCAATTTATGCGAAATTTTGTGTAAAAACATAATAGTAGATGTAGTTTGATGTGCATGTGCCTGTGTGTTACCAAGTTTTAAGAAGTTACAAGTGTATGCATTTAATGTGCATGTACATGTGCCATTTGTGTTGCTAATGTTTGTGATTGGACCACTTTGGTCTCTAACCAGTGTTCTGAAGGACTGAAAAAATAATCCAAATATCAGGGCTGACTCTCCCAAGTACTGGTCACCTTGATCATTGAAAGTTTTTAATTGAAAACTGATTTCAAACATATCTGTGTAGTCCATATCTTAGTTGTCATTTACTGGCCTCTAGACTGTTAAAAATCATTCAGTCATGTTACATGTTCAGTCTCCTATCATTGTGACTTTTACATTATTTTTTTTAATCTATTTTGGCTCTTAAGTGCTAAAGCTGTCAGCTCAAAATGCTATTTTATTGTACAGTTTCCTTACAATTAATTTGTATGAAAATGAAACCTTGAGTTGCTCTCAGCAGGTAGATTGCCATTTACCCATTTCTGACACGGTTGACTGAACAAACTCAGCTCTAGCCCAGACTGCCATATTATTATTTTTTTCTTTTTTAAGAGTACTTATACAGTGCCTATCCTCATTTTGATACCAAGCTCCTAGCACTTTTATAATCCACACTTTCCTTTATACAACAGGCTGCTTACCTGACTAGGGCTGACTGAAGAACTGCCTGCTGGTGCTACATTCAGTCATTCACTATGTTATTAAGTCTGTCAGTTTGGTTTTCATTCTTCAGTGCATGCTGTGTGTATACGTGTCTTCCTTACTAACAGCAAAATTGGCCCCTCTTTTCTTAAAGTCGGTGATGGGATTTTATGTGTGCAAGACGTTATTTGTGCATTCACACATGGAACCTTGGTTTGTCTTATTCAAAGGACTTTTGGGGAAGTGGTGTCAGAACCAATGTTAGCTGTGAGGGAAAAATCCCCATGTATGGAAAAACCCTAGTGTAGATTCAAACCCACGACCGTGGGATCATCGGGATCACAAATCCAGTGCTCTTTTTAGCTGAGCTGTTTTGGCTGCCTTGATGAAAAAACAGAAAAAACAGTTTAATGTTTAAAGTAACAAACCAAAAACACAGTAACAGTGCAAACATTCTGAAGGAAGTTGCAAAAGGTTGATAAGCATGATAAAATCATCCTGACTGAAAACAGTTGAACTTGTCGAAGGATTTTGACCATACTTGCCGTTAGCCATTATCTGTTAACTTGTGTGGCATCCATCTTGTTATGAGCTATAAGTTGTTGGGAGTGAGTGAAAGTAAAATGTAGATGGACATAGGCAGATTACAGGCACTATATCCCTGCAAATTTGCAGAAGTCTGAGAAAGTAAAAAAAAAAAAAAAAGAAGAAGCAGAAGAATGGAAGGAAGAAAATGCAATCTTCACAAACAGTATTTCAGTCAGTTGCAGAGTTCAGGCAAACACTTTCCAAGCAAGGAAATGATTTTATCTTACATGCAGCATGTCTTGTCAATGTCATTCTTGAATTGAAAAAAATGCTGTCTGAATTAGAAGCACCTCTTGTGTGCATCTCATCCATAGCACTCAGTGGACAGAAGGACTGTTCTCAGAGGAGTACCAGTGAGTGAAATTAATACATTGGTGGGCTTCTTAACATTGCCCAATCAGCAGCTGAGGAATTGCCTTATTAGTGATTGCTTGGAGCTGCCATTTTTGCCAGTCAGGCTAGGATGTTTGCCAAGCCTTTGTTTTACATCCCTTAAACCCCCTCCAGTGTGTGGCTATCTTATTGATATGCTCTCTCAGAAAGAGTGAAAGAACCAATCAGTGACAGTGAGACAAGGAGTGGCTGCTTAATTAAGACTTTGCAGAGTTTTCCTCTTTTATTTATTCTTTTTATAACCCTGACCCCCTTCCCCGAGTCTCCCTCCTCTTTCTCTCATATTTTCTCTGATTCACTTTGGTAACCCTGAACTTTAATTAATCTGTGGTCTCTCTGTTGCTGAGACGGTGACATGGCTGTTTAAGGTAAGGTAATGTTGCTTATAGCCCAGCCAACTGCAAAGGGCCATATCAGGGCTGTCACTGCGTTGAAGTCAACTCGCAAGCCATTCATTCACACAACCCTTTAAAATACATCTAAAAACATATACCCAAAATGTTGGTAAAAATCTTTCTGCTGAAAAATCTCAGATCAGATGAAAAATGTTATCTCTTTCAAAAATCGCATCAGGTGGAACATCTCTGAACAAGGTTTTCACAGAATCTGAAGTAAAATGTTTATGGCTCACATCGTGCAAGTCCAAACACTCTAAAAGAATATGTTTCATTATGAGTGGTACATGACATGGAATGCACCATGGAGCTTCTTCACTTTTTAAAAGGTACAAGTGAGTAAAATATGAATGGCTGGTGTGCAGCTGGCATAAAACCGTTTCTTGTTTGACCACCAGAGGAAGATGAGAGGAACTCTTTTAGGTTTGGATGGATCTGGAAGAGTTTGTTATCTGACTGTGTATTCGAGTACTCTTGCCAGAGGTCTCTGACATAATCATTAACTTTCAGTTTTAGATCTGTGTAGGGAGTAGATATATGTTTGTCGTGGCATTCTTGGCCAAACGATCAGCCAAGGCTTTGTGGCTGTGTATGCATGAGCTGGAATGAATGGGCACAGAATATGAGACAGCAATGCAAAAATAAAGAAAGAAAGAAAAGATAATGGAGCGTATAAGAAAAAATGTCAGATACAAATTTCTGCCTTTCAAGTGAAAAAAGTATGAATATTACTTTAAGCTTAAGACTTTGTCCCAGTTGCCCTGTATCAGGGGATTGTTGGTGCAGTGGACATTTCACAGTCAGCGTTGTATGTGTTTGAAAGCTATTGGATTAAATGTATTGTGTCATAGGCTTGTCTATAAAGCTGAGGGATACAGATTTTACACTGTTTTCTCCAGTTATGACTATGCACATAGGCAAAACCTAGGGAGTTGAGTATTGTTATTGAATATGTGGGTGTGTATCTGTTTGATTTTTAAAAAAAGTCTGTGGACTGATTTCCAGCTTCTTCACCTTCTCTAGGGATGTATGTAGAATCTATATTCAAAAGGATTAATTTAGAGGATCTTTTGGTGCATAAATGAACAGTCTCTTGGTGCATAAATGAATGAATGCTGAAGAAAAACTGTTCAACATTGGCACATATTTGAAGGGACACCAGAGATCTAAGATTTGCATTCAGTTTTTATTTACTTTTAAGTCATGTAGTCTCAGACCAGAATGGAAATCAGTACCATCATCTTCATTATCCTTATCCTCATCAATCAGCTTAAAAAAAAAATTGTGGTGAATGACAGATGCCAAGGCCAAGGAAGCTGCTGCCAGCGCCTACTACAATCCAGCTGCCCCACATACTATGTATGCCTCGGCGCCTGCTCCTCCCAATGCTTTGCAGCTCCCCCTTATCAAGGCTATGAGCCTCCACCAGCCTATGACCAGGCAACAAAGAAGAATATTGAAATCAGACACCATATGTGCAGCTGTCTTGCTTTTGACATGCTTTGGATTGAATTGAAATGGAACATCAAGAATTGTTTTTCTCTGGACAGATTTTGTTGCAATGTAAGTTAGCCTTCTCCTGTGGGCTTTTTCTTCCTGTCACTCTTCATCTTTGTTATGAATAGTCAGTTACAAATTGCTAAGTTCAAGAAGACAATTCTTAAAGTTCTGATTCCAACTTTTTCCCCAACTAATTGTACATTACATGTTGTCTCAATATCTGCATATTGATATGTACTCTTCCCAGTGTTCTGCTGGTTGGTTTATTTGTATTTTTAGTTTGTTTGACTTTCTTTGGATTTTCAAGTTTATTTTATCATTACCCAGAATGTGACTGCAAATGTTAAGGCCTTAATGTCACTGTTGGGAACAAGAAGGGGTTTTACTTTTGTTGTGTGTAGGATGACAGATTCCTTGAACCAGTACTACCTAAAAAGAAAAGTGTTATGGAATGTATGAACAATTCATTTCTCCAGCTCAAGTTTTGGTATAAGGTTCAGACTTCATAGTATTACAAAAGGAGGTAATAAAAAAAAATTATTACCACCACTCATGTACCAGCAGTTAATTAAATTGATTTAAATCATAATGGAAAACCTTTAACTTTCACTTCAGTGAACTTGTGAGACTGTGAAAATGAAGTTTCCATAGTTTTTTTTTTTTTTTTTTTTTTTTTTTTTTTTTTTTTTTTAATATTCTAGATTTCAAAGAAATATTTCAACAACATATTTCCAGTGCACAAGTTGAAAAAGAAAAGTTGGATCAATGCCTCAGATTCCAGAAACTTGTAATTCCAGATTCCAGAGTCATGCCAAATTTTAGTGTAAAGTGGGAGATAAAAGTGTTGTAACGAGTCATAATTCATTGTCAACACTTCCTCAGAGAAAAAGTCAAAAACTTAAATAAGTATTGTGGTGTTGAGGTGTACAAAATGCATAGTTTGAGATTTGATATGTTCTGTGATGATATAAACAAAAGGCTGTTAATTATTTCATCCTTTGTAGATATGTCTTCCTGTCAATGGATAGCTTCTCGGTAGAATTTATAGCTGATATTTGTGTACTCACTGTCAGCCTGCTTGTTTTGAATGTCAGTGTATATTTTGAAAAGTTTTGTCCAATCCAGTGTGATTGATCAGCTCATCATCTTAAATTTGTACTGTTCGTGATATTTTAAACTGTCTGCTGTTCTTGTTTTGCATGTTTCAGCATATGCCCATTGTTATTCAAAGGAAGCACATTGGTTAATCATTTCAGATTCTGTACATGAAGATTTCATTTTAAATTTGGGGGCTTTGTGATGATTATTTTCATCTTTCTTTTCTTCTTTTTCAGTCAATAAACAGACTTTGTACCTTGGCATCCCCTCTACCTTAAGCATGTTTTCTTTTTCACAGTTTGCAGTCTTGCTTCCTAAATGGTAACAGGTAATACTATTTTCACAGGTCCAAGTAAGCTTCAAATTAAAAAAAAAAAGTATCCTTGTATGAGAAGACAGTTTTTCTTTTCATCAAGAGAATTAATGCATATGGACCAATACTTGGATAGTTTTTTCTGATGGATTAAATGCAGTAATGTGCTTTTGATTGCAATAGTGTATTAACTCTCTTCCCACATCATGGAGACTGTCAAATGTATGTGTAGTGTACCTATGGTTCTGTCAAATGTTTGTGTACCTATGGTTCTGTTGGAAAAAAGCAACACTTCAAAGTATGCTTTAGAACTGCAAAGAAATAGACACTGGATGGCCATTGGTTGTTTCTTGTGCTGCCATCAGCACGGGGCCTATTTCTGTCCTCCATGGATCAAGTGGAAGTGATGGCTAATAAAAGTCTTTCATTGTTTGATCTTTATGCATCTCTCTGTTTCTCTCCCTCCCTCTCTCCATTCTTCTCTGTATCTCCCTCCCCTCCCCCCCCCCCCCCCCCCCCCCCCCCTCTCCCTCTCTCTCCATTCTTTTCTGTTTCTTCATCTATAAGTTTTCACTCATGTTCTTTAATGCTTCTCTCTCTCTCTAACAATAGCACACAGCTGCACGAACCCATATACAATGCATTAATTAAAACACAGAAAAGAAATAATGAATCATTTAATGGGAATCACAGGCACCAAACCTACGGACCAACCCCATTCTCACTTCATCTCATGGGGGCCGGAACAGCTCAGTGGTAGAGCACCGGACTCGTAATCTTGGGGTTGCGGGTTCGAATTTTCGGTACAGGGGGATTTTTCCCTTGGAGTTAAACATTAGTTCTGACTCCATTTCCCATCCTTCGAATGAGACTATAAACCAAGGTTCCGTGTGTGAACGCACACATAACATCTTGCACACACGTAAAATCCCATCACCAACTTTCGGAAGAGAAGGCCAGTTTGGGCTGCTGATATGGATGACATGTTACACACAGCATGCACCTTCCCAAAAGTTGGAGTATGGCTGCCTTAATGGCCGGATAAAAACAGTTATACACACACAACTCCACTCCCTACAGGGGGTGTCTGCAGGAGCATCAGCCTGCATATGCAGAAGAAGAAGACTTCATCTCATCATCACTTTATGTCAACAGAACCAAGCAATAAACTTTCTTCACATTCTGCAGATTGCTTGAATCTCCAGTAAATTACAAGTTACACACAGACATCCCATTTTTGTTTGTTTGCTTAATGCATACCCAAATGATCTGTCTTCTGGACTTATACTCTGACATTATTGTGTTACATTTATTTAAAAAAAAAAAAAAAAAAGAAAAAAAAAGCATGTTCAATTCTTGTGATTTGAAACCTCCGTTTCAAACCTTCAAACTGATGAAAATGCATTACTTTGAATTTTGTTTAAGGGTACTTGACAGGTTCTTAAAATGTCATATTGCCATTGAATGTGCATTTCTGTCTACCAAATTAAGGGGAAGTGTATGAAAGTGTTCTTACAAGATAGGTTTTACTTATTAATGATCACTTATATCACTGTCATCTTGCTGTAACATTGTAGAGTAAGTGTGCATTATGCATAATGTTTCATAGTGTTCTCAAATCCATCTGGGTTTTGAAAAGTGCTAGGAAAGTCCCTGAAATGTTCATCTTCAAGCACACT
The DNA here is from genome assembly GCA_016801955.1 of Conus betulinus. Lineage (NCBI taxonomy): Eukaryota > Metazoa > Mollusca > Gastropoda > Neogastropoda > Conidae > Conus > Conus betulinus. The sequence goes on along the minus strand of JADBJO010000090.1, from coordinate 468,270 downwards.
TCTTCAAGCACACTTGAAAAAAACCTGCTGGACACAAAGAACTTTGATGACACAGGAACTCGTTTCATTTGGATGATTTCAGAACTCATCTCCAGTTCATGATTTAGGGGAACTCATCTCCAGTTCCTAACTCAGGGGACTCACCTCCACTTCACATGTAATCCAGTTGAATGCTCATGAACTCATCTTCAAGTCTCTTTTAATCCAGCAGGCTTTAGGACAGTCTGCAGTCCATATCACAGTCATGATCACTGGCACCAGTTAATGAGGTAGTAGTTCTTCTTTCCTGTAACAGTGTCAGCACAATGTTTGTGGGAAAAGACATCCAGGAAGATCAGATGTTCATCTTGCAGGCCATGTCACGGCCACTTTGACTTGGGTTTCCTGATAAAAATCAATCTCTAGCAACCAAACAACATTAAATGTAATTAAGAGACATAGTTCCACATTATTCACCATAAATAGTTTGCTGATCTAAGTGTCCTGCTTAGCGCAGATTACTGGCTGGATAAGGCAGGTGATAATTGAAAACAAGCCATTCTGCATTTTGGGAATCAAAATCATGATTTTTATTTTTACTGTATCATATATTTATTGAGAATGACAAATAGTTGAATGGATGCCAGAGCAGGCTCTGTCCTTGGATATTGTAACAGGGTTCATATTACTGTTAACTTTCTAACACAGGCTTTCAGTGGGCAATGGAGGAATGCTTGGTGGTATGTGTATTTCCTTTACAAGTATTCTGCAGTATGCATGTTTATTTAAACAATATAGGATCTTAGATTCTGTATCTAATCTACAGTATGTATGTAAACATGGAACATATCTTGGAAATCTGTCTCCAGCCTTTTTTCCCTACTTTACACAGTGGATGAATTCCAAGATAACTTGTTACAGCAGATTGTCATTTGTGCTGACTTCAAGGGCAAAACTCATAATATGCATCCCTGTTTTCTCCATTCAATGTTTCACAAGTTATTTCCCTTTACCAATCTTCCAGCATTTGGCAATCGATGTTCAGGTAGCATTGAAGTTTTGATGGACACTGACCATGGCAATAAACCAAATGTTCAAATTTCAGCCCAAATAATGATTTTGATGTCATGCACAAAGTGATTTGAAGTGATCAGCAATGCAGTTGCCTTGGCAAGACCCATGTCAGGGCAGAGGTAGAACATTTAGTTGACAACAAAAAAGAGATGCAAGTACACCTCTGATATGGAGAGGTATGTGTGTCACAAGTCTGCCATCTCGTGTAATTAATGATCTCTTTTCCTGCTTCTGTTTAGTATACTTACATCATTTTTGTGTTTAATCTTATTAAGTAAAAACAATACAAACTTACTTGTTTACACCATTATGCCCATTCCTAACATGGCTGCCACCTAGTTGCCATGGCAACATCGATTTTGATCACACCAAAGTTTAATACATCTACTACCATCATGCCAAATTTTAGGCCATCTGTCAAAAAATAAGATAGCAGTGGTGCTTTTTGTCACACTACCAGTTTTCTCACCAATTTTGCTAAGCAGCCTCATGTCAGGAATGCAGTTGGCCTAAAGCAATAGTGTCCTAACTGGGATAATATGTGCACACACAAACGCATACACAATCTATACACAAATGCATACACACACACACCCTTCACACACACACAGAGAGATTCCAGTGCTCCAATTACTCGGCTATCGCAATCTACCAGAAAACATACAAGGACCAAACATTTGTCATCTGTTTCTTTTTCTGTTCCATCCTCTATGCCAACCCATCCCCACTCCTCTCACTCCTAGTGGAATTACTCTCCTGCTGCTTTTACTGGTTCCTAATGCATATTTCTGTTTTTGTGGTCAGCTTGAGATTTGTTCACACTCTTTGTGTATAACGCCTGTGTCCTCCAGCACCTTGCTGTATGGCAATGAGACATGGACCACGCATGCTTGCTAGGAGAAAAGGCTCAATTCCTTCCACCTCAGAAGCCTCCGGCGTATACTCGGCATTTCCTGGCAAGACAGGGTGACCAACACTGAAGTCATGTCTCACACTGGCCTCCCTACTATGTATACCCAGCTGAGACAGTGATGGCTAGGCCACATTCCGCATGGACGACGGTCGCATCCCAAAAGACGTCCTCTATGGAGAGCTTGCTGCAGGACAGACAAGCATTGGCTACCCACTGCTGAAATACAAAGACATTTGCAAAAGAGACATGAAGGTGCTTGAGATCAACACCGAGTCTTGGGAGGACCTCACAGCAGACGGCAACAGCTGGAGAAGCACTCTAGAGAAACAGTTGCAGATTGGCAAAGACAAATTGACAGCTGCTGAAGCAGAAAATCAAGCCTGCAAAAAGGGGATGACAGACAGCGAGCCAGTGTCAACATACAGATGTGACTGCTGCCACAGAGACTGCCACTCTAGCATCGGTCGCTACAGCCACAGGCGACACTGCTCGGGTCTAGCAGACAGCCCAGACAGATAGCTTAGGTCAGATATGCTCTATCCATGGTTAGCTACAACTGAGGAGGCCTACTAATACTAATCTACACCAACGCTTGCCAACACCACCACTCCTAAAGGAGTAATTCGTATCAAGTCAGCATGAGATGCAGCTCCACTGCTGGGTGACTTCAGTGGTGTTGATCAGCGTATTTTCTGATCCATCAATACAGGACATTTCCTGTCAAGTCCCCTTCAGACAACAATACCTGCTTCATTGTGGAGCCAGCTTGAGCAAGCATCCCCCTCTCCCCCTTGCAGCACAACGCAGCATCTATCTAACCACAACCCAATGAGCTTACCAATAGTAATGAGGCTTACATGAACTCGCTATGGATGTGGATGTAGAAAGGAAATTGAGAATGAGATCATTTAAAGACCACGGCATGACCAACCACAGATATCTGATATCTTGATATCTTATCTGCCACATATTTAACAAACCACAGTGGTATGTGATCATATCAGAATCTGGATTAAAATGTCATTCTGACATAATTTGACAAGCAATCTTTGCAGATTATAGGATATCCACTGCTAATTTTCACTGTGCAACACTGCAAGTGGTGATTTGCATATTGATGAGAACACTGGCAACTGATCTTTACCTACACCAAGAACAACGCAAACTCCTGATTCACTTTAAAGGAAAAAAGAGAAGAGGGTAAGAATGATCACACTGGAAAGGACAAAGAGCATGCCAACTTACCCACTCTGATAAGGGTGGTGTTGTTGGACAAGATGTGCTGACCAGGAACCAAAACAAAGTCGGGCTGCTGCACCCGGCAGTGATTCACATAAACACCACCTGCTGAGATCACTCGTTCTGCATCAACTGCAAAACCAAACAACTTGGATTTAAGCAGTTCAGGATGTATCTCAGATTAAAAAGACTAAAAGGCATGTTCCTCCTAACACACATAAAATAATCTGTCTACGCAAACATGATGCATGCATACATAAACAGGATGCAAACAATTTTTTAGCCCACTGTAGCCATATCAGAGTTGCCAGCTTGCAAAACTGTCAACAGGGTGTACTGTCGTTTCCACTGTTTGAGAGCACTTGGCAGGATCCAGAAAGAATTTACAATTGACAGGAATGATGCTGCTGCTGCTCAGCAAATTGGTACACAAGCACAAAGTCAGTTCATGCAGACAGACCTGTTATTCTCTTGTGAAGTGAACCCTCACCTTGCACCTAATTTAGCATCAAAATTGTGAGCAGACATGAAACAAAAGACTTGCTCAACTGGGCTGACAGCACATTTCTTACCTATGCGTCCAAAGCAGCCAGCTTTCATGCACATGTCCAGAACAGTCATCCCAGGATCAAGAAACATCTTCTGTACCGGCACCTGACCCAGTAACCGACTAAGCTCTTCAGGCTGGAGACTGGCCACAGCCTCAATGGAAGACCCATAAAGAGCTTGTGTCCACCGCTGAGCGGACTCCAGGCCTGAATCTGACAAATATAACATTTCATGAACAGCAACACAGATTGTGACCAGTGCAATCCATTTATCAAAATATCAGCAATGAATTTAGCATGACAGAGGCGATCCATATTTGATCAGACAGTAGGTTATAACACAAATTTAAAGAGAAAATGAAGCAAGAAAACTGTCCATGGTGATGGTTAACCAGACACTGATAACTATAATTTACAAATGATGATCAATATTATCTCATAAATTTCAGCAATAATAAAACATTTCTGAGGCATTCTATGAGTTGAAGATTATCAATGAATGATTAAATGAGCTGATCAGCTGACTGTGCACTCTCTCCCTTGGATCCAACAGCCTGCATAGTTCTGACTTCAGTTTTGCTTTCACCACTGACATGATTTCCATAGTTGTCTAGGCTTCAAATAATGAGGCTTACCCATGATTGTTTTTGGCATATTTTTCTTTTTAAATCTGTTTCCCCCTCATGTGTTTTCCACTGCCACACTGTTTCTGTACTGACATTCCTGATCAGGAATGTTTACAGAGGTTTCAGAAAATTCCAGATCATAAATGTGGAAAATTATGATCTTTTGGCACTGCACCTCAATGTTTACATGACATTATCAGGAAATCTTGGCACCACTGACCTTTCAGTATCATCAATCAATTCAGAGTTCACTGCTCTGTGTATGTGCAAGACAGCTATTCCTTAGGCAACTGGTCCTTGACTCACAAAATGGCATCTGAACCAAGGTTTGTCATCTGGTTGTCCTTGACTCACAAAATGGCATCTGAACCAAGGTTTGTCATCACAAAACAGGCAAATGAGGCAAAAAAGGCAACATTTCCCCATTGAAAAAATTCTGTATGTGTTGATAATCAGTTTTAAAATAACCAGTTTTAAAAATGTTATTTCACAACTCTGAATAGATCTTTTCCTAAGACAATTTTTTCACTATCTCTTAAATAGCTGGTCTTGGGGAAAAAGTAAAGGAGAAAGCTAACAGTACCAAGAGCAAGCTGAGTTTGACTAAATTTTCACTGCTTTTTCGTGGAGCTAGATATATGCAAAAGGCTGTCTGGGCTCTGTAAAGTTGTAACTTAAAGGATGTGCAAGGTATTTCTGCACAGCCATCATACTTCTTGCCACCTTCATTTTATTGGGAACAGCAGTCAATAATGAGTAGTCATGTCATCAACATGTTCAGTATCATTTTCTTTTCTTTTCACATAAACATTTTTTGTATATGCCACGCATATTCCCACAGTTTATCTGACAAACCACTGATCACCTACGCAGAACCAACATTTTAGAAAAAATGAGCACACACACACACACAAGCCGACACTTTTGAGAAGAGATTTTCTCTTGTTTCTTTTGTAAAGCATTTAGACAATGCCAAATAATGAATCATGTGCTAAATAAATGTTCTTTCTTATTGTTTTCATTGCACAACACATGATGCAGAGTAAGCTCTTCTCACTATGCAATCCATACCTCCATGCACAAGTAGTGTGACCTGCTCCGCTAATGTCTTCTGCGCTGTTCGCTTCTCTGGTGATGCCTGCACAGGCACAAAAAAACCATGCTTAGTCAAAATAAATCCTGTCCAGAAACTCCAGTGAATACATTCATGTACATGCAATTCCAAATACTTTTGACCTACAGAAATGAAACAGGTACAAAGAAGTTATCACACAAACAAACACGCATACTAAAAGCACTGATCTGAAAATTATATACACCCATAACATAGATCTATGGCCAGATTCATGGCACTTTTCTTGGACTCCTCCAAAGGTAGACTTCATACACACACACACTCAAACTTCATACACGCACACACTCAAACTTCATACACGCACACACTCAAACTTCATACACACACACTCACACACTCAAACTTCATATACACACACACACTCAAACTTCATACACACACACACTCAAACTTCATACACACACACACACTCAAACTTCATACACACACACACACTCAAACTTCATACACACACTCACACACTCAAACTTCATACACACACACACACTCAAACTTCATACACACACACACACACTCAAACTTCATACACACACACACTCAAACTTCATACACACACACACACTCACACACTCAAACTTCATACACGCACACACTCACACACACTCAAACTTCATACACGCACACACTCAAACTTCATACACACACACACTCAAACTTCATACACACACACACTCACACACTCAAACTTCATACACACACACACTCACACACTCAAACTATCATATCTGCTTCCTTCTCCTGCTCTTTCCCTCTCAATTCTCCCTCCTTCTCCCCCTCCCCAACTCTATCAGATGTCCCAGGAGTCAGGTGTTGTCATCTTCCCTAACTGTGGTGGGCCTAATCTTGTACTAGGCAGAAATGGACATCGCTTTACCCTCTTCACTGTGTGGACAAGCACTGTGCCTATGATACCCCCCCCTTTTCAAACTCTTCCTTCCTTTTCTTCTCTCTCTCTCTCTCTCTGTGCTAGATCAACAGTTTGCTACCACCTAGAGAAGCAGAAACTTAATTAATGAGATGATACTGGATACCTCATATCAAGTACAAGAAGACAAGGAATGAAACTCAAATGAAAGGTTTGTTCAAAGCTTTTAATTCATGATGATATTTCACAGCATTTACCTGTTGCTTTGCCATGATGCTGGAAATCTCAGGGTCGGTAGAAAGTGAACAACTTTAGATACCTCTCAACATCAGCATCAGCCACATTGATAAAGTACTGAAATCACAAGTATATATTAGTCACCATCATTCATTCACAGTGAGACACGTCATTGCTATAGTCACTTCTTCATAGGACAGAAGTGAGTTCTTTCCATCTTCTTTCTGCATGTCTCTTCCTTTGACTCTATATGTGTGTGTGTGTGTGTGTGTGTGTGTGTGTGTGTGTGTGTGCACGCGCATGTATGTGTGCGTACATGCATGTGTGTGTGTATGTTTCAACTTTGACTGAACAACCTTTAGTTCTGAGCTTACTAGCTGAAAAAACAGTCACATTCAAAAAGGTGCAAAGTCCAAAAGCTGTCCCAACTGCGGAGAGCCATTTTAGTAGGTGAGAGAGCTAATGCCCAGACCTTCTAGTTACACCATGAAACATGAAACCACTCTTTATGTTTAAAGTTCTTCCTTTTTTTTTACTCCCAGTTCTTATAGAACAGGGAGTACTTTAGAAAGGGAACGAAGAAATGCTATGCTGTGTGTGTGTGTGTGTGTGTGTGTGTGTGTGTGTGTGTGTCTGTCCATCCATCCGTGGTCAAAATGTGTTCCACTCACTCCAGACAAAAAACTGCTGGGCCGATCTTTCTGAAAATTTGTAGGTATGTTCATTATGGGTCATGGATGATGCTCGATGTTTTGGTTTACTGTTATAGCCGTTACTAACGGCTGTAATGGCCTGTAATGGTTTTTCTTCTTTTTATGGAATATCTCAGAAAGCACTTGGCCGATCTTTGTGAAAATCAGCTGGTACATTCATTATGGATCACGGATGATGCCCAATGTTTTAGTTTACCCTGTTATAGCCGTTACTAACAGCTATAATGGCCTGTAACGGTTTTTCTTCTTAATGGAATATCTCAGAAAAAACTTGGCCTATCTGAAAATTTGTATGTTCATTTTGGGTCACACAAATAATACCTGATGTTTCAGTTTATTGTATAGCTGTTACTGACGGCTGTAACGGCCTGTAATGGTTTTTTCTTCTTCATGGAATATCTCAGAAAGTACATGGCCAATATTTGTGAAAATCAGCAGGTATGTTCATTATGGGTCACGAATAATGTCTGATGTTTTAGTTTACCGTTACAGCCGTTACTAACACCTGTAATGGCCTGTAACAGTTTTTCTTCTTTATGGTATATCAGAAAGTACTTGGCTGATCTTTGTGAAAATAGCAGGTATGTTCACTATGGGTTATGGATGATGCCTGATATTTTAGTTTACTGTTATAGCTGTTACTAATGGCTATAATGGCCCATAATGGTTTTTCTTCTTTATGGAATATCTCAGAAAGCACTTTGTCGATCTTTCTGAAAATTTGTAGGTATGTTCATTATGGGTCAAAGATGACGGCCGATGTTTACCAGAATAGCCATTACTAACAGCTAAAATGGCCCCAAACGGCAGCAGTGCAGAGTCTCCTCCGGTGGGTTGCCTCTTGATGACTTGACATTGACTGCTCCCTGTGGATTGCCGGTGCCGGTGCTGCGGCGGGGCCGGCTGGGCTGTGGCTGTGGACGGGGTGTCGGAATGAGCGGCGTGGGTGCACTGCCTCTGAGGTGGCGCAGAGGTTGGGGCAGCAAAAAAAAAAAAAAAAAAAAAAAAAAAAAAAAAAGCCCCAAACGGTTTTTTTCCTCTTTATGGAATATCTCGCGCATATTCAAGATAAACTAGGAGTATATTTATACGCTTTGCATCTTGTTCTTTTTTGATTGTGTTCAAAACCTGAAGTTTATTTGGAGCTATTCTGACAGTGCATGAAAGGAAAAAGTATTTTAGACCTTGTCAGAAATCAGCCACATATACATGTGCAAATCTCAACCTGATACAACACATTGAAAAGGGGTGTGAATCAATTCTAACTGAAAAAAAACTAGGCTAAATGATTCACATTATCTGAAATAATTCACTGCTTACCCCTTCACTCACTCTCTTTTCGTCATTATTACACTTTCTCTCTCTCTCTCTCTCTCTCTCTCACACACATTCCTCCAATATCTGTTCTAAGTGAAAAGGTAATAAAGTGAAGAATGGACGAGCATACACATCCACCCTCAATAAATATTCTTCTGAGCAAATTGAAGAAAACAAAAACAACAAAAGCAAAACACACCACAAAGAGGAACAGACCTGATAGAGATCAAAAGGAGAGGTCTTGTGGGGGTCCAACCATACAGCATTGCCTGCTGTCTTGCCGAGCTTGTCTCCTGTTGTTGTCGTCACTAATGGCACAGTCAAACCTGTCAGACCACAACTGACAATGTTGTCAAGTTTTGCTTTTTTTTTCCCCCTTAAAATGACCTGGAATGATGCTTGTAAATGTAAGCTGTTATTGCTACTATACTCTTTGATTTTTCTCTCTCTTTTGCTATCTTCTCAGTTCTCTTCTGTGCCACTTCCATAGCATTATTCCCAAGCCACTCATTCCAGCTTCCAATCCACTTCCATCAACCCAGCTTGTCCCAGCACAGGCAATCCACATGCAACAGTCAACGTAGAGCTGTCATGAAACAACCCATCACAAGAGGCACTGCACTGTTGCTGTCACTTCGATGGTACTCGGTGATGCATGTTATGATCCAGTATATGCAGGATCCCGTTTACACATCCCCATACGGAAAAATAATTGCTGCATAATGGAGACAGCAAAAGTGTGAATCCCCCTCCAGACAATGCCACCATTTCCATCCAACAGTCCCATAAAGTTGCCAATACCAAAAACTTTTACACAAAGTCACCAAAGGCACTGACATGGAGAGGAAATTAAACACTGAGGTCACCTTAACACAGGTGATGAAGGGCCACAAATCTGGTCCATACATTGTGAGTTGTGAGAGCACTCAATGATGAATATGATAAAAAGGAACTCTCACCAATACAAAAAAGATGTTTTGTATGCATTCCAATGGGTGACAAACCCAAAGATCAGATAAAAAACTGGAGACCCATCTCACTTTTTGAATATTGTGTACAAAACAGGATCTACTTTGTATAGTTTACCAACTAAAACATGTGTTTCCTTCTATCTTCATTGAGGATCAGACTGGTTTTTTATTTCGAACAAGTATTTCGGAGATAACATTCGTCTTACCTATACTTGATTTCATGATTGTATCCAAAAAAAAAAAAAAAAAAAACAGGTTTACTTCTCTGTCTGGGTTTTGAAAAAGCGTTTGATGGTGTAAGTTATGATTTCATGTTTAATTTGGCTTTGGTCCAAGTTTCTGTCAATGGATACAAACATTTTATACAAACATTAAATCAACTGTGTTCGTGAATGTAAAATTGGCTGGGTGGTTCCCTATTGAAAGAGGTGAGCCAATCTTTCCATTTTCTTAATACTTACCTGTCCAAACAAATGTCTTTTCTCCTACAATGTGGAACATCAAGAATCATAAAAAGATTATGTGGAGAGTGGGGAGCTCAAGCTACTCAACCTACAATAGTACAAGAGTGGTCTCCCTTGAATGACACAACCTCATTCACTTCACTCCAATACAAATCAGTTTTCTTCTTTTTCTCGTTGTGGACATATCTCTCTCCCAGTTCAAGCACTTGAACGTGTATCAACAGAAATGCCCTCCTGGGTTGGCCTTATTTACCTTTCCGGTCAGAATATTCATGAGAATTTATTCTCCTTGTGTCTTGTCTTCAGTCTCCTTCAAGGCTCTTTGCTGCAACTCAACAATCCCCAGTCGTCAGAGTTTGTCATTCCTGTTGACGAGTGGTTTCCTCGCAAGACAGCACGGAACCGGTGTGTTCTGCACTGGCTGTTTTCCATTCGCCTGTTGGAGCACGTGCGAATGTTGGCCATCTTCAACATGGCACCCAGTGTTTTCTCTCAATGTAACGTCAGCCAGTTTTGGCAAGAGTGGCGACTGACGCTCCTTGCTCGCTGCTCCAGGGTCATGGTTGTGGTGGAGACAGGCCAGCATCTCCCCCAGGACGCTCTCCTTTCCTACCCCTGGGCAAGTGGTTTTGGGAGAGCAGCTGTCTTCTTTTCCTCTATGCCGGCCTCAGAAGAAGAGGACCCATGTGAGTGGCACCAACTTGGAGCACAACCTGAATGGTGTCACTCCCAGGGTGGTTTACTGGTGCAAGTGGTGGGCGATCCCCAGGTAATGTGAGCAAGCAGGACAAGTTGCATTCAGACCAACTTTGAGGTATGCATGGTATAGTTGCATGCAAACAGGAGTTTGACAAGCAAGAGGATTTGATCATTCTGATGAAGATATACTGATGGTTACTTTGATGATGAAGACATTTCTTCTTCTGAGTTCACTCTCGTGTGTTGTGTAGCCTATGACATTTGGTCAGTGATCGCTGGTACTCTTTCTGAGTCCAGTTTCAATTCTCCTGCTCCCACTTCCTCGAAGGCTAGGTTTTCGTTCCTCGGCTATTTTAAAAGGTGGGGCAGTATCAAGAATTCATGAATGTTGCTCTTCTCAACTTCCTGTTCCGCTCATTACAGTGTGCCTTCAGTTTAAGCTTTTGTCCGGAAACATTCCGATGATCAAGAAACTCTTATCTTCTTTTCAGATGGAACATTCTATTTTGGATTCCCATTAGCTGCCGTTTTTGGCTCCATCTCATGTGGACATGCTTTGCATTATTTGGTTTTACCCATTTATGTTGTGAGCTTGATCCGGTTGGCAATTCGGCGGGATTTGACAGTCGTCTTTATGCTGTTTGACTCCGATATTCATCGGGAATTCACAAGAATAAGATCTTTTGTCACTGAATTGGATGGTTTTTCGTTTACGGCAAACATCTATATTTTAGGGGGCAAACTACCATCTTGATTTAAATTCTGCAGATGGCTAATGTTGTAACGGCCTTCGTTTGGGAATTCCTGCAGTAATGACTGATTGTAACCTTGTTGATTTCTACAATTTTTCTTCTCCTGTTGAATATTCTTCTCTTTTGGCATCCTGTTTTCATGGTCACGACATAAAGAAGCATATACATGCTTTAAAAGTAACTTAGATTCGTGAAATCTTATCAGGTAAAAACACACATGGAAGAAACTGCTTATTTCTGTATATCAAAAAGTGGAAACTGTCAATAAACTAGGATCCAATCTGTCATGGAGCGATAAACTTAAATACTTCTGGAGAGACATATTCAACGCATATAGCCAAATAGGTAAGATTGTTCTTGTTAAACTGTGGATGAACTCTGTTCAAAGCCTTTGTTTTGTAATCACAACTTAAAAATTGGGGGCAGATCAATCTTTTATAAAAACTGGGTTGAAAAATGATGTATCTGCATACAGAACCTTGGACAGGAACAGTGAATTTTTGAGTTTCCAGTCCTTCATAGATAAATATAGTGTCAATACAGATTTTGTTACATATGATGGTACGTTAGTGCTGTGAAAAAGTATTCAAGAGAAACTGGACTAGAAATGAAATATTGTGAGGAAGGTATGACAAGTAAATGATTAACTGAGATTTGTTCACAGTTTCAAGAGGAGTGTCACATTACTAAGAATGATTTATTAAATCAAGACCTAACAGAACCAGGTTTTTGCAATAAATGGAATGTAAGATTACACAAGGTCCAACAGATAAAAGACAAGCTAAGATGGTTTCAAATAAGAATTTTTACAGAATATTAACAACCAAAGTCATTTTGCAAAACATGGGGACTGAAGAGTCACAAAAAAACGCTCTTTTTGTGAGGGAAAAAAAAAGAAAACGTTCAACATATCTTTTGGCACTGCCATTATGTACAAAGCTTCTGGCAAGAGTTTCCAAATGTGGTAAAAAGAAAATGTAAAATTACAAAATTGTTGCTTGATGAAAATATCATCGTGTTTGGTTGTGATTGAAACTTTATATCAGTTAAAATGTTTACCTAATCCTGCTACTCGCCAAATTTTATAAACATGAAAACAGTCTACCATCAGTTCAAATCATTGTGTTTTGGAAAGCCAGATATGAAAAAGGAAAATATGCTGCTCATCTTAACATGTTCTATGTAAATTTTGTTGCACAATAGCTTCCATAGTTGCCTTTATTGGAGTAAAATGCAAGTTGTACATAATATAGAAAGGCTATGGCAAAAGCCAACTTTCTTTTTTTTTTTTTTTGCTTATACCTTTCTGTTTTTTTCCTCTAAAACTTGTGATTAAAAAAAATTCTCTTATGTCTTGTTCATAAATGTTTGTAATTTGATGCAGAAACAACTCTGATTACCTGTTAATGAATTATGTTCAATTGCTTCATTGTACTTAATTGAATACGCATTTGTATTTGTATTCATTATCTATGGTTAAATCTACAAAAAAAAATACCTGTTGCTATTCGAGCTTTAATTGTCTTCAAGAAAATGTTCGAATATTGCAAGAGATCTTTGGGCTTGTAACATAAATTAATTACATATAATTTAGCATAAATGCAAGAGTGCGGGCATATTATATATTCAGTGACTCGAAGCATGGTTTCAGCTTCTACAGTTTAGAGATTGAGGCGGAGGGGAATACAATGACAATACTCTCTTAAAAATTTGGAACGAAAACCACATGGAATTTGCACATGATAATTTGAGTTAACATTAAAATGAAAATGAATTAAATGCCAAGATAACTGAAATACTGTTTAACTACAGTTTGACTACCTATCTGTATTCTCCTTCCAGACACACTTGCAGCGTAACAATAATTCAAAACAACAACAACATAACTACAAACAGAATAATCATCCAATCAATGAACACAATATTCAATTACAACATTCATCATCTCTCCAAGCTACCAACTTCAAAAGAATGCACAGAACATGAAAGCCCAGGTGCAAATGGCAAACAAAGTATCATGACAAAGCTCAGAAAAATGTCAAGCACACTTACCAAACACCAACTGTTTTGACACTTTGGAAATAAGCTCATAGCCAGCCACAATGTTTCCCAGCTGATCATTGCCTCCTATCTGTGTGCAAAACAGAGGATTATTCATTGGCGCTATGCATCATGAATGCATTAGTGTGCATACACTCACGCATTTAGTCAGTGTCTAAATTTCTCTGCATTCAAGAATCTTATTTACCTCCTCATAGTATTGTTGACATGACTATTTTCTAGAATATTCAGAATTGCCTCTTCCTCCTCCCCCCACCAAAAAATATATACAAGAATAGAAAAAAAATATTGCCACCATCTGTATTAATGTAGACCCCACCTGAATGCTGCATCGGTGCTTCTGAAGGAGGTGTAGCCAGTCATAGGCCTGGAAGATCTGATAGGTGAACTCTGTGAAACTCATGCCCTCAGCACTTTTCATTCGACTCTGTACACTGAAAGAACACAGAATGGAATGTGGTGACACAACAACAACCCAAACCTTCTCTCATCCTTCCTAAGGTTTTCCAACATCTCTCTCTCTCACACACACTTACACATACATACATATACACACATGTACATACAGAGTAAGATTACATATGCATCAAAGTCCATTTAAGTTTATCCATATTCATAAAGTTTGATACCTGTGTTTAGACAGCATTGGGCCCATCCGAAAATGACGACCAATGGTGGACAAGAACTGCACAATACTTTTTCCTTATACCAGTCCATGTTGTTCAAAATTCTGGAAAATATAAAAGAATCACTTCAGAGGGTTAGAATTCACTTCTTCTTATTTTGCCGTAAATTCATTTCTTGAATAAGAACAAAAAGATCTACAAACAGATTTTTTCTTAACAAATGCATATTTGATAAAAAGATAAAGAAAATCACACACACACACACACACACACACACACACACACACACACACACACACACACACACATGCATGCACACACACATCCCCTCTGGGGGTTGCAACCTTGCAGTGGTTGGAGGGCTTGTGTGGTTCACTGATCCCTTAGGCTCTGCTGACAGGGGTGACAATACTCGACTGGATGGCTACTTTTTGTCAACACTTCTAGCTCTATAAAGTCAAGTTGCTGACTGGCCTAAGCACAACCTGGCAGGAGTTGTGTCCCCCTGCTTGTGTCTCCCATGTCAGAAAGGTTTAGGTGAAGGCCATGACAAAATAGTACCTCACCTTTTTCCTATTCTATCTTCTGCCTTTCTTAATGGATCTTTTCTCTCGTCTCCCCTTCAAGTCTTCTTTTCCATTCTTCTTTTCTTTGTGGTCTTCTTATGATCCGCCGTATTTGCTGTCTGGTGCCACCTGTTATGGAGGGGAATGAGATCCTGGCTGTTTGAGAGGACAGGTGCTTTCAATGCATCTCTGGCTCGGACCTCTTCTAGACAGGAGGTACGCACTGGCCCAGGTGTATCAACTGGCTACCCCAAAGTGGAGCTGGGTCAAGACAGGTAGTTCCCAGGCTGGCCAAGGTAACCCCTGTATACCCAGGAGTTGAGCAAAATCAAGGGGAATAGAGTTGGTGGGCTTCTATTTGTTGTATATCAATCCCAAAACCTGGAAGGGGTCAAGACAGTGACTTCTTTGACCCAGGTCTGGTAGTGGGTAAGGGACAGATGAAATAAACACACATAAAAAAAAAGGCTTCTTCACAAAAAAAATTGCTCCTAAAAAAAGGAAGGTAATAACATCAATGATCATGGACTCTGCTCTCAATAGCGATTCGCAGACATGGAAATGAGGAAAAGGTCAGGATTCTGGGCTTCCTGGCTGCTGGTCGAAGGAACCACACAAGAAAAACCAATTCCAGCTTTAAGTCCTCTGCAATCCAGAAAGATTTCCAAGGCATTGCCTGTGACACTCAGTCAATCAGAAGGTTTAGAAATGGATCATTCCTGATATACTGCAAGACCGAGCGCCAAGCAGAACAGCTACTAACCGCCACAAGGCTGGTGGACAGGGAGATCAGAGTGGCTCTGCACAAACAACGTGACTCGTCAAAACATGTCACAGGATGTCATGAACTCAAAGGAGTATCTGAGGCAGAACTAAAGAGGGACTCAGAGCCTCAAGGGTTGACTGATGCCCACAGAGTCACAATCTGGAAAGGATCTGAAACACAACACACTCCTCCTGATTATAGTTTGCCTTTTCCATGGAGCATCACAGTAGGCTACGTTGTTGTGAAAGTAGACCTCTACGTTCCATCTCCAACGAGGCATTTCCACTGTCAACAATTTGGCCATGCTAGTGACAGGTGCTCAGGGGAGGAGATTTGTGGTCTGTGCTCAAAAGAAGTCCATGACGGGCCTTGCCCTTTGTTTCAACTGTGGTGGCAGCCAACGCTCTTCCTCGTGGGACTGTCCAAAATGGATACTTAAAAAAAAACGTCCAGCATGTAAAGACTGAAAAGAGAATTCCCCTCTACAAAGCCAAGAAACTGGTGCTCAGCAGTCAATGTCAGCACTGTCGTACTCTGCTGTTGTTAAAAAAAGTCCAGACAGTGTCTGTATCCTGTCAGACAGATGCATTCATTTTTCTAAATCTATGCAAGAAAAAAAAAAAAAACAAGATCAGAAAAACCTGTAAAAAGGTCAGCAATGGCTCCAAAGAAGACCAGCGCCCTCAGCAAAGACGTTAAACCTGCTACCCCCACCCACCCCCTACCCCTCCAGTCTCTTCAGTAGCCAAAATAGTCTGCTGCTGAACAGGCTGGGAAACAGACTCCTCCCAGCTTCACTCCCCTGGGAAGGATGGGAACAGGAAAGTGGCTGTTCTCCCCCAAAGGTCCTGAGCTTATCCGAAAGCCTGTGAGGGGAAAAAGTGTGGAGGTGATAGGTGTGGATTGGCCTCCATCTGCCCCTTCAACCTCAACAAGGAAAAAGGATCAGGAGGAAAGAATTCTTGGTCATAAGCAAACGGATCTGTTGAAAACAAATTGTCTCCTCTCCAGTCTGATATGGAGGATGCAAAAATGGAATGACTTATTCACCGTCTTTATTTCCTCGCCATGATCGGATTAAAAATTTCAGTTAGAACATTCAGGGTCTCTCTTCCAATTCTGAGCTACAGCTGCTTTGTCAGAATCTGAAACCTGCTGTGATAGATCTGCTGTTGTTTTGTTGTTGTTGTTGTTAATGACTTGCGAGTTGACTTGAACAAAGCGACAGCATTTGCAGTCAGACTAAAAACAACATTATCTCCCCCCTCTCTATACACACACACACACACACACACACACACACACACACACACACAAAACCATAACATGAAGACAAAAGATAGATCCAGACTGACAGCTTATGGGTAAACCGTTAACGAGAAAAATTAAGGCCATTACTTTGATAGCAAACATACCCAACATATACAAAAGCTTCAATGCACACTGCACATTAAACAAGAAATTCTCATGCACTAGCTGCCATGGTGCTGTAGTCAACGTCACGATACTTGGCTGGCAGGCCATAGGTTCAATTACCATCAGAGCCAGGCATTTGTGGGATTTTTCTGTCCCAAGCTGATTCTACCCTGAGCTGAATTTGCTACGAGCTCAAATGGGAAGAACAGAACTGCACACAGTCAAGTTTCTTCACTAAATGGATTTGTCTTTGACGGGTGTCTCTAGATTTTCCTAACCAACACTTCAGGTGTCTGTATATCTTTGGCCTGGTTGATACAGAGATATATTATGAAAGTAACTTAGTCGACTGTAGAGTTCAGCTGTTTCAGACAAGAATGGAACTCAAAAGCATCATCTTCATCCTCCTTATTCTCATCGATTAGCATAAAAAAAATCTGTAACCCTTAATGCCCAGCTCTCATAGTGACCTCAGTTTCGATTTCCTCTCTGTGACTGTCCTCGTGGTGAGTTCATGTCAAGGCTGTCACTTCCGGCAAGTTCATGGAGATCATCATTGGATGGATGTGGTGAGCCTACCAGAAGGGGACACTCACTTACGCTGGTTTTGTGACTAAGTCCTTATCATCATCAGTACTGGACTTAGGTGGTGACCTGTTTGTTAGATCATAACATGCATCACTGAACACCAGCGAAGTCTCTTAGCTGCAGTGCAGTGTCCTCTCTGAGACTTGACATTGATTGCCCCCCTCTGGATTACAGGTGCTGAGTTAGTGGCAAGACAAGCCAGGTCATAAATGTGGATGGAGAGCTGGAATAGGTGGCCTGGGGTGATGCACTGAGGTGGCACTGAAAATAATACAACGAAGAAAAAAAGAAAGAAAAAAAAATGTACAGGATGTACATCTACAGCACTGCATAAAACATCGCAAACTAACAAGTACTCCGATCACTAAACCTTTTTTTTTTTTTTTTTTAACCTCATTCCATATTTCATACGTTCTCCTGAAGCACTCGAATACACAAAACACCATCATCAAGAAATCCTCGAAAGAAGAATCCATACTTCTATCAGGGAGCTTGGTGTCTGATAAACTCATGAAGCAGTAATGCAGACAAAGTGCTTTTTTTCTTTGGTATCATTCTTGTCTATTATCTGAATGTTACGAAAACTTGATCAAATATCAGTTACCATTTTCTCAGAACTGTGATATAATAAGACTTCCTTTTTTAAAAAACAGAACACAATACCTCCATTCCTCTTCTGTTTTTGCAATGATACTGACCACCCTGTTACAGAACT
>JADBJO010000090.1:407500-445000 GCA_016801955.1 Conus betulinus | reverse complement strand
CTCTCTCTCTCTCTCTCTCTCTCTCTCTCTCTCTCTCTCTCTCTCTCTCTCTCTCTCTCCTTTTTCTTTCCAGTTGCATGTCACTGTACTACGTACCTTCTAGTTCTACGTATTTTTTCCTGCCCTACGAAAAATATATGTAATTACATGTGATTATATTTTGTGCCATGTCACTTCTTCCCATTTCTCGTCAAAAATGATTACTTATTGTGCTTTGCTACTTCTACCCATTTTTCATGTCCCCCACTTCCTTACTTCCTTCTCTCATCTCTCTCTCTCTCTCTCTCTCTCTCTCTCTCTCTCTGTTCCAAATTTGTGTGTGTACTTTGTCATATCCATTCTATTATCTGTTTTTATACATGCTAATTGTTGTCCATTATAGTACATTTCCATATCCCCACCCCCCCCCCCTCCACCCCCAAAATTGATGTAGATTGAAGATAGCAGCCTGGTATTTCTTACCAAGCCACAAAAATTGTCACTTGCTGTTATCGTGTGCCATCGTGTACCGGTGGAAATGGAGGACATGTATAAACATCGCATGCATCCTATGTGAGAAAATGGAGGAATAAATGAGATAAATAAAAATGACTGACTGATATTTCATTGGTACGGGAAATGACTGAATGAACACCAGTAGGCAGCTCTTCAGCCGGCTGTACCAGGGTAGGCAGCCCATTGAGTGAGTGAGGTAGTGTGTTTATTGTAAAGCGCTTAGACTTAGAGCTTGGTCTGTTACCGAGGATAGGCGCTATATAAATACCCAATATGATAATAATAATAATAATAACAAAGTGCATCAGTGCTTATCTAATTACTATTATCCTTGTAGGTAAAGAATTTTATCCAAGTTAAATCTTATCTTTCTCTGAGTCTCACTCACTCACTTTCTCTCTCTCTCTCTCTCTCTCTCTCTCTCTCTCTCTCTCTCTCTCTCTCTCTCTCTCTGTCTCAGTGTCTGCCTTTCTCTCACCTTGATGATGTACTCATAGAATACGTATGATTTTTGTTCCTTTTTTTGATATACATGTCTTGCTTTGAACTAAACGTATTAACTCAGAAACCAGTTTGATTGACAAAGGAGATAGAAGCTGAAATTAGAATTCGCAACAGCCTTTTGCAAAAACAGGTAAAGACAAAAAATTTAGGCAGTAATGGAATAGAATTACTGTGAATTGAAAAGGGCCGTGTGGAAGAGATATGTTTTAGTGATTTAATTTCATTTAAACTTGACATTCAAAACCTGTCTCAGTGTCTGGAAGGTGATAATAAATATATGATCTTGTCCACAAAAAAAAAAAAAAAAAAAAACACACCATCTGCTTCTCATAACATAACTACTACTAGTAAGTACTATCTGTTCAATATCTGAACAGACATTTTACAACAGTAGCAGAGAGAACAATAAAAAATGAACAACACAGAAGCGAATGATTTAAATCCACATAAATGTTTTGCGAGTCAAAACGTATAGTCAATAACTCCCATTTTCCATTCATGAATGTTCATAAATGAAGTGTATTAGGAGGTAAGTGCATTAGAATTGTCATGTTCTTGTGGTTTGGATGGGTTCTAAAGACAGCAACATTTTGGAGATGTCTGCGCCCATCATCTCTGAATGCTTTACATCTATAACTTATGCATTGAAAAGTACTATCCACACTGGCACCTTCAAAGATGCCAAGGTTTTGTCTGTCTGTAGGTCTGGTGACCCGTCTGACCTCTCTAACTATAGACCCATTTTTGTACTATTTGCACTGTCCAAACCTTTTGAAAAATGTATTAAACACTATCTTCAATCCCATTTTTACAAAATGTGACTTATTTCACCCAAATCAGGATGGTTTTATCATCATTTTAGAAGGAATCATTGGTGCTATACCATCTTATCAAGAAATGGCATTTAAACATAAACAATAATTTGTATTCTGGTGCAGTTTTTGTTGATTTTGCGAAAGCTTTTGACACTATTGATCACAGTGTCCTCTCAAGAAAATGTACAGTGTAAACGATGACTCTGTTCATCTCATTTGGAGCCATTTGGGGAAGAAATCCCCACAAATAAATGGATCTGATGTACATTATTGCAGCTAGTTAGACCATCATCACCATGTGATTAGAATACTTAGAATTCAAGACAGACCAGCACACTGGATTAATGTGTTGATTAGAAGTCTGCTGTGTCTTGTTAATGAACCTCTCATTCTTATGATCCTGACTCTATTTAGTTATTTATTCATTTATTCAGCTGTAACCCCCATGCATTGTGCTCTCATGGCTTAGCAGATGTGGCATTGTGTTAGGTATATGGACACTTGTTCATAAAACTGAGCAATTTTAGTGTGCTAAAAAAAAGCATGTAAAACATGTGAATGATAATAATAAAATAATAATTTTGTAGGAATTTTACTTGCCCAAGTGTTTTATAATAAGTCAAACATACACTGATCTTACATCAGCATCAGACAAAATCAAACAAATAAAACAAGAACTCTGGTTCCTTGCCCCTGCTCTCCACCTTCTTCGTCTGTCCCTACCTCCACATCCCCCTCCACCCTTCATACACACACACACACACACACACACACACACACACACACACACACACACACACACACACACACATATGGACAGACTCTCCAATATGCATATATCCATGCATGTACTGTACCTCTTGCCATGTTTTATCATGTATACATGCATGAATTTACATGTACGTGCACACACACACACACACACACACACACACACACACACACACGCACACACACACACACACTGTATGTATACACACACACTCATGCACACATGTGTGCACACACACACACACACACACACACACACACACACACACACACACACACACACACACACACACACATCCATGCGCACGCTCACAAGTCACCACTTCCTCCAATGAGAGTGCCCATGAATCTGCTGATGCTAAAGACAAGTGTGAACTCTTGTGATGATTAGCATGTGTTAGTAATAACCTGCTGGTTTTTTTAGGTACAATTTGGACTTTACTGATTTTAATGTCTTTGCGTTTGTATGAACAACAGGGCTACTTTTATTGTAAAATGCTTTGAAGGGTCGGAAATCAATCGATTATTCTAATAAAAGAGGTAATGCAATCGTGTTCCTTCAAATATTAATATGCATGATTCAGATCTTCTTGTGGGATGTTTTGTTTGTTTGTTGTTTTGTTTTCAGAATATGGCATCAGGATCAGGAGACGGGAGGATTCCTGATCTTCCTAGGGGTTTGATTGACAGACGTGGTGCACCAGCTGGAAAAGCAAGGTAACTCTGAAGTCTTATCCCATTTCAGACTGCACCATGGTCAGTCTAATATAACTCTTTACATTGCGATTTTCCACCATGAAGATATTCTTATGCATACATGAGCACATGCACATGAGGTCTTGATTGTTTCTGTTGTCGTTTCTCCCATGTCTTCATGCCCCACTCCAATTTGCCGTCCCTCTCTCTCATCTGCCTGTCTCTCTCTCTCTGTCTCTGTCTCTCACTCACTCTGTCTCTCTGTCTGTCTGTCTGTCTGTCTGTCTCTCTCTCTCTCTCGCTTCAAGTTGCACTCTTTCAAATACGTTCATGCATATGTTTGTGCACAAGTATATATGATACATTCATTTCACACACACACACACACACACACACACACACACACACACACACACACACACACACACACTCATGAATTGACATACTATTGTCTGTTAGATATCAGTTACTTTGAATATCAAGGAAACGGTTATTTGTAGCTTTTAAGCAATGTAACTAGCTTTCATCATTTGAAATCTTGGCTTTGGTATTAGAAATAACATACCACTCTGTACCAAATTACACATTTTTACCAACAGCTGCAATAAAAAGTGCAGTCATATTCTTTGCATTTATGAAATTACACAGTATGTGCAGATCAGTATGCAGTCTACACTTGTCAAAATAGTGTCAAATAGACTAAAACATTTTAAAATTGAATGTGATAAGATATTTAATCAGAAATGTTGTACGTTATTATTAGTAATAATAACTGCATCAACATTCCCTCCCCTACATCATACCCAATACCCTCTTTAATTTAAAATCCTAAATTGAAATGGCCAAGGAGAAGGAGTCATACCTCAGTTTGTGATTTGGTTATCTGAAGACAGTTATTTTACTTTTCTCCTCTTTTTTTTTTTCTGTGCCTTCTTTGTGCAGCTTACAGAGAACATTCATGAATGTGATATTTATAACAGATATTTGATGACTTCATCAAAAAATGTTTTTTGATGCTTTCAGGTTGACTTCCTTGCGAAGTCCCCGAGATCTGACTCTTGGAGGCATTCCCAAAAGGGTTTTTGTACCCAACATCCCTGTGCGCAAAGAAAAATCAGCAGTTGTGTAAGAAGTTATTTACAAGTTCCTCATAAGATGCTTGTTATGTATTTGGTATACTCTGCCCCAAAATTATAATGTGGTTTATGTTGGACATTATTTCAGAGAAACTGAGATCCGTGTTACATGTGTAAAAATGTATTGAAACATCACTGTCATTTCAGTGTTGCCCTAAAATCAGCAACACTAAGAAATGCATAAGTGTGCATACACTCGCATGCACAATCACAGACTTTACCTCTTGTCTTTCTCTGTCTGACTGTTAGTGTTTGTCTCTCTGTCTGTCTTTCTGCCTCTGTGTGTGTGTGTGTGTGTGTGTGTGTGTGTGTGTGTGTGTGTGTGTGTGTGTGTGTGTGTGTGTGACTGACTTAGTTATTAGCCATTTGTGGCTTTTAATAGTAGTTTTAAAAACTTACGCTTCAATATTTTCTGTTCCTCAGCTGACTAAACACTTCATTAGTTAATCAACTCATAGATTTTAAAAATCTTGATACTTCAGTTTCTAGGTTGCAGTTTCGTTTTTTTTTTTCTTCTTTCTTTTTCTTTAGCCAAAATGTGTGTTTGCTGGGTATGTTTTGTTTTCCTTTACTGAAGTAAATGTGTTTGCTTTTTTGTCTTTACTTAATTAAATAAACAGTTAACATAATCCTTTTGCTTTCCTAGGGACAGTGCACAGGCAGAGGTGAAAAAGAAAGACAACAAAACACGAGATAAGTCAGCGAGAGGTCGTGGCCGGGGTCATGATGGACGTGGTCGAGGAAGGGGCCGAGGGGAGAGTAATCTGGTTCAGGTTCAGTCGGTGTTTGAACAGGGTCCCTCTGTGCAGAGAGTAAAAAGTATGTGGGGTGTTCTTGATTTATCTGTAGTTTTTTCTTTTCTCCCATTATCCATGAATATTGTGTCTTAATTTTGAGATGACTTTAGTATTTATAAAGAAACAAAGCCTTTGAAGTGACAGGGGTCAGTGGGATAGTAAGTGCCTTTGTTGTAAAGTTTGACTCTATCTTCTACATCTAAATCTACATGCATCACCCAGTTCTCATTTTCAGTTTTTAGTGTTCAGCTGGACATGAAAATCTGTCCAAGGTGTCAGCTATTTTTTTTTTTTTTTTTAACATATTCCCCATATCATTGTATCTACCATGGTAAAGTCCTGTCAGATTTTTCTGATCCTTTGACATCTGGATATTACTTTATCCCACCATCTGGAAAATATGGGAATCAACCTTCAGGTGAATGTTTCTTAGTTGGAGGAAAGGGGTGGCTCATCTGTTCAGAAATGTCCTTTTGCCTTCTAAGTGTTTTTTTTTTTTTGTTTTTGTTTTTTTTTTTAATGTAACATGTATCAAGCATCTCAAGGAATTTTGTAAGCACCAACTGATAAAACTGGATTCTGTGTAAAAAAAAAAAAAATGGTATGAAAGAAGAAGAAAAATGAAGCATCCAAATTGCACTGAATTTTGTGTAAGAATCAAGTAGTAACTATATTTTGTGTTTGTGCCCATTAATGGTGTGTTAATGTTTATGATTGATCACAGTAGTCACTCATTTGCATTTTAAAGATTTGATATCACCACTGATTTAGTTACCTGAATTATTACCATTTTTTTAATTTGATTTCAAATACAGATGTTGTTGTCGTTGATTCAGTGGCACCTGGTTGTTACATCGTTCAGTCGTTATCATGGACTGTGGTCTGTCACAGTCATTAACAGAAACACTCTGCTTATGAAGGTGAAAAAAATCAACTGTTTTGGCTTGTTAAGAATTTCACTTCAACTGGTGTCTGCCGGAACTGGAGCAGATGGTTCAAACCACCGTGTTTCAGCTTGCAACCCTTCCCCAAAAAGTCATTTTGGAATGAAGTGCAGAGTCATCATGAATGATGAATGGGTAGATCAAATGTTACATGAAAATGGTTGACAGGGGATTGTTAATAAAAGGATACAGTATGCCAGGCTTGGTGCAGATGGATTAAAAAAGGATGCCTTCAGCCATTTTCAAATATATGGTGACATAAGATCCACTGAGCACAGGTTCTCCCTTTCCATGTCTCTGAAGCAGTTACAAAGCAGTGCCTACAGTTTGAAAAATGTTAGGGGATTTTGAAAGGAAATCCTTGCCGCTTTTCCCACCACCCTACATTGAAAGCAAAGGAAGTTGCATTTCTCAAAAGCAACAAAGGCATATATTATGTGTGTGCAGATCAGGAAAGCAGCAGTGTGATTGGAGGAGGCTGGGGAGGAAGAGGTGGTGGGGGAGGTGGAAGAGGTGGTGGCAGTGGAGGTGGAGGAGCAGGTAGTGGTGGGCAGGTAAAGGCCTTCAAACCTATTCATTGGACAGTGATGCCAAGAAGAAGGAAATTATTGACCTGCTGATGAGAGATGATGTAAGTATGAACTGTTTACTGAAAATTGTATCCTCATCTACACATTGACATTCACACGCATGCATGCACACAGAAGATTTTTGAGAAATACAGATCGGCTGCCATTCAGGCAAAGAAGAACAGGAGTAAGAACTAAAGAAGGGTTCCACTTTGTTGAACGCTATCCATGCAACATCTGTGACCAACTTAGGTGTCTCAGAGAAAAGCCTCCGTTTCCACATGAGGATCCAGTTCTGACAAATGACGTGCTTGCCTGCTTGCCTCTCAAACCAACACATCATTCTGCATAAAACTAAAGTCTTTTTTGTTCCATTGACAGAAGATTTTTTTTTTGTTTGTTTGTTTTTTTTTTTTTTGTTTTCATTATCTACTGACAGCTCTGAAAAGGCCCTGTGTGGTCATGTAGGGCTACTTTGAAGGTATCCTGGTCCCTCAACATATGGAAACAATAGGGAAAGATTTCCTTCTCCGACTTCAGACAGGGGATAAGTTATCTTTAAGATCTCCAGGCTAGTAGTTTTACCATTCGTATTTCCTTGTGGACTCTGTCTCCTTCTCCTTCCCTGACAAAAAAAAGCTTCTTTCTAACAAGGATGAACGCTTAGTGGACATTCAGTAAATTGGAAGTTTTCCTTGGAATTTATGAGCATTGTCAGAGGTAGCTGTAACTAATTTGACCTTAACACCAGAATCATAGACAGAAAGAAGCGTTATGGAAAAGGTGGTGGCGGGTGAGACAATTTATAGGGAAAATGTTGACTTGTGAAGATATTGCACTAAAAACATTTAAGCTTGTATAAACGATAAGAACAGCACAAAATTCACTATTTGAAAGTTATTGTTTTTGTGTTTTTGTGTATATATATATATATATCCACATGCCAGGATCTTATGAAATGCAATTTTTTTGCAGGACCTCAGTTGTGCTTCAGGTTTCTGCTGCATTTTGTGACACAATTTTAAGTTTTATTTTTGTGTTACATTCTGCGTTTCTTCTCTGTGAATTCAAAGGACAATTTTTATTGTCATAACAAGTTTGTTTTCTTTTTTCAAAAGAATTTAACAAAATGTGGGCAGTTTCTGGCGGATGGACCTGAGGAAGATGCAAAATCGCCACCAGTATATCTTCCTGAAATGGAGTCCCTATCTGTGAAGGCAGAACCAAAGAAAGATGAATGGGAACAGTTGGAAAGTTCCACTATCGTCAAGGGTAAGAACAGTCCAGCTAAATAATTTAAGATGAAAATTGGAGGTGTGTGTGTGAGTTTGTTCTTTTTTTTTTTGAGGGGGGGGGGGGGGGGGGGGGGGGGGGGGGGGGGGGGGGGGGGGGGTAGCCAAAAACTAACAAATATCAAGTTACAGTTTTACGAAGACCAGACCATTTAATGCTTTTTCTACCAAGTAGAGGTGGATAAATAAATAAATAAATGTAACAGTAAATATAGAACTAACACAGAGAACATAAACACAGGACTGCATCATGCATGCTACCTCAAAGTAGTAGGTCATGCTGTTGATGCACGTTGTGAATACAGTGGGGACATGTTTATAAGAGAAGTATAAAAACTGAGACCATGCTGTCTTAGCCATAGGAACAGATCTCTTGCACAACCTTTTCACCCAGAGAGACACACACATGTGGTCACTGCATAATCAGCAAAGAGAGCAACAGTAATGAAGATCCAGACATTTCAGACTTCATCTGTAGTGGTGACAGAGGAATAAATTGAGAGGGGATGAGGTAGTGGAGCACGGATTTAGAGAGGGAGGAGGTATGGGAAAGGACAGGCCATGTAAGTGTGGAGTGAGATGAGACAGAGGTGGGTAGTGAAGGAAGGCGCTGGGGTAATAGTACCACAGGTGGCTGGAGAAAACTTGTCAGGGCATAGTCTGAGAAGTCAGAACTTTCCAGGCCATCAGTTACTACTAGTGGTAACTGCCATGTGCTCTTTCTGTGCTTCTTGTCTTGTTTTGTTGAAATTTTTTGCTTGCTGTTTCATCTTCTGTGCCACAACAGTGGCATCACCTCCATGCTGCTCTTTCTAGCTGTCCATCCACAACCACACCCTGGCTTGTCCTGCAACAGCCCTGACATAGGCAATCAGGCAACCCACTACAGGAGACATTGCACTAATGCTGAGTCACTTTAGTGGCATTCAGTAGATCTTATTCTGATGGAACACTACAGGACAGCACTTTCTTGGCCAGTGTAAGTGAGTGTCCCCCTCCAGAGGGTACCTCTATGTCAGTCTGACAACAGTCTCCATGAACTTGCCAATTCAAGGGTGTAGGCATGGAGAGAAAATCATAAATAGTGAGAGGAGGGTATGAAGGGCCACAGAATTTAATCCTTTTTTTATACTGATCACTAAGGGACGATAAAGTTAATGCTGTAGAGTTCCATCAGGTCTGAGACTGGGCTGTGCAGTACATTGACTTTTATAAGACATCTTGGTGTCAGTCAGCCCCCAGATATACAGATATCTGCAGTGTTAGTCAAGAAATTTAAGCTCAGAGAGGCATTCTTTAAGTAGATGAAAGTTGACAAAGTGATTGCAGTCTTCCCTCTTGATCCCATGGCAAAGTCAAATCTGGGTTGGAGCTGAGCCTGTTGAGCAGAAAATTCTGCAAATGAATGGCTCTGATGGAAATCAAACACATGACCTGCCAGCTTGGAATCCATGATGTTTACCTTTACCCCACAGCTGTGTATTGTGAGAATTGTATAGACATACTTCTCTGTTCAACTCACTGTGTGCCTTTCATCCTGCTGTTGCATGTATTTATCAAATACGAGTCAAATAGGCAACTTGACACTTGGTGTTTTGTTTGGTTGTTAATTAATTCACACTAAAGTCACTTTCCTGTTAAGTATATCCCCAGAAAAGGGGTAATTTAGTACTATATGGGTTTTTTAACCTCTTAAAGACCTTATAGACAGATTATGACATTTCAGACTTCTTTATTTCAAATAAAGTTGTTCATTCACATGTTAAGTTGAGGCAGAACCTCTTTTTTGTGTTATCTTCAAGATCAGAAAGTGATACTCATTGTGAGAGTGAGCCCCTATCGGAAAATCTGATCATGATGTAGTCCACCTCATACCCGCATATGGACCTAAAATTCAGATAGAACCCATCATAAAGAAGAAGGTTAAGGTATGGGAGCCTGACAGTATTTTGGAATTACAAGGATGTTTTGACTGTACTGACTGGGACCTTTTCTTTGAATCCTCTGTCAATATCCATGAAGCAACAGATGTCATATCAGAATATATCATGTTTTGTCAAGATTTAATCATTCCATCAAAAACAATCAAAATTTTCCCTAACAATAAACCATGGGTAACGAAGCCACTGAAAACTGTGTTAAATGAAAAGAAAATTGCCTTTCAAACAGAAAACAAAATGGAACACAAGAAAGTCCAAATAAAACTGAGAAAGGAAATACGCCTCAGCCCAAACAAAGTACAAAGAGAAGGTTGAATTGCAGTTTCAGTGCGGTAATATGCGGAACGCATGGCAAGGTCTAAAGAAA
Source organism: Conus betulinus (assembly GCA_016801955.1). NCBI lineage: Eukaryota > Metazoa > Mollusca > Gastropoda > Neogastropoda > Conidae > Conus > Conus betulinus. Next base: position 434,674 of record JADBJO010000090.1, on the reverse strand, counting down.
TTACTGGTCAAACTAAATCCCATCATCACTGTGCCTTACCAAAAGAACAGCAACAACAATTCGCTAATGAACTCAACAAATTTTACTGTCGTTTTGATGCCCATGATTTCACCGATGCATTGGGAGTGATAAAAGAGGAAATCAAAGCAAAGATAGAAGATGAGATCATTATAGAAGATACAACATACTTTCAATGTTTAAAAGACTAAATATCCAAAAGGCGCCAGGACCAGACAATATTAGTAGTGTATTACTCAAGAACTGTGGATCTCAACTCTGTCATGTCTTCACTAGACTATTCAATTGGTCTATTAAAACTTCAACTGTCCCTCTCTCTGGAAAGCCTCAGTGATCTGTCCTATACCAAAAAAGTCTAAACCATCTTCCCTCAATGACTACCGCCCAGTCGCTCTAACATCCATTGTGATGAAGTGTTTCGAAAGAGCAATACTCAGTCACCTCCTCACTGACACAGTCAGTCATCAAGATCCTTATCAGTTTGCATACAAACGCAACAGATGCACAGACGATGCCACTCTCACACTTTTACACAACGCTTACACTCACCTGAAAAAAACAGATTCTTTTGTTCGTATTCTTTTTATTGATTTTTCATCAGCTTTTAACACCATCCCAGCCTCATCTCTTAGCGCACAAACTTTTATCCTTAAATGTCAGACCCAGGCTTATCCTGTGGATCACAGATTTCCTCATCTCCAGATCCCAGTCAGTGCGCTATCAATCTGTCATGTCATCTGTCCTCTTTTGCTCCACAGGTTCCCCTCAAGGTACCGTTCTTTCTCCTGTCCTCTTTACTCTGTACACCAACGACTGCATTGGTACAGAAGAAACACCAGTCATTAAATATTCAGATGATACAGCCCTTTGTAGACCTTTCCAATTCTGATGTAACATATTTTGATGAAGTTGAGCGTTTCTCAGCACCTGGTGTAAAGAAAATTATCTTGAGCTTAACGTCAAAAAAACAAAGGAGATGATCATAGATTTTAGGAAAGCGGAAAATTTATGTGCCTGATCTTTACATTGATGGAGAAAAAGTGGAACGGGTAGAGGAATACAAATATCTGGGCACAACATTAAACAATAAGCTCACTTTCAATACACACACTAGTCCGCATACAAAAAAAATGCCAAATTAGAATGCATTTCCTACGCAAATTGAGGAATCTGCATGTCCAGCCAAAAATTCTTAAAACATTTTACAGGAGTTTTATTGAGTCTGTCTTGACTTTTTCATGCATTTGCTGGTATGGAAATCTTAATTTGAAAAACAGCAAACTCTTGGATAGCGTTGTGAACATCTGCGGCAAGATTGTTGGTGAGAGAGACAGGAGAGTATGAGTGAGCTGTATGAAAGGCGTGCGGTCAACAAGGCTCGTGCGATTGTTAGTGACAGTGGGCATACGCTTGCGCGACAGTTTGTGCTCCTTCCATCAGGCAGACGATTTTGTGTTCCCAGAGCTAAGCTGATGCGCACAAAAAAAGAGCTTTGTGTTCAAAAATCCATTGCATTTTTAAACAAAAACACAGCGTGTAAGAAGAGGCGATGGATCACCTGTGACAAGCATGTGCGCGGGTGTGTATGTCCGTGAGCAAGCGGGAAAGTATAGATGCTGGAGTGTGGGTGTGTTTCTGTTTTATGTGTGCATGTCCTGGAACAGTGAGGAATAGAAATGTCTGGAATATGTCTCATCTTAATGATTTTTAATGATAAATCACCTCTCTCTCTCTCTCTCTCTCTCTCTCTCTCTCTCTCTCTCTCTCTCATACGTGCACACATTTATGTATATATAATCAAGAGTGGCTGAGTGTGTACTTTATTTGCACTACCAAAAGGAGAAGATTGAAATTCCCATTTTGGTGTTACACGCATGTTTGTATGTCTTAACTTTTAGGGCAGTGGTCACAAATGTAATTTCTCTTGTAACGAGAGATAATAAAGTTTTCTGAATCTGAATCTGTTGTTAAAAGGAATTAGTCTTCTTCCTTTCCATGCCCAAAATGATTATGATTTTCTTCTGTGCTTATTTGTGACAAGAGCTGAGAGTCAGTCAGTTGTCCTCCAGGAGAAGGACTTGGAATATTTTCTCTAATTGAGTTATGTTAAATTTCACCTCCACCCTCTCTCTTGCTAGTTATGGTAGGAGCAACTTTCCGGTACAAATCATCGAAAGAAATTTTAATTTTTCTTGGGACTGTTAAAATTACTCAAGAATGTACACTTAAAAATACTTGTAGCTCTGAGAGACAGAATTAGAAACAAGTCCAAACATTTTAGTGCTGAATGAACAACTGAGAACTGACACCAGCTAAGTGCACTTTCACACATCAACTTTACTTGTTTATACAAGGGTGAAATAGTAAAATCAATTTCACTAATTCAGTTCCGGCTGAGTTTTGGTCCACGTCTTTTTTCATTAAGAGAGGGAAAGTTCTTGATGAGTTGAGTTGGAGTCCACCTAGCATATCAGAACTTATCTGATGTTGGAGAGGATAGCTGATCACTCTCTAGTTGCTGGTGACTGACCCACTTCTCTGTAGACCAGCTGATCAGGTGCTGGGTTGCAGTGTTTGTCCACTACCAGACACGCCCAAGGTCCCAGGATCTGGTCACAAGAGAGAACCTGGTTTGTGGTTAAGTAGCTGACAGTCTGGCTTGTTGAGTTCTCACACTTGACCTCTGGCTTTCAGTAGATGTGCGAGATCTCTGCCAACAAAGGATTAGACTAGCATAAACATATCTGCCATAATTATCAGTCTCCACTCTCCCTCAGAATTTGAATAAAACAAGGGGTAGGAGACAGTAATACAATGCTAAACAATGGAAGTCAAATAATGCTTGAATGTTTTTCTTAGAAATGGAGTTGAAGTAGCCTGGAATACACTTAGCCAAGTACACATGTTCATTAGACTTACCTACTACAAAGCATTTCAACGATCAACAGTATTCATAAATCAACAGTTTTCTCTTGCACAGGCATACATCTTTTCTGATCAGAATTTATCATTCAGTTATCATCTTAACAGATAGTATTGAATACTGGCAGAAGTCAGATGATTAACAAAGAATATTAATCAGATTCTTAGCAAAGAATCTTACTCAAGTATCTTAATTGTTTTTACCAAGTTGTGGCAAACAAACTAAACAAAACCATTTCAATAGAATACTCCTTCATTGTCTTGCTAGATGTCACCAGATATTGGCATACAGTTATACTGTTAAACCATATGCCATACATACAGTCAATGCATAGTCTGAAATCTAGAAACATAATTTCAGCTAACAGTTCTTTTGTGAAACGGTGAACCTAAGACCATAGGAGATTCAGGATGTGCAGATGATCGTTCCCTTTTCTGATTTACCCCTGTTGTCTTTGTGGCTAGGGTATGGGCATCAGTCTTACAGCTGATCAGTGATTAGCAATGATTGCTCACAGTGAGTTTCCTCTTTTTGTAGGCTAAGCTACCTATTCCATTTCCCGTTCTGTTGGCTTTGTGTCACTAAAGACAAAGAACAGGAGAGGTGCGGAGGTGGGGGGGGTTTGATCATCCCCCACGACTTATAGTGGGAGAAAAGTGTGTAGAAGATTCAAGAACGCTTTTTCTTAGCAGTTGGGGGTTGCTTTTAGGAGCCTCCATGCTACTGACAAAGTGCTGGTTAACATAATTGTCATTCACGGGTGGAACACATGCATGATTTCCATGGCGCAGAGTGAAAAGGAAAGGAAGGGGGAGCGGGGGTAGGGAGGCATTGGTTCCTCTCTGATATAGCAGAGAGAGAACACGTGTTCAGAGAAGGAAGGGAGAGGAGGGGTAGTGAAGCAAGTGTTTGTGTGCCTCTTGCAGCAATATCAAAGAGAGACCTAACCGATGGTGAGGAGGGTGGGAGAGAAGGGTGGGGGAGGGGGGTAGAGAGGGGGAAGGAAGGTGAGGATGATGGCAGTGTAAGCATTACTGCCATGTGTGAGAGAAAGAGAGCGAGAAAGAAAGAGGGGGGAAGAAACAGATGTGTGTGCGTTTTGTACAGGAGGGGATGTAGGAGTGGATGATGTGATTGTCAATTATAACATTATTTATTTCTTGAACATGATGTTGGAGATGGGAGAATGGATAAGTATCTGTCTGGAGCTTTTTGTGTGAAATATATATCAGTGGTTAAGTTTTAGACAACAACAATAACAAAAAGAGGAAAGAAAACACTCAGAAGTGAAGAATTTCTGACATTACATGCCTCTCAGAAGTATTTAGCTGTTAACTTTGAAATTCTGCCTGTCCCAAGAGGGCTCACAGGATAATCAAACTTTGAATCTTAACTGTGTGTGTGTGTGTGTGTGTGTATGTGTGTGTGTGTGTGTGTGTGTGTGTGTGTGTGTGTGTGTGTGTGTGTGTGTGTGTGCAGAAGAACTGAAGAGGATATGGAGGCATCTAGTTTTGAAGGACAAACACTGGAATCGTCCAACAGCCATCTCTTCCCAGAATGCCCTTCACAGGACCTCACATGTGCACAGATGTTAGCTCAGGCATCCAAATCAGGTAATTTGTTTTCAAAATTTGTGTCCGTTATTCTTAACCCTTTGATCGCCAGTCATTCTATTTTGCATAAATCCCCATCGCCAGCCATTTTTCAGAAAATCTCTTATTTTCATACCAGCATGTGTGAAATGCGGATATCTCTGGAACTAAGCAACCAATTCTCATGCTGTTTTTTTGGAAATGGAGGAAACAAGCTGTACTTTTGTTAAATTATAGAATGTTAGTAATGGTTAGACAACAACAATTTCTGGTAATTTCCAGTGCAAAAAAAATGCAAAATAAAAAATGAATGCTATCTTTAGCGTCAACGTAAAAAAAAAGAAGAAAGCATGCAACCAAACTCTGAACAAAGAAGGAAAAATACTCTACTCACAAAATAAAGACCAGAAAGTATGTAGAAAAATGAAAAAAAGCAATAAATCAACATACCCCAACAGCAGAAAAAGAGCTGGAAGAAGTCCACAGGTTGAAAATCATCCTTGTTCACCAGCACTCCTGAAACAACATTCAGAGGAATAACTAGTGATATGACTAATGAGTTATGCAGAAAAGAAACCACACACACACACACACACACACACACACACACACACTATTTTCTATGAAAACTGTCAATCACTTGCCTGTGGGTCTCTATAACCTGCAGATGAATTCTGATAGGTCTCTGAGTGAGCTCACTGCTCCAAACCGTCTCTGCAGCAACCTTCTGACACGTGTCAGTCAGTCAGCCACGCCCCCTTTGCCAGCTGGGCTTGCAGTTCATTCATTATCTCGTGGCTGCTACTCACCCCCTATAAGGCCTCTCTCACTGAGTGACAGGCACAAAAAGTTGGCCTAGAGCCAGCAACACTAAGCTTGTTCAAGGGCCTCTTATGTGTGTGCGTGCGTGAGGCACTGATCACTGCTCAGCAGTTGGCACGCCTCCAACAGTCAGCCACTGTGATAATTCAGTCAAGCGCCCCCCCCCCCCCCACCCCCCTTTCAAGTAGCCAGATGTTTGCTGCTCACAATCTGGGTGTTCTTTATCTTATTCAGTATCAACTGACCATCTTTTCAATATTTCCAGCACCTAATCTGTGGTAAATGTACAGTGAGGCTGAGTAAGTGAAGTTCTTGGTTGTGACGTCATAGTGAATGGAAAAACAATCGGAATATATTGATAAAGAACACTTAACTGAACAGCGCTCTGATGAAGCAAAATGGCTGTGAGCACACAGGTCAGGAAATCACCCAACTATGACATTCTTTCTGGCTTTCTGTCTCATGAGATTAGAGAGTGAGAATATCGGGAGTTAGGTAACCCCAGCTGGTCGCCAAACGGCGCCTTTGGCGGTCACACACACCGTCGCCAAACGGCGCCTTTGGTGGTGAAAGGGTTAATCTGACGCTGGAATGTTAGCACACAATGAATGGGTAGATTTATTAGCCATGACATCTTGACTTACGCCTTTGAATTCTATGATGAACATACGGCTGCCAGCATTCCTCTAGTGGACTCAGTTCTAGGCTGACCCCTTCTGCCGGGCCCTTGTCTCTCCTGTAGCTTTTGCTTCCTGATCTGTGCAATTAGGCCATGTCTGTCATGGTCATTCCACTTTTCTTTTCTCCTGTGTTTTCTTGTGGAGATCCTGTCTTGTGATATTGATCACAGGCTTTCGCAGTGTATGATCAGTCCAGCTGCATTATCTTTTTTTCTTTTTAGCTCAACATGGATCACATTTTGTTTGGTTCTTTCCGGCAGGTTTTTAGTGGAAATGTCCATCTGATGTTGAGGGTGTGGGTGAACTTGTCAGACAGCTATTGATGAATATTGGCAGATTGTGGGTGTTGGACTTCATTTTATCCATGTCTTGGAACTATATAACAGAACAGACTATGTTTGGATTGAAAATTGTGATTTGTTCTGAACTAAAAGGGTGTGAAAACCCTTATAGGTCTAAAGGTGTTGAAAGCATGCCTAGCTTTTCTTGTTGTTTCCGAAGTCTTTATATTCTCCTTTTAATTTGTTAACTATGTTATCTAGGAAGATAAAATTTTGGACTTCTTTCATATTTTTGTCTCATAGCCGAGTGGGGTCTTACTGTTCGTTGTTCTCCCACATGATTTAGGTTTTCCTTATGTTAAACTGGAGAGCTGTTTACTTTGCTTTCTGAGCCAGGCAGGATACTTTTGTTTAAGAGTCCTTGTGTCTTTGCAAGAGGAGACGGACTGTCAGCAAATACAACTTGAGCATGTGAATTTTCTTCTGAGACTATATGTCTGAACAGATAGATAGATAGATAGATGGATGGTTAGTTAGATGGGTAGATAGGATGTCTGTTCAAGAGGAGACTGACATTATCAGCTAAGGCAGCTTAACCCTTACAACATGGCTGACCACTGACGTGACCAAAAGGCGACCAACTAGGGTTACCTAACTCCCAATACTTTCACGATCCAAGCTCATGAGATAAAAAGCCATCAATAAACGTCATAGGTGGGGGATGGTCGGGCTCATGCTCACAGCCATTTGCTTTGTCAGAACACTATTCATTTCAGTGTTTTATCAACTTTATTTCGATTGTTTTTCCGTTCACTATATGACATCACCACCAAGCACTTTACGTACTCGACCTTGCCATACAATTACCAAAGATCAAGTGCTGGGAAATATTGAATAGATGCTCAGTTGTTCTTAATACAGCTGAGGAAGACCCAGATAGTCACAATGAAACATCGATAGTGAAGGCTTGACCGAATTATTGCAACGTGAGGCGTTGGACTGTGGCCAAATGGTTGGAAGAGACAAGTGACGAGAGATATGACTAGATGCTGGCTTACTACGTGTGCCTCAGTGTTTTTATGAGCCAGCCAGCACTGACTGATTGTTCACTGACTATGTGAGGGAGCGAACTAAGACTTTAGGCAATGAACTTCACACACACGCTGTGGGCAGACTTTTACTGGTCGAGATTGAAGGGGGCATGACCAACTGACACGTGAGAGGTGAGCAGCAGAGACGTGTTTGAGTGGGTTTTATGATCAGCTGAATGGCTGTCAAAGGTTCAGAGACCAACAGGCACATGAATGACTTTGTGTTCATAAAAAAATATATTGCTTTCAACAGTGAGAGTGAAAAGGACGTGTTTGTGTGTGTGTGAGTGTGTGTGTGTGTGTGTGTGTGTGTGTGTGTGTGTGTGTGTGTGTGTTCCCTTTTTCTTTCTTATATGTGTACCAGTTAGGCATAAGGATGTGTGTGTGTGTGTGTGTGTGTGTGTGTGTGTGTGTGTGTGTGTGTGTGTGTGTTTTTCCCTGCTGTTGGAGTAGTTGTATTGTGGCTGTTTCTTCTTTTCTTCCCTTTTCTTTCTGATATACCATACTTTCTGGTCTTCAGTTGTGAGTGGAGTATTTTTCCTCCCTTGTTCAGAGTTTGTTGGCATTCTTTCTTCATTTTTATTTGTAGAAGAAAAACATAACATTCTTTTTTTATTTTGCATTTTTTTTGCACTTGAAATTACTAAAACTTTGAATTGTTGTTGACTAACCATTATTAACATGTTATGATAAAAAGTACAGTGTATCTCCTCCATTTTACAAAAAATAGCATGAGAATTGGTTGTTTAGTTCCAGAGATATCCATGTTTCACATATGATAGTATAAAATAAGAGCTTTTTTGGAAAAAAATGGCTGGCGATGGGGATTTATGCAAAATAGAATGTCTGGCGGTGAAAGGGTTAAGCTTGTGACACTATATGCATAAGTAAACAGATGACTGGCTCCAAGTGGGCCCCCCATCCTGAGTTGGAGGCATCTGTGTAGAGTTCCAGGGGCTGGCTTGGAAGGGAGATGGGAACCCTGGGCGTCAGTGTGGAGGGGCTGAGCCACTCTTCTGTGGCCCATAGGAGCCAAGGCCCGAGGGGAATGGTCTGATCCCAGCGGTCGGAAGTTTGAGACCACTGACGACGGAACTCCCTTTGGAGTTGGGGCTTGGGGACCCGGCCTAGCGGAATGAGGGACGAGAGGGACTCCGTCATCCTCAGGAGGGAGTAAGGGTTCTGGCCGAGGTGTGGGAGGACAGGCGGAGGTGGGAGATGAGGTCCACTATGCGGGCAGACCTCTCTGGGGTCAGGGAGACCTGCATGGAGATGGTGTCGAAACTCATGCCCAGAAAGGAGAACTGCTGACTGGGGTTGAGATCGCACTTGCTGGGGTTGGTGACAAACCCTAGTGAGGAACACAGGCGCAGAAGATGGTTTGTGTGGGATTGACACCGGGCCTGGGAGGGAGCCAGGACGAGCCAGTCGTCCAGGTACACCAGGAGGCGAATGTCCTCCTGTCTGGCCAGGGAGGCCATCTCCTTGACTACCTTCGTGAAGAGAAAGGGTGCCAGGGAGAGGCCGAAGGGGAGTGCCTTGAACGGGAACACCCGACCTGCCAGATGAACCGAAGGTATTATCTGTAAGATGGGTGAATAAGGATCTGAAAGTCTCTGATGTGAGTCGGAGTCTCCATCTTGAATTTGGTGGGTCTGAGGAACTTGTTGAGGGGAGAGAGATCGAGGATGGGCCTCCATCCTCCTGAGGGTTTGGGGACCACAAAGAGGTGAGAGTAAAACCCTGGGTTGGAGATCTCTGTGATGGCCCTTTTTTGGAGGAGTTCCTCAACTTCCCGGCGAAGTGCCTCTGCTTGACCCGACGGGGGGTTCGCTGTAGGGAGGGGGGGGGGGGGGGGAGAACGCATGAGAGAGGGGGGGTGTTCGTGGGGGCCCAAGGCAGGCGGAACCCTTCCTGTAACACTGCCATTATCTATGGTCGGAGGCCCATACGTCTCCACTAGTGGGCATGTCGGGATAGGCTGCCCGCCAGGGGGTTAGTGGGCCGGGGTGGGGGGCCGGTGAGTGGGTGGGATGGGGGGGGGGGAGCGAGGGTTTCTGCCTGTTCCCGCTCCCCCGAGGTTTCTGCCTGTTCCCGTTCCCCCGGAGGTGAGTCTGCCAGTCACCTGCAGGGCTGTGCCCGTTGACCGAACCGAAAATTCTGTTGGGGGAGTTTCAGCTTCGGCCTGTAGGCAGTATTAGGGTGCTTGGCGGGCCGTGCGGAGCGAGTTTGTGCCTGCTTGGGTAGGGCTGGGGTCTGGAGAGGGGAGTGGTGGAGTGAAAGGAGGATCTAGCAGGGCGAAGCTGACGAGAGGGCCTGGCGCAAAAATGATGCTGCCTGCTTACGTTCTTCGACTGAGTGTGAAATGACAGCAGTCAAACAGTGGCCGAAGAGCGACTGCTCCTTACTTGGGATGCACTGCAAAGCCACCTTTAGCACTGGGGAGAGATTAGACTGTGATAGCACAGCATCTCTACATGCCAGTAGGCGGTTATAGTGGCTCCTAGCTGCGCTGTCCGCCATTTTGTTAATGAGAAATCACATAGGGGGGGTCGCCAAACAAGCGAGAATCTGTCTCATGGTGCGACTCGGCTGAGGACACTTGAGACAGAGTTGTCCTCCTCCGGCCAGAGCTCCTCTGCTTGCTACAAGAGCATGTCAAAGAAGTCAAGCAGTGGTGTGAAGAATCCAAGCTCTGGCAGTACAGTGCCACTCCGCCAAGTTCTTGATAGAAATGGTGACGGAGGTGGGGGGGAGGGGAGGGGGCAGGTTGGGGATAAGCTGGCAGTCAGCTGGAGAAATGGTAATTTCCCTGGTGACTGGATTGGGAGAAAAGCGAGCGAGAAGATGTGGGCCTGGCACGGGTCCCTGAGGAAGGTGCCTACCGGGACCGCATTAGGGGCCAAGAGGAATTTAATCCCTGGCGAGGGGATGGCCTGTGCACCCCCTGGCAAAAGTGCCAGATTCTCCCACAGGAAGTAAGGGTCTGAGGTGCGATGATCTTTTGCCGAGATCGCTGGGCTTGAAGGGGCCCGGCATACCTGGCGAAAGAAAGGATCGTGTCAGAGGGTGGGGGTTCCCTCATGACAGTCGCAAGTTCTGGGCGCCACCACTCAAGGATGGACACGTCACCAGCGAGGAGAGTGACTCCTGTATCCCATCCTCAGACTCTGGGGGGATCAGTTTCCTGTAGAGGATGCGCTGAACCTTCTCCAGGAGGCAACTGCGGGGGTGCGTGGGGGTCCCACCCTAGTTGGGTAGTGGGAGAATGTGAGGGCGGTCCCCTAGTGGCTCCATGATCGGCGGGCAGACAAAGGAGAGGATGCTGATCGGACAGCGCCCGAGAGGGAGGGAGACCAAGGTCGAGCCAGCTTGAAGTGGCAGGGTGCCCACATCCGACCATGGAGCTGGTCACGTTGCTTCTCGGAACTGAGCCACTGGTCCCTGAGGAGTACGGCGGGCTGTGGCGGGGTCGAGAGAGCGTGGTCTGTCACCCCCCCGGAGAGAGTGCACTGCCTCATACACCTCCCTGGTGGGATCCATGCTGGGGGGGCGGTGGTGGGCATGGCAACCGAGCCCCCTGCCTGCATGAGCGCAGATTGGGTGGCTGTGGTGGTGACTTGGCCACCCCTGGGTTGGATCGGGCAGGTTACCTGTGGTCCCACCCGTCGACCCCCCCCCTCCCCCCGGAGGAAAGGGACTGCAGATGTTGCCCAAGTGGAAGAAGTCCGCTCCCCAACGTCCTGTTCCCCTAGGGGAAAGTGCGACAGTCAGTAGGGGTGGGTTGACCGTCGGGGATCTGGGCGGCACAGATCCAACTGAAGCAATGCCTGTGGCCGAGACCCAGAGTTATGGTCAGTGGGGGGGTCCCACCAAAGACTGGCCATAAGTCCGCCACCGGAGTGCTGACGCTCCTCGTACATGAGGAGTGGCTGCACTTGTGCACAGTGGGGGAGAGCGTCCTGAGCCTGCATGTCGTTGGTGGGGGGAAGACTGACGACACAAGGCTTATGTATGCGAGTGACGGGTGGTGATACTGAATGCGTCCCGTCACCATGCTGGTCCGCACCTCGGCAAAGTTCTCCGAGGGTAGCGTGACACAGCATGATAGTAAAAGGTCTCACTGTGTGTCTGAAGACGAGAAGGCAAGCTGACCAGTAAAGAGGAGGAATTTTGCTCAGAATTCTTGAAACAGGCTTGCCCTTTTAGGAGAGCCTTGCCCTCAGTTTTCCTGGGAATGTTAAACGACAGACATTTAGAAATCGTTGCCGCTTGCCTTTCAGCCTTCGGATGCAGTGATCGTGCGCCTGTCGATCGGGTAGTGGAGGTATCAGGCTGTGGTCGCATGTCCCCTGCATGTAAGCCCTCTATACCAGCCATACGTTCTTCCGTAGCAAGAACGGAGTGTTCTGAGGAATCGACAAGTGGGTCCTTCGGGGCAGTGAGCGACTTCGGAACAGTGGAGTGGCTCGACCCGTCGTTTGCCCTTCACCATCTTGGGCTATGGTGGCAGAACAATCATGGAACACATGACCGCAAAGTGGAGACAAGTCGGTGGATGGAGGGATAGTAAATAAACTCGATCGACCTTGTGTTAAGCACTGGTAAAAGTGCACTGTTAATACTCGGTCGAACGATGTAAAGAGCTCGATCGAATTACTCGGGAATTAAGAAAGCGGGTGAAAACTCGATCACCCCATGGTGGGAACAGTAACAGTGAGTACTGTTAGATCGAGAGAAACTCGATAGTACTAGTACAATAGTACTACTACAATGATAGAAAGAGTATGGGGCTAAGTAGTGGAGGAGTAATCCGAAAAGCTAAACCAGGCACGATGTACGTGGGTGACCATGAGGTGAGGCAAGATGGCGGAAGACAACCGGCGAAGGGGAAAAGATGGTGGCCTGAATGACCGGCGAGTGAAAGATCGTTGAAATTAATTGCCAGGATGAGCGCGAGTGTGAAAAACTGAAGCGCGCCGACAATGAAACCGATAAAAGATAGGATGTGAAGGGAAGCGTTCCACAGGGAGGGATGCGTTCCAACCCCCAGCGACTTAGTACCGAATTTGAAAGTGGCACAGAAAAACAAAGTTGCGAGAGCAACACTGATGAGAGTGAAAATCAATGAAACCATGCCAACCGAAAGAGCGTGAAAATCAAATAAAACACGCCAACCCTAAGCCTCACACGACAAGAGTACCCAGGGTTTAGCGCAAGCCACAACTGAACAAGTAAAGAAGCAACCACACAAGCAATCTTTACACAGGCAAAAGAAAAGGCGAGACAGAGCGCAAGACTTATCTTGCTTAGGCTGCAGGCCTCGCGGACACTGGCTTCTTCCTATGGCGGAAGTAGGGTGGGTGTCATGTGACTGTCTTATTACTGCATTTAGCCACAAAACATTCAGCCTGGCAGAGCTGACTAACTGCCATTGAATGCTATGGTCTGACATGGAATAGTATATGATGTCAAATAAAGTTTTTGCCTACAGAGTTTATGGTCATGAGTTACATGAGTTGGGGGTTTTGTTTGTTTGGGGGGGGGTCTTTTTTTTTTTTTTTTTTTGCTTGGAAAAACCCTTTCTATCCACCCAGCAGTAAATGGAAACCTTGTTCAGTTCAGGGAAGTTGAATGTGGTGGAAGGAGAGGGATGGGCCTTGCTGTACATTATGCCGTGCTGTAAACACCTCTGGCAACTGATAGGATATTGGAGCTGTAACTTCATTTTTCCTACATCTTATTACTTAAAAGATTTTCACTAATGTCTTGACTAAAATTAGCATTGTTAGTGATTGAGTTTGAGCAGTCTAGTTTGCTTGCTGTTTATATTATAAACAAAGCAGACAAAAAAGTGAAGCAACACCATTTTTAAGTCCTTTGTGTTGTACACATCAAAGTCATCTATGGGTTATTTCAGGGAAGATGAGAAGAAGTGCTGAGCAGCTGAGGGTTAAGTGAACAAAATGCATTCATTTGCTCAAACTAAGCTATCCAGGCAGGTTTGTATGTTTGCAGGAAAAGAAGAACTGATGCTCGTTCAGCTGCCAGCCATGTTGCCAGGCTTCCCATCCCTAACGGAGGAAGAACGTGCAGCTGAAGGGACAAAGAAAGACCAGAAAAATGACAAAGTGGAGGAAGAAGTATGTGTACTCTGCTGATTTGGGTTTTACTCATTAAGTGTGTGTGTGTGTGTGTGTGTGTGTGTGTGTGTGTGTGTGTGTGTGTGTGTGTGTGAGAGAGAGAGAGAGAGAGAGAGAGAGAGAGAGAGAGAGAATGGAAATAGGAAGGATTAAGGGATGAGGAAGAGGGGTGAATTGTTTGTTGCATACCTTTTTGGGGTGGAGGGGTGGCTAGGGTGGTGATGGTGGTGTGTTGTTTCATTTTCCAAGCCCGGACAGCAGCACTTGCGTCACTCTATTTTTTCAGCTCCTCATGCATAGCCACACACAGATCGGTTTTGTCGCAATTCCAGAACCATCGGTTTACAGTATATATGTCCTGGAAACACATTTGTGTGTTTCCATCATGAGCAAAGGTCGCACCTGTGAAAGATGCCAAGCAACATAAAATACAAGAAAAGTCCTGTGGAGGGAAACAAAATTATGATAGAAAAAAAGTCAGAAGTGGGAAGGGGGGGAGAATGTATGGTTCCATAATAATATTTGTTTTCTCATGTAGAACAGCCTTAATTTCACACAGAGGATTGTTTTGTGATATGGTGATAGCACAATGTAGTAATGTTAAGTTTTCAAGGGCCCTCCATTACGTATTGTCCTTGTGATTGTAGAACAGCGCCCAGTTGTCAGGTTTGATATTACTTTCACTTTCCGTAAGAGAACTCTCTTCTGCAAGCCACACATAGGCAAAGGTTTTATATTACTTTCACTTTTCCAAAATGAACTCTCTTCTGCAAGCCACACATAGCAGCTGTGATTCAGATGTGTTTTGTGATGCTGAAAGAGGAAAGCTGTGGACTTGTGCGATTATTGTTTCTCAAAAAAGATAGTGTAGGGTAGACAGAAACATACGCACAGATGCACATATTCAAGGAAATATATTAATTGCCCAGATAGCTCACATTGTCCACATATATAGGCCTGTCACTGAAACAATATGTAGCAAATGTAAAATGAACAGATGATCCATTGGAAATGCTTGATACCAGACAGAATATGTGAAGCTGCAACTGTTTAAAAGGCATGAAAAACATTTACTGGCATCAGTTCTCTTGGTTTTCAATAACTTAAAAAAAAAAAGTTGTGAACATTTTCTCTTTTATCACAAATGAGTGAGTGAGGTGAAAATGGTGAGAAGGGTGGGGTGTTTCAACATTCAAGAACTTGAAATTAAATGCAAAAACATCCCCTCTTGAATTGTTAATACAATTACCCCATGTGCATAATATTCTCAGTTGTTTATATGTATTTTTGAAAGATCTGTGCACTGTTACAAGAGTCTGTGGTTCTTCATATCTACACTTGAAGTATTTGATAAATGTGGGAGAGGATATGATGTTGCCTCTACCCAAGAACTGTGCAGTGTGTTGTGTTTTACTACTCAGTACATTATATCATATGTACACATATGTGCAGACATGTGTGTCTACAGTGTACATACGTGTATACTTGTGAATACATGTATTTTAAATGTTACTTTCTCCATCACAGATGGAGGGTCTTAATTTTGAGCTCAGTGATTGTTCAAAGTACACACAGGAAATGATATTGGAAACTGAATTTACTAATAAGATAGCATCAGGTCTCTTTAATTTTTTTTTTTTTCCTTTTTTCAATGCAAGTGTAATTTTCTCAAATTATAAACAGGAGATGTTGGGGTGGAGAAAGAGGACAAAGGAGGTATCCACATAAGGAAACATGTATTTAATGTGTTTCTAAAGAAGATTGTACTTCTTGTTGTTGTCTACCTTTATCAAATCATCCAGTTATCCATAAATGAATGGATTACAATAGGCAGTCTTTTCTATCTGCCTTTTTTTTTTTCTTTCAGTTTTGCTGAAGAGCCATGTTAATAATTGTATGTGCCAGTGTTTTTTCATGTGGTGTTTTAAAAATGTGTTTGATCCCAGTTTTATTCTCTTTTTCCAAACAGAGCTCATGGGCATGCTCACAATCATACTCAAGCTCTCTGGTGCGCGTGCGCGCATGCACACAACACACACACACACACACACACACACACACACACACACACACACACACACACCACTCTTTCAAACAAAATAAGCAACAACAACAACAAAAAAGGCAACTGAGGACTTTGAAAACTATGGTCTGTCTTTGTTGAAAATTAAAGAAATATATTTACAGTTTTTGAAGACATGATAAGAAACAGTTCTAATTCATGTTTGAATCAGACTTTGAAAAGGACTAAACTGTTTAGACTGCCTAAGAAATGTACTAGGGAGGTAATACTGCTTCTGTTGGTGGTATGTTACTGAGGTGAAATTTGTGTTAAGATAAATCATTGTGTCAGCCTGCATGAAATACCTTCAGACATTCAGTACACCTGTAGCACAATTCTGATGTAACAATGTAGTTGCTTTGAGGGAAGCTATGAAAACTTTATTCTTACTTTTTGAGCATAACTTGTCGAGAGAGAACTTCCAGCCAGCCTGTGATGTCAGGAGGCTACAGGTTTTCAATACTCTGAGTATTTTTGCCAATGAAAGTTTGATGGGAGGGTGTGGATGCCCAAATATAGCATAGAGTTTTGCTGGTCCCTACAGCGGTAGGTAGGTATTATCTGTCTGTTTCTGTGACAACATCTCGACCAAAGCATGGAGGAAAAACAAGATCAGTGAACTAGTTTAGGACCCGGGCAAAAGGGCAGAGGCCACTGCGTCACCCTCCATGGACCCAGTGTATGTGACCGTGCTTTTCCACAGTACGAGTCCCTTGCGACAACCTACAACATCTGTGTAGCAGCAGAAGTGGTGTGGGGTAGGAGAACGATTTGGGGAGCACAGCGAATTAGAGGACTGTGGCAAATCTATCCTAAACAAAAGCAAGACAGAGATATTGTTAGGTTTTCTTTTTAGGGGGCATGAGTGGCTCTATTAGACACAAATCCCTTCAGTGTTAGAGAACAGAAGCAACAACTTGCCAACATTGATCACAAAGATGAACCCCTACTGATGTTGCAACAGACGAAGGAACCTCACAGCTCTATCAAATAACAAAATCAGAAAAGTTTTTGCCCAAAAGCAAAACCATGAAATATGCACAACACATTTTTGGAAATGTAAATTAAACATCAACATTCAAGACTACTTTAACCTAGCGTATGAATGTACAAAGGAATCTAGACTGAGGCTCCTTCATTTTAAATTCCTTCACAACATTTACTCCACCAACATATTGTTACAAAAGATGGGTGTAGTGGAAACAAATAAATGCCACTGGTGCCAAGAAATAGATTACATTGAGCATGTCTTCTTTTCCTGTCCTAAATTATCCACATTCTGGAACCAAGTAAAACAGTATATTCTCACACACTACAACATACAGATCCCTATGAATGTAACAACAGCTCTGTTTGGCGTTACCAGAACAGATATATTCACAGATAAACCAAGAAAACAAGCGAACATGGTTCTAATAATTGCAAAACTTTCTATTTCAAAGTTTGAATATGGCAAGTGTAAAAATCTGGAACTGATATTTGAGACTGAACTACTCTTACGAAAGATGTGAAATACCCCAAGTTGAATAAGAATAAAGAAACAAA
Source organism: Conus betulinus (assembly GCA_016801955.1). Classification (NCBI taxonomy): domain Eukaryota; kingdom Metazoa; phylum Mollusca; class Gastropoda; order Neogastropoda; family Conidae; genus Conus; species Conus betulinus. The sequence continues at coordinate 417,517 of JADBJO010000090.1, read as the reverse complement.
AAAAACAGAGAGAGTAATGCATGAACCTAGTAATTTGTCATATATTTGGGAACAAGTGCATGCTGGGAAAAAAGAAAAGAAAAGAAGTTTAAAAAAAGGAGAGATGATGAAAAAGGGAATCAGTTAATAAAAGGTACAGAATACAGACTACTAACGAAATGACGAATGAATGATTTAAGGAAAATAAAACTTCACCGCGGAGAATCACAGTGAACTGCTACAGCCTGGAACAGCAGGAGAACGAACAGTGGCAGTGAGCAAAACGGCAGCCACAAACCAGAAGGAAACCAACGCACATGGTACTGGCACGAGCGCAGCCACAACACAGAACAGCCCTTGCCATTGATGGAAAAAAGAAAAGAACTCGACCTTGCAGACATGACCCCACACCACAACATGAAAGACCTTCACGGACAGAAATCTGAAGCAAACAAAAAAGAAGACTGTCAAGACACCAACAACGATGAGCACTCCTAGCGAGAGAGAGAGAGGGAGAGCTTGTATTAATACATGCGTAATTTATGTCCACTACTAATAGAAATTAACAATACAAAATAAAGATAAAAAGAAGATTCCTGTCAACTGCTCTTCCTCTTGATAGCAAACAATTGAAAATTCTGATCTTCAGAAAAAAAAACAAAACAAAACAAAACTTGTCAAGAGAGATTATAGGGACCTTGACCTTGTGGGAGTAGAGCTGTTATAAAATTGCAGGGTTTTCTTCCGAGCTGCTCATGTATGGACTTTGTCACTCGGTTAAGAACAGTTCCCACACAGACATGACCAATGAGTATGGATTTCTCTGACAGAATATTAATGATGGTGATGAATATGAGAATATGCCTGAGAACAACTGATGTCTTTGCATATATAAACATGATTTGAACACTTCTTGTGGATGCATTAAAATGACATCCAGTGTTCATCACCTGTGGTAACATCACACAGATGTTCAGGGTCATCTATCACAGTCCGTCAAACATTCAGGCTGATGATTTTTCAGAACCTTCTTAAATGGTTTGGTGGCCGTCTTGTAACTGTTTTTTTTTGCATGATGAGGTCATGTTAAAGAGAATTTTTGTTCCGTTTCATTTGGCAGCATTAAAGGTCTTGCTTGCTTCTTGGGGGTTTTCTTCCTCTAGTCATTTTCTTTGTTTTGCTCTTATCTGTCACATGTCACCCTGACTCCAAGTTGTCATGATAGTCAACACTTCATACTTTAAAATGTTACAATTAACTGTGAAGTTTACATTAAGACACAGACCCACCTATTTCATTGGTTCATCTCCAAGTTTCCACCTGATAAAGATGTAAATTTTGATCTGCTCCTTTGTTCAATTTTTACAAGGCTCACTTATTTATATCATTTTATTGATGACATGAAAATGTTCACCATTGATATTGTGCTTGTTAAGTAGAAATGTATGAATTTATTATGAAATATATTTGATGTTAGCATCAACAAAAGTAACATTCAGGCATTACATAATGATAGATTCTCACTCAATGCCCTGTTTAATTACTAGGAGCATGAAAATAGCTGTGACACACTTATCTGTTGACAGAAACCTTCCCAGAGTTCTCTGCGCTGTTTCTCAGAGGGCTATGTGGGCAAGTTGCATGTGCGTAAGTCTGGAAAAGTTGAACTAGTGCTTGGGGACCAAGTTTTGGAAGTGAGCATGAGTGTGCAGAAAACACATTTACAGGTGAGGATTTAATCATAATTATGTGGTTGTGTGTCAGTTATGTTTTGTACAAAGGCAGGGGCAGGTAAGCAGGCGAGGGAGAGGGGGAAAGGGAGGGAATGTTTTTGATTTTCAGTGTGTTAAGATGAATCAAAGACTGACAAAATTTTTTGGAAATATAATGTGAGTAACACATTCACAATGTGCTCCTGAATATTGATTCCCCATTATGGGCACACACACATGCACACGCACACACACACACACACACACACACATGCATGCACACACGCCATCAAAGAAGACTCGCATGTTAGAAACATGCTGAAGGTGATGTTTTGTCCCAAAATAACCAATTATTTGCTTATGATATCTCTTCATAGTTTTGGGGGATATTGTAATATTTGGTGTAAAAAACAACCTTTTTCATGCATTTTGATGATATGAAAATTGGTTGTCAGTGGCAACGGTGGTCATATGAAAAAATAAACAACATATCTTGTGTGTAGGCTAATTCTCCACAGGATAGAGGTATTGACACCAAACAAGTTTTAAACTGTTCTTTTACATCTGTGGAAAAACTTCACAAAAGGATTTCTTGATATTTTCACTCATTAAAAAGTTACAATTTTTTTTTCAATTTTGACTTTTTTAACAAACGAAATTATACAATTTCAAATATTACAAAATCCTTCAAAACTGTGAAGAGATATCATAAGCAAAAAAATTATTATTTGGGGGCAAAACATCATCTTAAGGTAATCCCCACATAACATCACATTACATATGAAACAGTTCAAAGAAGGCCTCAGAGGATCGAATTAGCACCAGAAACTGACAAAGTTTTGGGTTTTGTGTGGGTTGAATCCACTGAAAATGAATTGTTATTCAATACCCTAAATATGGTGATTTTCAGGAGGTGGTTTCTGTCCGTACCGATGAAGGGGACAGACGGATGACCATGCTAGGTCATGTCAAACACAAGATGGTGGTAACTCCTAACTTTGATTTCCTGCTGGATGCAATCAGTGCAGAAGAAACATAACGTGTGGCAGTGTGTTCTTGAGAGACGTATAATGTGGTTGGGTGCATCTTTGTGCATGGTTGTGTGTGTGTGTGTGTGTGTGTGTGTGTGTGTGTGTGTGTGTGTGTGTGTGAAATTTGCAAAGTGAGTATGTATGCGTTTGCAGACAGAGAAACATCACCTGAAGACAAATTTACAGTTCTCTGTTTTTTTTCCCTCTCATTTTGTTGTGTGTGTGTTTTTTTTTTTTTTATTTTAAGAATAATACAACAGTTCACACTCTCCAATAATGACAATGCAATGTCAACACAGGGTAGAGGTATACAGTCTACACACATAACTCAAAACATTTGATCCATGCATTGATACATATATAAATGCAAACAAATATATGTACATACATACATACATATATATATACATATACACTTACATGTATATGCATTTATACACGTGTGGGTATATATATTCAAACTACCTACATGCTTTTTAGACTGCCCTTTTCCAGACCAAAAGAAAATTGTAGCTTGCTTGTTAGACAATATTTACAAGAAACATTAGGCCATTTGTCCCACTCGAAACATGTCTGTAATTCAGTTTCAACAGAGTTTGATACAAAAACCAACATTTTTTCAAATTCCTGGGATTTTTTACTATGTACAGAGAAGAAAGCATGTTCTGTTTTAAATCTGACAAAAGAGTGTCCAGACAGAGCACAGCATGCTCTGTGTATAGAGTTTTGTCAAAATTGTGATTTAATTGATAACTTTATCTGTTTCAGTATACTGAAGATCCCTAAACATCATCTGTTCCTCTTTGAACACAGGATGTACAGACTCATACGATTGTATGTAATAGCATCCAAAGCTTATTACAAAAGCTGTTGACTCTGTGACAAAGGCTAAAGCGATGAGTAATGGTTTCCATCTCCTGTATGCAAACAGGACATACAGAAGATTCTATTATATTGCACACTGGCAAATATTTACCATCCTGTGTAACAATCTTATTTAAAACCATTTTAGTTGAGTATTAGTGGATATGATACACCAGGAAAATGGCAGAAAAAGCAACTTTGATTTAAAAGTAGCAAATGCATCATGATTAAATCAGTTTTTAAATCCATCGCTTTATGTGTACTGGTGGTATTCAATCAGTGTATAACATCACATTAAATCTACATCATACTCTGTTATTGCGACATTGTTTCAAAGACTCCTGCATTTCATTTTCAAAAATGCAGCTCTGCAGTGAGCCATTGTCATTGACTCTTTTGTGAGCTAGACCTGAGCCTGAACATTGTAGGGGTTATTGACAAAAATCAGTATTTTTCTTTTCAACGAATGACCCAAACCAGACTCTGATGGTGTGGACAATGTACAAGGTTTGAGACAAATCTAGATAAAGTGTAAGCCTACCAGGAGGCCTGTTTCAGCGTAGTACCTACATCAGATGTTGTCACTGGTTTTCGTTTCTCTGGGACTGGTTCTGACTTTGGTTGTCAAGTGAGAGTGCATGGTAGCTAATGTTTGAAACCGGCTTGCAGATTCCCAGTGTGATCACTAGTTTACCCTTACAAACCTACCTCCACACACTACTGTCAAGACAGTTCTGGTGGGCAGTAAAATTATAACCTGATTTTAAATGGTATTGTTTCACTTTATTTTGGATAGCATTGTTTTATGGCCCTAATAACTCCTTCATTCAGAGAAATTGTTCTTTGTAACTTAGTCATGTTTTTTCTTTAAAATTCCTCAAATATTAAGAACCCAGTATTATCGTTGCCTGAATCTTTAGTTTGATGCATATTTGAGTTCACCCACTCTTCCACAAAGACTACTTGTCTGTCTCTTGTAACACTGACACTGTAATGAATATGTTCAACAAGAAAGTAGTACGCATTGTTTGCAGTGTACATATTGCAAAGTTTTTTTTTATAATGCATGGCAGCATTGTGCCAGCGAGGATTATTAACTTTTTGCGTAATGTTGATTGCATATTCGCCAGCAACTTTGTCCATATTCTCGGGTATAGATTTGCTGCTATCTACAATAGTAGCAGGTGTAGACGCGATGTCTCAAGTCTCTTGAGCCAGCTGATCTTCATAGCTGACAAGAAGGAGAAAACAACGCAATTGAAGAACGTAATCCTCTATGATTAATACACACAGATACTTTTAATCTTTTTAAGTCCTGCCACCTCAGAGAAATTGAAACATTATTTGCTTCTTGTGGGAAAGGAAGAGGAAGGTGTGGCAAAGTTTGGAAGAGGAAGTTCAATTTGGAAAGTACCAGTGTTTTAACAGTTAATGTATTTTACCTAGAGATGTGATCTTTCTTTTTTTGTTCATAATTCAGTTACCTGGTATCCTCATTACACCAACCTGCTTACATTTCAAGTTACAGATGTCACCTGTCAGTGTGGAAAAGTTTACTCCAAGTATAATAATAAAGATACATGTATCCCTCGGAAAGGTTGTTTCTTTTTGTTCCCTATCAAAATAACAGTATCTTGTCATTAAGTCCAGAAATTCTTGAAAAAAAAAATCTCATTCTCTCATAAGTTATTCACTGAGATGATTTTTTTTTTTTTTTTGAAGGCAGTTGCTTTAAGTTGACATCAACAGTTACAGGTGTAGATGATGTTATTGATTGCCTCAGTACTCTGTCTGTGTGTGTGTTGTTGTTGTGTGTGTGTGTGTGTGTGTGTGTGTGTGTGTGTGTGTGTGTGTGTATGCATGATGTGCACATGTGTGTGTGTGTGTGTGTGTGTGTGTGTGTGTGTGCATTCATATGTGTGTCTATGTGTGTGTGTTAGAGAGAGAAAGGGAGAGAGGCGAGAACATGCTTGAGTGAATGTGGTGTAGTAGGTCTGTGCACCTTAGCATTGTTTGCATAAAGATGTGTGGTTTTTTTTTTTTTTTTTTTTTAATCAGTTTTATCATGCTTGGAAATGAACTGTCCAAATAAATTTTGTTTTACAGAATGTGACCTCTTTGTATGTTGTCAGTATATATCATGTGTCTGTGTTGGGAGGGGAGAGGGAGTGTTGTGTTAAAGCCAGGGGGAACTGGTAGTGAGGGCTTCACCTGGAACATGGTCCCATGGGTGAATTGTAGGGGGGAAGGTGTGGATGTGAAATCTGTGCAGGAGTATGGGACAAGTAGCTTCTGTCGGTGCCTCTGGTTCTCCTCTTAATCAGAGTGAAAGTGCCCTCCTTGAGTGCAGCCTTGATCAGGCCACTAATGATCTGGCACGTCAAGATGGGCATGAGCACTACAATTTAAGGGGGTCAAGATCCAGCCTGGAGACAAGTCCGTTCGCAAGTAGTGAGGAAGTCATTCAGATTTTATGGAGTTGAATGGCATAAGACTATCCCTTGGCTCTTGCACAGGTGTTGTGTTGTCAGGGGTCCAGATTAGCACAGAGTATTTGAGAACCTGACTTGATGGTTTGTGGACAGCATCTGATTCCTGTACACAAAAATATCTGGTCTTGTTTGCCATTGCTGAGGTAGCTTCAATGTGTGTTCCCCATTGTAGATCTTGTGTAAGCTCCATGTCAAGGTACTTGGCCTCGTTGTCTTTCTGAAGCTCTTTGTGATGCAGGCTATAGCTGGAATTGAAGGCTTCTTTTTCAGGTATGTCATGGGAAATAAGACTTGCTGGCAGCAAACAAAATCTGCCAGGTCTTCTTCCAATGGTCAAGCTGGTCCAGATCTTTTTGTGTCCTTCTGGTTCTTACCTGGTGAGAGATAAGAGATAAGAGACACTTTATTATCTCATCATGAGAAATTTGGTCCAGGTGCATTTCACACAAAAGACACAGCACTAGAAACCGACCAAACACAAAAAAACGTAAAAAATTATCAACATCACATAACATAATCATTTCATAAACTCATTGCACGTTATATTATACATATAATTTCTATTGCACATTCATACATAATCACATCATTTACATTGTATATTATAAACTAAAAAAAAAATCACAATAAAAATGGTTATAAATGTAAATTTAACAATTAAATCAAACAAATTTGTGTATAAATGATATCATATGACACATTTACAGTCCCACAAATGCACCCATGCACATACACAAGTTTGCACAAACATCCCCACACTCACAGACAGATATCCATCCATCCCTGCTCACCACACACACACATGCACGCCCTCGCGCGCACACATGCGCATACAACACACACACACACACACACACACACACATGCATATAAACACAAATACAAACATACACTCACATGTGCACACGCAGGCGCACACAAATATGAACATGCATACTCTCACCTAATACAAATTCAGAATTCATAGGTAAAAAACAAGTTTTGATTGATAAAGGTTACTGATTAAAAGATGGATTGACTGGGGAATAAAAGTTTTTTGAGCTCTTGTTTTCACTCTCAAGGTTCTGTACCGGCGTCCTGATGGTAACAGATGGTGGTATTGAATGGTGTCATTGGCAAAGAGTCTCACCTTGAATTGTAGTGATTGCCAGTGTCATAGATGTAAAAGAAGATCAGGGTTGTACCATGGACAGAACTCTCAGGAACTATGGAGGTCACCTGGCTGATGTTGCAGGCCTGTCCCTCACTGATGATATCAACTAGTTTCAGTTCTATCAAGAAATTGTCATTGTATGTGGACTAATCCAACCATGCAACACAACATCTGATAAGCCATAAGAACTTAATACACAGCATTTAGAGCTACACAAATAACTGCCAACAAAAACTGGAAAGAGGGGCTCTTGGATGAGATTTAGCAGATCCCCAACCTACACATTAACCCAAACTGCTGATTAGGTCTCAGAAAGCAGTGAAACAGAACCATAACTGCCAACCCACCTGAATCTTTCTGAAATTTCCCTGACTTAGGTGTGATTCCAAGTATAGTGAAAAAAAAAATCCAGAATATCAACATTTTGTTTTAAAAAGGGTAGGGAGGAGGGGGGCTGCCATTTTTAAATAGGGATGATATTGCAGAATAAAGCCCAAATGATGTTATAAGTGTGTTGGCAATTGTATGTATGGAGCATGCATTCTTTTGAAACCCCATATTTCTCTATTGAAACAGGGGGTAAGAAATCTTTCAGACAGAAGTTGAACAGCCCCCTATTAGCCCACCTCGCCCCCTTCATCTCCTGGTTCCTGACTTTTGCCTCCTGAAGGTTGAAAGCAATACAAAACTTTAGGAATTCCTCACCAGATATGGATTTGAAGGCAACTCGGGGGGGGGGGGGGGGGGGGGGGGGGGGGGGGGGGGGGGGGGGGGGGGGGGGGGGGGGGAGGGGGAAACAACAAAACCTTGATCTACAGTTCCAGATATCAGTCAGCTGGCCTAGTCAGCATCACAGCTGACTCTTGTAGAAGCAACCACTTTGAGTAGCCTTCTCTTTGGCCTGTTCTGAGCAGTAGCAGCTCAGTCAGCAAAGTAGTCCAGACAAGGCTCACTGCCTGGCTGTCTGTTTATGAAAAAATTCAGACCAACGATATCAGCTTGCCAATGAAAATGAAACTCTGGTGATATATCCATTCTTCTTTGTGGATGTGAGAGTTTGATTCTCACAGTAGATCTGGAAAGCACATAAGCATACACGTACGCATGTAGGCACACAGTGGCATTCATAATTAAAGATTCTCGGCACATCTGATTTTGCAAGAAACAAAACAGATTCACAGAATTAAGTGAGACTTACCTGGGAAAGATACCTATTGATTCAAATTATTTCGAAGATGAAATTGATGATGATGGTGGCTGTGATTATATGAAACCCATGCATCACTTCCTCATGAAATTAGCTCCTGATAAATGGCAGATGAGAAGTAACTATGTAAGGCAGCTGGTCAATACATGTATTGATGGATAAAAACTTACACTTGCTGTAAGCTTGCTCAGCAGTTTACAGTCTTGCTTTCTATAGGATGCAGTGAAGGATGGAGGCTAACAAACAGATCCTGGATGGACAACAATAAATGGATTAGTTATGAAACCTCTATTCTGTTCCATATAAATGAAGACTGTTGATAACCCTGACTCCAAGTGTGCGTTACAGCACTCCTGTGATCAACTGCTATGACAATTATAACAGTGGGCCCTACAAGAGATGAGTAGACAATAGGCCTGTACATAAATGAATGAATCAACCAACTAGATGAAGATAGTGCGACCAAGTTCAGTCTTTATCAGCTTAATGTCATCAGGAATTTAAAATAAAAAAATCTTACAAGATTCAAAGCAGAGCTTGGGTTGCCATAGCTTCAACAGGAAAAGATTATTGGCTCTGTATCAATGGTTTCTTCAAGCAGCTTGCAATAATCATCAACATTTTTTCTATTGGTCCTATAAAACAACGTTTGTTGAAAGTATGCAGTGTAGCTCTACAATTCACATTTGATGCCATTCTCACCTGATGTAATACAGAATTCAATGTGTTTTGAAACAGACTGTCTTATCCACCAGGCAAATCAGATTAATGTATAGGATTTCTTGCGGATTGTTATTGATGCCATGTCATTCAATTTTCACATCAAAACAGAACTTCCAAAGAAAAAACAATGATGGTTGCTGATTTGACTGAAGATAATGTGTAGAATTATCACATGAAAAGTCTTTTCAATTTTTATGTGAACGGAGCTAATTTTCATGTGATAAAGAGGTTCTTTTCAGTTGATAAGTCTTTTTTTTTTTTTTGAATGAGTAACCACACATCCATTTTTATGTCATTGTTTTTAAAACATATCTTATCTCCACTGAAATTGAAGTTTATAGGGTGGGAAATCCGAGTACAAGCAGGTACGCCCTTCTCTATAATGTCAAAACATACACCATTCTCTGATGTTGGAACAGCAAGCACATAAACATGCTAGCTTCAAAATGTCATAATTACTGTTTTCAGGTTACTTTCAAGTTGAGATAGAACTTACACTGAAGAAACAAACCAACTACCAAACAAAACGGTGATGAATACTGATTCCACTGAAAAAAAAGTACTGTCACATATAAACAGCTGCTACCACCACCTCACACCCCCTCTATTTGTTTTATGCCAATTTTCACCTGGTGAACCGTTATTTTCCCATGATTAATCATTTTCCACATGAAAACCTTCATTTTGAAGTCATGATTAACTATTTTCATGGGATAATCAGCTAGTGAAAAAAGTATTTTGACATGAACACAGCTAGGTATGATAATTAGCTGTTTTCTTGCGATAATCGGCAGTTTTTGCATGACATATAGCACATGTTTTTATGTGAAAATAGCGCTTATTACTCATAAAGCCT
>JADBJO010000090.1:265000-402500 GCA_016801955.1 Conus betulinus | reverse complement strand
AGTCTGTAGCTCCAGAACACAGAGAGGGTGGAAGAGAGTGCAGACCAGGTTCAAATGCAGAAAATGTGAGCTACCCATGTGCCCAACGTTGTGTTTTGAACTCTATCATACACGACAAGATTTCCGGAAGGCCGCCGGTCAGCTGATCCATGGGCTGGACTAATGCCTTGGCCCAGTCAGCATGTGTACAGTAGTACAGACAGTAGAAATAGTGTCATTTGTAGCAGTAGAATTTTTTTTTCATTCTGTCTGAAAACTGAACCTTGGATACACTCACAAACTTGATACTTGAGGGTCTATTGCGCCATGCCATCACCAGTTTTCTGATTTGGAGTATGTGCTTTTGAGGCTGTATTTTTCATTCTTCTGATGGATATTACATACTGTCTGGCCTTCATTTGGTGAGTGGACTATTTTCCCTTCCTTGTTCAGAGTTTGTTGGCATGCTTGCTTCTTTTTTTTATGCTGAGATGAATGAAAACATTCAAAATTTTATTTTGCATTTTTTTTTTACTTCAAAATTACTGAAAAATTTTAAATTGTTCGTGACTAACCATTACTTATATATTATACTAATAAAAAAACAGTTTTTTCCCCTCCACTTAAAAAAAAAAAGAATGAAAATTCATCAGTTAGGTCCTGAGATATCTGTATTTCAAACATGCTGACATGAAATTATTGTTTTCCTAAAAAAAATTGGTGATGTGTGATGTGGAGTATGTGGTTTTGAGGCTGTATTTTTCATTCTTTCTGATGGATATTACATACCTTATGGCCTTCATTTTGACTGGACTATTTTTCCTTCCTTTTTCAGAGTTTGTTGGCATGCTTACTTCTTTTTTTTCATGTTGAGATGAAAGATAACATTCAAAATTTTGTTTTGCATTTTTTTTTTTACTTCAAATTACAAAAAAAAATGAAATTGTTCTTGACAAACCATTACTTATTTATTATAATATTACAAAAGAACAGTGTTTCCCCTCCACTTAAAAAAAAAAAAACAGAATGTAAATCCATCAATTAGTTCCTGAGATATTTGCATTTCAAACATGCTGGTATGAAATTATCATTTTTCTAAAAAAAAATTGCTGGTGATGTGATGTGGAGTATGTGGTTTTGAGGCTGTATATTTCATTCTTCTGATGGATATTACATACTTTATGGCCTTCATTTGTTGAGTGGACTATTTTTCCTTCCTTTTTCAGAGTTTGTTGGCATGCTTACTTCTTTTTCATGTTGAGATGAAAGATAACATTCAAAATTTTGTTTTGCATTTCTTTTTACTTCAAATTACAAAAAAAATTGAAATTATTCTTCTGGACAAACCATTACTTATATATAATAATGTTACAAAAGAACAGTGTTTCCCCTCCACTTGAAAAAAAAAACAGAATGTAAATCCATCAATTAGTTCCTGAGATATTTGCATTTCAAACATGCTGGTATGGAATTATCGTTTGTCTGAAAAAATTGCTGGTGATGTGATGTGGAGTATGTGGTTTTGAGGCTGTATATTTCATTCTTTTGATGGATATTACATACCTTATGGCCTTCATTTGTTGAGTGGCTATTTTTCTTCCTTTTTTTCAGACTTTGTTGGCATGCTTACTTCTTTTTTATGTTGAGATGAAAGATAACATTCAAAATTTTTTTTGCATTTTTTTTTTACTTCAAATTACAAAAAAAAAAAGAAATTGTTCTTGACAAATCATTACTTATATATTATAATATTACAAAAGTACAGTGTTTCCTCTCCACTTAAAAAAAAACAATGTAAATCCATCAATTAGTGCCTGAGATATGAGTTTTTCAACATGCTGGTATGAAATTATACTTCATCTCAAAAACTGGCTGGCGATGGGGATTCATGCAAAAAGATCTTCTTCCCTTGATGACCAGCAATCGAAAACGATCATTATGTGGCTGTATGTGGCAATTATTGATCATACATGAACAGTTGGCTTAATTTGTTGGCTATCTTACATATGCCAAAGAAGTATTAATTAAAAGCCACTGAAATGAACTGGATGCGCTTGAGAGTATAGTTTTAGACAATTTTGCTGGTGGATTCTGCATTCAGCGTGTTCCAACTTCAGGGCAAATTAAGGCAGTATGGTGCACTTGATCCTCAGGGAGATTGCCATGGTCGTGACCATGAGGTCTTCAGCAAAAAGTTTACGGGTTGGGGAGGTAATGACTGATAGAAAGTCATTAATATAGACCAAGTGGAGGCAAGCGGGACGCCAGACGTGGCCGTAACCGGACTGCGAGTCAATCGCCACTACACTCCAGATTGCTCGTCTGTCGTCGATTTATAAAAAAATACATATAGTCAGTATTTAAACATTTTACATAAGGAAACTGTTCTTCGTTTATAAACGTGCCCCATGTTCTTTATCTTTATGGTATGTGAGTGGTGACTTCTTGAGGAACAGGGACATTTAATCTGACAGTACAAGTTCACGCAGTCTGTTACCAATGACGCGACTGTTGTCGTCTGCTTCCGGCAGGGTCAATGGCTGAATGGGCTGACCGTTGCTAATACAATGTATTTTTCTTGTATTCGAGTTATCAATACAAAAAAAAAATCCACGTGTTGTTTTTGGATTTATCAAATAAGGCTATGTGGACGCTGACTCGGTTACATTTGTTATGACTCACTTTATCCAGCCCCCCTCCCCCCCCCCCCAGCACTAAGAGCAAAGTTGAGCAGACGCTCCTCATCCGGGCCTTTAGGCCTATACCGGATACAGTTTCCTTGCTTGCGTAGTTGTGTTAAGCAACCATTGAAGTAGATGGCTGCTGGTAGATAGGAAAGAAGTAGAACCTTATCGTCAGCATCGATCAATTTCTGTGCCCTTTGTGGTAATCTTTGTGCCCCAGTATAACACTTAATTTTATTTGTTGCTTACGGCAGTCTCATTTTGAGAGAAAGACGGCTGTAAGCGGGATTTTTCTAGCGTTGATCGACCTTTCCTTTCATACAGACTTAACCCAAAATAATGTTTGGTTGACTTGAGGGGCAGGAACTCGACAAGTTCTTTCAGTGTCTGAGTCTGGACACGCATAATTTTGTTTCAAGAGGATGGAACTTCGAGTCGGCAATAAATTCCGTCTGGGAAGAAAGATAGGAAGCGGCTCCTTTGGGGATATTTATCTTGGTAAGTTATGTGATTTGTAATCATTTTGCAGATCCGTGAGCGACGTCTGTTTAGACTTGCTAGTTCATAGCCGATGAACTGTCGGGAAGGGAGAATGGGTGGACCCTGCTGGGTAAGCTGGACCTCTATTCATGCGTAAGTGGGTGGGGGTCTGATCTGACATAATCGTGAAACACTTAAGTTGCCACCATCACACACATCAGTCCCCAAGGAACCATTTTCGAGAGACGCTAGCAATTTTAGTTTGTCAGAATTCAACATGATGATGGTGGTCGTCGTTATTATCATTATCAACGTGTCAAGATCCGACTGAAATTTGAATAACATGCCTTGGTATGGTCATCGTAATCATCACCATGTCGTCGGAAGCTCACTGAAGTTTGTGAAATGGCTGTCGCGCGTAAACAGCATGATTTTATGAGCGCAAGAAATGGCAGTTCAAGTGTTCAATTGAATTCAGTTCACTGACATTTATAGCACTTCAGTAGATCTGCCTTGTAACAAGTTAGTGATGCTTTGAAAGCCAAGTTCTGGTATGATGTTGATCAACTGTGAAAGAAAGAAAGAAACAAAAAAATAACATACTTTATTTTTACCTGTGTCAGTACCAACAAAGTGATACATAATTATGATCAGTGTGTGTGTGTGTGGTGTTGTATGATAAAATTTTATGAGGAACTCAAATGAATTAAAACACTTTTGCAAAGTGATATTTTGTACTGAGGACTTAGATTTGAAACTTTAAGTGCAATTATATAATAAGTTAATATGGACTGAACCTTACTTTTGAGAGGCAGTGGAGTTTACAGCTCGCCCACAGCTGCAGAGGCCAAGCCGTGAATGCAGGTCAGGGAAAGGGGTGTTTTCTGCAGGCTGCTCCCCACCAGCCAGCAAACTGTGCTGTACTCGGCGAACTGAGTGTCATCTGTGTAATTGTAAAGCCGGTCTGGCAACAAGGTGTTCGGCATTGCTGAGCGGCCATTATAAGTGGGGCTGTTAGTTTTATAATTAGTAGTTGTCATGAAAAATGTAAAATATCTGTGCTCTTGAGATGACTGAATAGCAAAATCCCAACAATTCTTTTAATACCAAACTCGACTAGGTTTATTTTCCTGTAGATAACGTAGATAAAGCATGAAAGCTTGTAAGTTGTACACAAGTGGTCAGGCGATATTCAAACAATGACAACACACACACAGTTGTGCAAAAATGACGTCATCACTTTCTGGGAAGTTAATTTTCCCTAGTAACTAGCACACAAGTTTGATATATGCCTCTGTTTGGACTACAACAACAAAAATGTTTGATCAGAAATGTGTAAACCTTGTTTGTTTGGCCCTTTCACTAAGTGTCTCACACAGGATGGAAAAATAAAGCTGTGGTCAGTAAGCGAGTGCTTTAAAAGCTGTAAATCTAAATGTGATCCAGAAAAGATCTTAAACTCATTGCGGATAAATTAAATAATTTGGAACAGCAGAGTGCAACTCGTTACAGACATCCCAAATATAATCTTTGCAGAGAAGTCTAAGCCTCAAGTTGTTTCATTCCCCCCTTTCTGTCCAGCCATGCCATACTACTTCCCATCATTTGTCTTCCAGCTTTCATTTGATTAATGACACTTTTGGTACTGAAAGCCTTCGAATTGACTGGCAATGCAGTTTAAGTTGAACATGTGCCTTTGACAAGTCAGGGTAGAGGTAAAAAATGCAAAATGAGAGAGAAAGTACGGTGCAAGTAGGCCTCAGACCTAGAGAGTAGGGAGTATTGTGAGTTTGCCTGCTCTCCTGTGTTTTTTTTTTTCTCCATGTTTCTGGATTTTGTTTGGGAGGTTGATGAGGACCTACATTGTAGCAACCACTTTCCTATGTTGCTTCAGTATATACAAATGCAGATTGAGTCCTTACTAGAAAGCCTCAATTTTAACAAAGCAGATTGGGACCTCTTTGCCACTAGTTTCTTAATGATCTGGAAGAGGACAAGATCCTGCAAAGTGAAGATCCGGCAGGAAGTCTTTCAGATTTCATACTGAATTGCACAGAGTCAACCATTCCCCCATCTTCCAAGACGCCCCTAATGCCAAAAGTTCCTTGGTTCAACTCTGAATGCAAGGAAATTAACAAAGCTTGCAAAAGAGCTCAACGTTGGGTCTCCCGCAGACCATTGATACCCAACGTCCGAGCACATCAGAAACTGAGAGCAAAATTCAAACACATGAATTTAAAACTAGTAAATGTTTATCTTGGAAACAGTTTTGTTCAAGTCTCACATCCAAAACATTGAAGAAAAAACTGTGGAAGATCATCAAGAAAATTAAAGGAAGAACACCTGCCCCACTGTGAACCATCTGAAGTTCTCTGACTCTTGCATAACATTAACAGAGAAAAAATTGGTTGCCGGTCTGCATGCTTCAACTATTGAAAAGAATTCCTCCTCTTCTAGCAAATCAGCCTGTTTTGTCAAAAACAAAGCCCTCAAAGAAAAATCACCCTGCAACTTTTCATCAGACAACATGGAAGACTACAAAGTACAATCTTCCTTTCACTTCAAACAAATCGAAATCCATCATACTTTCTTGCAGCGATTCTTCTCCTGGTACAGACGAAAATCATCATAAACTTTTGAAGCATCTTCCGCAAAAAGGTCTGAATATCTTGCTACACATAGACTACAACCATACATGGACTACAGGATTCTTTCCACCTTCTTGGCAAAAAGCCCTCATCATACCTATTCCTAAAACCTGGAAAAGTTCTTTCGAACCCATCAAATTACCATCCAATAGCTTTGACCAGCTGTAACTGCAAATTGATGGAAAAAATGGTCAGTGCTAGACTTGTGTGGAAACTTGAGTCTGATGGCCTTCGAGTGAAGGAACAGCGTGGCTTCTGCATTTGATCCGTCTGGAATCTATGCTTCGAAACGCTAACAATATGCAGTAGCCATTTTCTTTGACTTGGAGAAGGCCTATGATACCACCTGGAAAACTGGGATACTTCATGTTCTCTGTGATCTTGGTTTTGGGGATCGTCTTCTTCATGTTCTCTGTGATCTTGGTTTTGGGGATCATCTTCCACTTTGTTTTAAAAGTTTTTTTTTGGCAGAATGACAGTTTCAGGTTCAGGTTGGCACCACTTTCTCTGATGTTCATGAGCAGGAGTTTGGTGTTATACAAGAGAGCATACTGTCTCCTGCCTTCTTAGCATCAAAATTAACAAAATTGTTAAGTCAGTTCAACAGGGTTCCGACTGCTCATTGTTTGTGGATGATTTTGCCATCTATGCAATTGGAAGCTTTACCCAAGTGTTCAGTGCAGGCTCCAGCTTTGTGTGGATAAAATTAATCAGTGGGCGGAAGAAAATGGTCTCACTTTTTCTACTACTAAGACAATGCATTCACCTCCATAATTTTTGTCAGTTTTTTGCAGATCCTGAAATCCAAATATGGAAATCTCCCATTCAGCTGTAAAAGAGGTCAGATTTCTAGGAGTTATTTTAGACTAAAACTCAACTTACTTAGCCACATTAAAAAATCTAAAAACATCTTGCCAGAAACTTGAGAAAGCTCTGGACATCCTGCGGGTCGTAGCACACACTGTCTGGGTCACCGATAAGAAAACTTTGCTTCACCACTACAGAGCCTTGGTCCATTCTAAACTGGACTATGGTTGGTCTGTGTACAGCTCTGCAAGACCCTCTTACCTGAAACTCTTGGACCCTATTCACCATCAAGGGCTTTGCCTCTGTCTTGGAACAATCCACACCACCCCGGAGTACAGCATGTACGCAGAGGCAGGTGAACCCTCGTTATCCGACTGCAGGCTGAAACTATCCTTGAACTACTATCTCAGATTGTTCTCTGAACTGGAAAACCCTGCCTGTGACTGTGTTTTTGACCCCTCAGTTTCAAAGTGAATTAAAAAAAAAAAAAAAAATCCCAACTGTATTTCTCTGTTTGGTCTTTGTATGCAGCCACAAGCGCAAAATGCAGGTCTTGGTGTAGGAGTTGTGTCAGACTTCTCCAAGTTTCCAGATAAGTCTCAGTGGATCTTTTTCACATCAGAAATACGCTTTGATCTTGCAGCTTTTCGCAAAGAATCCAATAGCTCTGTGGCATACAAGGCATTGTTTGCTGATCTCTGTTAAAAATTTCCATCCTTTCAGAAAATATTCACTGATGGTTCCAAGTCTGAAGATGGAGTGGCCTGTGCAGCCTATTGCCTTGGAGCTCGTTCTCAAATATAACTATAAGTAGAACATGCTCCAGCAGATGCTTCTGTTTACTCTGCTGAACTTACAGCCCTGGTTTCTAGCATTGAAGATAATATCTCGATCCACAAACAAGAATGTTCTGATTTTGTCTGATTCGCTGTCAGCTGTGGAGGCCATGGCTGGCTGTAACCTCCAGCATCCCGAACTTCTGCACTTTTTAAAACTTTTTACCACATTGAAAGTGGAAAGTCACAACATCGTTCTGGCTTGAGTTCCCAGTCATGTTGGCATCAGAGGGAATGAAATGGCTGATCATTAGGCCAAGAATGCCAAAACAGGGAAACTGTCTAACATATAGATCTATCCCCAACACAGATCAAAAACCAAAAGTTTTAAAATGATTATGTCAGAGATCTTTGCAGGACGAGCGGAAAACACAGACAGATATTGAGATAAACTCTTTCAGTTCTATGCCGGCTGCACACCAGCCATCATATTTTACTCACTTGAACCTTTTACAGAGTGAAGAAGCTCCATGTTGCATTCCATGTCATGTACCCTCACAATGAAACATATTCTTTTAGAGTGTTGGGACTTGCATGATGTGAGACACAAACATTTTACAGCAGATTCCATGAAAACCCTTGTTCAGAGGTGTTCCTCCTGATGCAATCTTCAAATTCTTGAAAGAGATCAACATTTTTCATCGGATCTGAGGTTTTATAAAATGAAATTGGAGATGAAATGAGGCAGGGAACAGTAAACAATAAACAGTAAATAAGTGGGGTAGGCAGTACAAATACATCTGTCCTCAAAAGGGATTGCGATGGTTCCCTTATGCAGCTAGTGAAGAGTTTCCATATCTGCAATATATTTTCTTAAATTCATGTTCCCAGTTTCCATCCATCTTCAACCTTCCACCCCCTTCCTTAAGTCCAAAGTTTTGCCAAGTTATTACTATGAAGACAATTAATTTTTTGGCCTGTGCTTGTCTCCCCCCCCCCCCCCCCCCCCCCCATTACATTGTTCGCCTTTGTGTTTGTCTGACTTTATTCAAGTTTGAAAGGCTGCGCCAGTCTTGAATAAAAGTTGCTCTGTGTTAGGTTTCCTTATGGGAGCAAAAACTACCCCACTTATTTACTGAGGTTTTATAGTCGAAGGATTTTTAAAGAAATTTTGGGTGTGTTTTTAGAAGATTTACTTTAAAGAGTTGTATGAATGAATGACTCGTGAGTTGACTTCAGGGCGGTGACAGCCCTGATATTGCCCCCTTTGCGGTTGGCTGGGCTATAAGCAACATAAAAATTACATTACCTTACGTTACCTTAACCCTCTTCATGCAGAATTACAGGGTGAACGGATGACTTAAATCTGCTTGGTTATTGAACTTTCACCCTGGTGCCATGGGAGGCAAGAGGCTGACAATGATGAGATGGGCACAATAGGCAGTCCGTTGCACATAATATGCCACAGTAGCTTCAGTAAGCTGGGCACGCCTCAGTGAAGTTTGCTTATTGCATGATAAGAGCTTAGTTGAATCAAAGGTATATGTTCTCATGCACTTTGACTCAACTTGCAAGTGACCACAGTATTTTTTGAGAAGTCTTTTCTTAAATTGACCATGGTAATGTTTAATCTTTGTACGTGATATGCAGACACAGATTCTGATGGTGTAAATTGTAACAGAGGCAAGTTTTATGTTACTATTACAGTATTACGCAGAATGTTTAAAAAAATACTGCAAATGCGTGTTACAAACAGAACATGCAGTCTGTAACATACTTACGATTTTATGCAACAGACTAGTTTGTGCTGATATTAGTGGTAATGAATGTTCGTTCGGTGATGCTGATTACATGTTAGGAAGTTAAGACCACCTGATACAAGGCTTTGTCAGAACATTGCATTTTGTATCTCTTTTGGATAACATCACACATTCAGAGCTTCAGATTTTTTTTTTTCAAAGTCACCATGGGACACATGTCCCCGGCAGCTTAAGAACAAAAGCATGGAACAAGTTATCGGTACCTGTGAGCTCTCACGCCATTTTAATATACACATCACAAATCACATATTTCTCTGTGTATCTGAATTCTGATTTTAAATTTAATCAATTTTCATCAACAAGCACCATGAACTTGCTTTGATTTTACTTTTAACCTTGTGATACTCTGTGTATAGACTATCAAAATATATATGTGTGTGTGTGTGTGTGTGTGTGTGTGTGTGTGTGTGTGTGTGTACTTTTATGGCAGTGTATGTGTTTGTGCGATTAATTTTTGTGTGTGTGTGTGTGTGTGTGTCACCATGTGACTTGTGAGTGCGTGGATGTATCTCTACATTTGTTGAGTTGCTGGAGTTATTCATTTCATTCCAGCCTGAAATGTGTGATCACTGTATGCATCTGTGTGTATGGACAGAGAGAAAAGCCTCGTTTACTTGTGAAGGGTAATGTATTACATCTTGTTTTAAATAAAAAGTGTTTGTTGATGTGTAGTTTGCTTTACAAGAAGTCTTGTTCAAGCTCCTTTGACTGGTTAGTGAATGTGCCAGTTGGTGCATTTTTCTCACCGCTTCTTATGCAGTACAAATAAAACAATGTATATGGAGCTGACGTGCAGTGAAGCAAAAGGATGTTAACTCTGCATTTTGAAGCAAAAGGACGTAAACTCTGTTCTTCCTCGAGTCCTTGTGACATAATGTCACGAGTTTTGAATCTAGACTAAATCAATCAAAGCTGATCATTCACATTTCTGAATGAACTACGGTGGCGTGGACAAACACAATTTATCGACTTTCGCTGTTCCGCATGATCAAATGAGAGAGAGAAAAATTACCAACCCCACCCCCACCCCCATTTCCCGTCCCTCTTCCTGCCCCTCAGCATATGCTCAACAGCCTAGCATATGAGTATGAAATGTGCATGGCATTCCAAAATTTAACATGAAAATATTACAGGCGAGCTGCAGTCTGAAGCCCAACATGTATGTTTTACAAGAAACTGCATTACTGGTAAGTACCATCAACCTTTAAGCTTTAACCTTTCCTGTGCTCCTTGGGTGTGAAATCACCCATACCCCTTCTTTTTACCCTGTTTGTTGATTGGCTCAAGCCAGCTCCTGCTGGAGCAAAAGCCATCAACAACAATCCGCCAGCGCGCCCTGTCCTGGGCTGCCCTTTCCAATTCTCTCCAGGTGTATCCCGCTCTCTTCCTCTCTGCATCCTAGTCTCTCCTCCATGAATTCCTAGGTCTTCCCCTTCTCTGTCCCTGTGGTTTCAGCAGAGCAGAGCATGTCACGTAATGTCATAGATGGGCTTCTTCAGTATATGGCCTATCCAACGCCATTTCCTCTTTTTCACCTCTTTCTCCGCAGGGAGTTGATGTGTCCGCTCCCACAGTTCCACATTCCTGATGGTATCTGCACAGTGGAACTGAAGTATTTCACTATTTGTCAGAGGCAGCCGTTAATGAATGTCTGTGTTTTCATGGAGATGGTCTTTGTTGTTCTCCACGTCTCGGCAGCATACGCGAGTACTGACTTGACATTACAGTTGAAAAGTCGTATCTTGGTTTGTCTACCGACATGCCTGAAAGTCCAGATGTTCTTTAATTGATGAAAAAGCTATCTTGGCCTTGCCAATTCTTGCTTTGACGTCCGCATCTGTTCCACCTTGCCTGTCAACTGTGCTCCCCAGGTACATACCTACTGAAACTTATCTCGCTGTGTTCGAAACAAACCAGTAAATAGACAGAAAAAGGTCTCAGTACGTCGTGGGTGTGAGCACACCTATACTCACAAAGAATAAACCCTGCAGGCTGTACGTCGTGGGTGTGGAGACACCCATACATGTTTTAAACAGACAGGCCTGTCTGGTATGCGCACTCTGAATTAGAAGCCTTGCGCACCGTACATTGTGGGTGAGACTACATCCATACTCACAAAGTACAAACCATGTGTGCTGTACGTCTTGGGTGTGGCATGATCCCATGATACTTTTCCCGAAAGAGCAAGAGCATGGTATGACCACAGACCCTAACTGGACCCCTCCTGCGTGCATTTTGTATGTGCTACGTGTGGTATCAGTTTCATTGGTAAGAAGCCAAACAGGAAGTATTTTCCGGACAATTTGTAGCCTACAGGTGACTGAAGATACAGAAAGGGCTTCCAAAAGAAGATGTATGTGGTCATACACACAAATATGCCAACATAATTATATACATCAACTGTATCACATACACAGAAGTGATGGGTAGCTCGCTCACACACACACACACACACACACACACACACACACACACACACACACACACACACACACACACACACACACACACACACATATATGCACACGCAGATGGATACACTTGTGTGCACACAAAAAACATGAGGGGACCTCTGTCTCTTTCTGTGTCTGTCTGTCTGTCTGTCTGTCTGTCTCTCTCTCTCTCTCTCTCTCTCTCTCTCTCTCATATCCCAAACCTCTATTGGCAGTCGCAGTTCTTTTATCAGTTCCTTCAGTTTTCTCTTCTGCCTTACTTCTTTGAGCGAAGCAGACATGTATGTTTGCCTCCCCCCCCCCCCCCTCTCTCTCTCTCTCTCATTCGCTGCCATATACATAAACACATGATGTCACAAATGCTCGGGTGCATTCATAACAGAAATAATGTTAGACATACATCCATCTCACACTCTGATGGATCACAAGAATGACACGATTAACACCAACACTAAGGAATAGCACAATGCTTTTGTGAAAATGGCAGTGGTGTGGCAAACGCTTGAAAATGAGTGATTTCATGCACATGCATGCTTAGAGACGACATATTTTCTTCACCGACAGTTGGGTGTGTGAGTGCAGAAGTGCTCGCTCACCATGTACGCGCCTATTACTGCCCTCACATGATGTAAGAAAGTAATTGTTCCTTCTTAGAACACACGATTTACTGTACATCCACAACTAATGGACAGCTCCTTCAGGAAAAACAAGATTACATTACACCCATGGCAATACGGTAAGGTCCATGAAGAAGCGTAGCGTACCGTACACCCATGACATACGGGAAGGCACTGGGCCTTCATACAAACCATGGTTACTGTGCACCCATGGCATGTGGCAAGAGTTTGACTTCCTATGCTGATACCAAGGGTTGCTACACACCCATGACGTATGGGGAGGGGTCAACTTCCTTTTCGGCTACCAAGGGTTACTGTACACCCACGCCGTACAGCAGCGTGTTGCTCCTTTGTTGAAAGCATGCGTTACGGCACACCCATGATGTATGGCAGCATGTTGCTCCTTCATTGAAAGCATGGGTCATGGCACACCCACGACGTACGGCACGCAAAAGTTTAGACAACGTACGGGTAGGTGGACCACTCCAAACAGTCCACCAGCAAAAGGTTTGTGTTAACCATCATGAGGAGCGTATAGTCAACAAAAAGTTCAGTTTTCAGACTCAGCAGAAGGAGAAAAGTGTTTACTTTTAGTAAGTTTTGATTTGTTCATTTTGAATTTCAGTAGTGGAACTTCAGTAATTCTTCCTTGTGTAGAATGTATAAAGTTTTAGTTGAAAACTTTTATGAAATGATTTCCTTGTTAAGAATCAAGAAGGTGTGGAAACAAAAGTGTTCAAATGATTCAGAGAGACACTGATGTACTCAGTGTAAAACTAAAATGTTTTTACTAGTTATATTTTGGACATTTATTATTTGAAATATCAGATTTGTTATCAGTATGTCATTTATGCTCAACATTTTTGATTGTTGGTATTTTTGTTTTCTTTTACAGGTACAGACATTTCCAATGGAGAAGAAGTAGCCATCAAGTTAGAATGTGTCAAGACAAAAACATCCGCAGCTCCACATAGAGAGCAAAATTTACAGAATGATGCAGGGAGGAGGTACAGAATTTATCTGTTCTTTGACATTTCTATGTTATCTCAGTCTCGCCCAAGCTTCCTCCATCAGTGTTGTTCTATAATTTATAACTTACTACTTGTGTGAAGTAGTCATTATTTTAATTTTGAATGGTTTTGTTCAATACATTTTTCAGATAGTACTGATGTTAATTGAACCTGTGGCTTATGTAAGGGGTCAGGGCTTTTCTTTATGATAACATTACAATCTATAGTTTGAGTTAGTGCACATGGTGCATTATAATTTGTTCCACATTATAAATTGTTATTGTTTTTATAAAGTTTTTTGTTTGGGTTTCTTTTTTTGCCTGTGTCTTCACAAAAAGTTCAGTTAAACTTCTTGGGTTAGGTGTGAGTGACAGAATGTGTGTGGTTGTGTGAGAGCAAGATTGTGCACATCCATGTTTTAAGCTTGAACATTTCTACTCATACCCGTATGCATCCCTTTGATCATCTTATCTTATCATAATAGAAAGATGTATTGGAATAGGCCCGTCACTCCAATGAATATCATGGATTCCCTACTGGAAGTTTTGTTTTGGTGGAATACTATGTTGTTTCCTCTTTTAATCTCCTTTTTTTCTTTTAGTTCTCTCTTCTGCATTTCCTGAATGTGAATGATTATTTGTGAAGAGAGCTGTAATGGAGTTTTTATATCGATCCAGAAGTTTCACCATGTGTTAAACTTTTTTTCGGTTTTGTTATGTTATCAGGGAAAGTCTAATTATGTCCGCCTATTCCTCCTTTGACATTAGTCAAGATCTCCTCAGAGGGTTTTATGTAATTTTTTAAAGTTGATTTTACAGTATGGATGTAATTTGCACAAATCTATTCAACCTGAGATTATTGTTACTGTGAAACTTTTTACAAGACCGATATGTAGACTTCAGTTGAACTTGCTTTGGTTAGAAATAGTACGGATGATAATAAGTAATAAAGATTAATTCTAAAATCAGACGTGCTTTTTATTTGTACATGTTTAGCAATGTTTTCCTTCCTTAATGACTAGAATTGGATGTATAAAACTTTGATTCTAGAACCTCTGATCAATACTTTGCTTGGCTGATTTCAGTGGGGATTCCCACCATCAAATGGTGTGGTGCTGAGGGAGACTACAATGTGATGGTGATGGAGCTTTTGGGTCCCAGTTTGGAAGATCTCTTCAACTTCTGTTCTCGGAAGTTTAGTCTAAAGACAGTACTATTGTTGGCAGATCAACTGTTTAGTCTTTTTGTCTTTTGTAGTAAATAAAACTCTCTCTTTCTCCTGAACTTGATTGTGTGCCATAAATGAGCTTGTAGTCCTTCGTTTGTTTGTTGGGGTGTTTTTTGTCATTGTTGAAATTTTTAATCTAAAAGTTTCAGAAATGATCTGAAATTGTGTTGATGTTTCAGATCAGCAGAATTGAATACATTCACTCCAAGAACTTTATTATTCATCGAGACGTGAAACCAGACAACTTCTTGATGGGACTAGGAAAGAAAGGAAACTTGGTGTACCTCATAGACTTTGGTCTTGCCAAAAAGTACAGAGATGCTCGTACACATCAGCACATACCTTACAGAGAAAACAAGAATCTCACAGGCACAGCCCGCTATGCGAGCATCAACACCCATCTTGGCATTGGTGAGTTTTTATGTTATGTAGTAGGGTCATCAGATTTGTCTTGATCAGTTGATTCTTGCACAACTTCACCATGCGATCTCATTATTACAATGAATTGTTCTTTATTGACTTGGGACTGGAAAAAGGAACAGCACAGAAATAGCACAGAACCCCAGCTCCCCTACTTCTTAGTACTGACAAACAGTATTTGAAGAAAATTTCTTAGCATTTCTGAAGATGGCTTTTGATGTTAATTCCTACAATGCCGAGGCTGTGTACATGCTATATGCTGGAATGATTAACGTTTATGTGGTTTTTTTTGTTATCAAGATAATTCAGTAAATGCGTAGAATATTTAAGTGAAGTCATTAAGAATCACTGTTCAGGGTCTAAGAACGTTTTGGATTTTTTTTTTTTTTAAATGTCGGTTTAGCCACACAAAAAGAAAAAAAAAAAAAAAAAAAGATGTAAGGTTATTAGGAAATGAGAGAAAAAAAAAGAGAAATTTACAAACAGAAAATCGACACTTTTCAGTCATCTGGACTGCAAATACAGGAACATAACTACAAGAAGCATTGCCAGTGAATGAGGTTGATATGCCCTACGGTATGTTGTGCTTGTTCTCATTGCCATCATGAAGAAATAAGATTTCACTACACTTTTCGGTTGGATTTTTTAGTTGAAAAATATGTTAATACATTGCACGTGTGCAGTCAGATTATGTAAACAAAGGGAAAAAGCCACACATTACTTAAAAACATACAGGTGCAGTTGTATAGTGTTGAGGAAAGAAGTCTAATGGCATTACCTCGAGCATTACTCAGGCACAGGCAGATTATGGACTAATCATATTTTCCCTTAATATGTTTCTAACTGATACATGTCACTCATAAATTAAACTGTGTGCAGTTTATGGTTTGTAATGGAAAACCTGTCCTATACATGTCTTTTGATTCAGTTCATTCCTTATGCAAACTGAGTTGTTAATCTTGTGTGTGAATCTGTTAACATGGCTTCATTAAGCCGTTGACTGCCCTTGCACGAACGGCATTCCAGGTGGTTTCTGGAAGGCTGTGTGCCGCATATCGAATGCCGTTCGAGGTAATTTCATCATCAAAATTTGGCGATTTAACCCTTTCACCGCCAGACATTCTATTTTGCATAAATCTCCATCGCCAGCCATTTTTCCAAAAAAGCTCTTATGTATACCAGCATATGTGAAACGCGGATATCTCTGGAACTAAACAACCAATTCTCATGCTATTTTTTGTAAAATGGAGGAGATATACACTGTACTTTTATTATATCATAACATGTTAGTAATGGTAAGTCAACAACAATTTCAATTTTTTTAGTGATTTCAAGTGCAAAAAAAAAAATGCAAAATAAAAAAAGAAATGTATGTTTGTTTCTTTCTAAGCGTAAAAAAAAAAAGAAAGAATGCCAACAAACTCTCAACAATGGAGGAAAAATACTCCACTCACAACTGAAGACCAGAAAGTATGGTATTTCCAACAGAAAAGTGCATGAAACAGCCACAAATACAACTACTCCAATAGCAGGGAGCACACACACACACACACACACACACACACACACACACACACACACACACACACACACACACACTCTTATGCCTAACTGGTACACATGTAAGAAAGAAAAAAAACACACACACACACACACACACACACACACACACACACACACACACACACACACACACACACACACACACACACACACACACACACGTCCCTTTCACTCTCAACAGTAATATATATATATTTTTTTTTATGAACACAAAGTCATTCATGTGCCTGTTGGTCTCTGAACCCTTGTCATTCAGTTGATCGATATAATCAGCTGTACACCCACTCGAAAGACGTCTGTGATACTCGCCTCTCACGAGTCAGTTGGCCACGCCCCCTTCAACCTCGACCAGCGAGAGAGTGGGCCCACAGCGTGTGTGTGAAGTTCGTTGCTAAAAAGTCTTAGTTGGCTCCCCGTCACATAGAGTTAGTGAACAGTCAGTCAGTGCTGGCTGGCTCAACGCAAAAACACTGGGGCACACGCGCTAGGGTAGTAAGTGGGCGTCTTATCAGCCTCTCATAACAAGTTGGCAACGGTCCAACGCTTCACGTTGGAATAATCGGTCAAGCCCTCACTATCGTTCTTTACTCGTGACTGTCTGGGTCTTCTTCATCTGTATTAGGAACAACCAACTGTCTATTCAATATTCCCAGCACTTGATCTGTGGTAAATGTACGGCAAGGTCGAGTACGTAAAGTGCTTGGTGGTGACGTCATAGTGAATGGAAAAACAATCGGAATAAAGTCAATAAAACACTGAACTGAATAGTGTTCTGACAAAGCAAATGGCTTTGAGCATGGGCCAGACCATCCCCCAACTATGACGTTTATTGCTGGCTTTTTATCTCATGAACTAGGATCGTGAGAGTATCAGGAGTTAGGTCACCCTACTTTGTCGCCAAAAGGCGCCCTTGGCGCTCTGCCAGCTGGTGCCAAAAAGCGCCCATGGCGGTGAAAGGGTTAAAGAAGGGGCAAGGAAAAAAAAATGGTTTAAACGGTTGTAGGGACCTTAAAGGACGGTTTCTTCCCTTGCACGGTCACTGACTGACAGGCTCGCGTCCGTTTGAACGATTATACTTTGGCAAGGTTTGGCTGGGTCATTTTCGGTTTAAGATGGTGAGTCGAGCAGGCAATTGGTTCAGGCGCATGCTGTTTTCAAATGATCTAGTGCTCTTGAAGTGCTTCAAGAAGTTATCCGAGACCATGAAAGCGATGACAAAGACTTCAGAGAAGTGGAACGAAGCGATTTGGAGGAGGAAGAAAGCGATCACAATCAACACCACCCTTCGCTATCAGAGATAGGTGTTGATGACGAACTGATCCCTGACTTCGAACAGAGCAATACTGGCGCAAGTGGGGCCCAAACGGAGAGTGACGAGCCAATTCCGCCTATGTCGACTGCCCCCTCCCTCCTTTCGTGAGAGGTACGAAGGGGAGTCGAGGAAGGGGAGGGGTTCAGGACAACAGTGAGGGTCCAGTGTGAGGGGGCGTGGCAGAGGAAGAGGGCGAGCTTTACCAGGACTGGAGTGTCCCCTATGACATAGGTTGCTAAACATTCTATGCATTGTCAGATGTTTGTCCTGAATTTCAAAGGACACTAACACCAGTTTTTGTGGTATTTCATTGTGATTTTAGGGCTATAGTTTTGTTTATGTCCTGAAAGTGTCTGTTTTTCAAAGAAAACATTCATCATTAGATATACTTTTGGTCTACTCATTACAAACAAAATCAAACTATTGTGATATCTGGCTGTAGCCAAGGATATAACTAGAAAATTTCCCAAGTATCTAAGATATATGTCAAGAATTGAAAGAGCAGTGGGCATATTAGTGAACCTACCTAAGAAAACAAAATGGTGTCCCATGATACCTGGATTGTACTGTACCCTAGAAATACATAGATTTATCATGTAAAACAACAATTGTGGGTTGTAAATTCACTACCAAATATTTACACAGGTGTTCAGTAAACCTAAAACCACTTTTTGCTGGGGTTGTATGTTTTTTGTTTTGCTGCTGTGGGGTTTTGTATGCTTGCGAAGTATAAATTTTTTTAAAAAAGTTGAATTATAAGATTATTTATTATACTCAGAATGAACAAAATCAAATATTATTTGCAGATAGTATAGCCCTGGGTATAAGAAGAAAACATGCTAAAAATCTAAGAGATATCCACCACAAATAAATGAGCACTGATCAAATTAGTGAACCTACCGCAAAAAGTCAGATTTTACTCCGGCACACAGAAGTACAAAACTAATACAAAATAGCGGCAGTCAAGGGGTTAAGTGCAATTCATTCCGTGCTGATGTTTGAAATGTAAATGTATCTTTGTTGACATAGTTTGAACATTGTGAGTTGTAAGTTTGTACACATAAGTAAACTTGTTTAAATTATTCCTTGTTTGACATTGCATGTTATTGATGTGTGTTATGTGATTAAGTGTAATACCTTTGTGAGATGGTTTGGATGCTGCAAATTGTTAGTCTAAGTACATAACTAAATGTAATATATTCCTTGTGGATGTTGCTTTTACAGCGTTTCTTGTTAATTTGTATTCTATGTAACTGTTCTAATAAATATAGCCACAACCTTGGATCCCCAAAGTGTTACGTGAATACCAAAAAACTAGAAATGCAATATTGTTGAATATTTCAGGTTATGTGCATAGTAAAGATGGTGACTTTCATGATGATTAAAAAGTTAGACAATAAACTTCAAATTCTGAGTGAAAATTTTGTCAACATGATGTAGTGTTGTGGATAACATAATTGAGTTGTGCTATGAGTTTCATGATAATTAAAAGTCAAACCTCAGACTTTTACAGAAAATGATCTGACTGACTGCAAAATGTTGAACTTGATATGATGAATTTATAAGAAATATGTATAAATTAACCATACTATCAGACACTTTTTTATTGGCCATAGAGAAACCATTTTGACTCCAGTTGCCATGGTGAAGTGGTTAGTGTCCTAGTCTTCAGGTTGGGAGGTTGTTAATTGTAATCCCGTCAGTCATGTATTTGTGGGGATTTTCCTGCTCTGACAGTCTACTACCCAGAGTTGAATTTGCTTTGGGCTCAGTTAGGGAAACCTTTGACAACACAGTCATGTTTCATCCCTTAATGGATGCAACTCTGAGAGTGCTGCTCCGATTTCTTGACAAATATTGCAGGTCTCGTTATTTCTCAGGCCTGGTTGAAGTGGGATAATATGAAAGGAAGCATAGAATGCAGCCCTGTGATGCAATCTTTGATGAAAATGGAAATCCACAGCATCAGTTTCATCTTGTCGATCAGAATAAACAAACATACCCCAGATGATTGCTGTGCTTAGTGTAATTATTGATTCATATTTGTGTGGTGTACACCTTTAGTACACGGACACTGCTTCTTGTTAATCTGTATACATGGGTTTTCCAAGTGTAGTTTATTCCTTGTGAATGTTACCACACATACTGTTGACTGGGACAGAGTTGACCTCTGTACACAAATGCTCCAGGCATAATCCATAGCGTTTTTAATGTGGCATGTATTGTTGACCAGTTCAAGTCAAATCAAGGTGGTCAGAAAGTGGATGCCTCTTTTTTTTTTTAATGATTTTTAGACTGTCTGTTTTCAAATTATTGTATCATGTACCTTTACAGGAAAGTATGTCGACATTGTTCTGTACTGTGGAGAGCAGCAGAAGGTTAAAGAAAGAAAATGTGAAAAGTGACAAGATTGCGGTTTCATGTTGTACCTTTACTTAGGCAGTGGAAACTGATGACACCAAGTTTCAGCTACAGACCTTTCCCATGAAACAATTGTTTTTAAATGTTAGAATCTCATGTGTACTAATGGGCAATCCATCGTCAGTATCTAAAACGGCAACCATCAAAGGAAAATACTTGAATGTCAACAATCACAAACAGATCGTGTCAGCAATCACAAGGAATCTAGTTTCAACAGATCTGTGTAACGTAAAAACTTTTTTCTTGCAATTATGGCATGTGGATAATAGTCTCCACCAAAAATGAACATGACTTCATTAAAAAAAAAAAAAAAGGAAAAAAAAAAAACAACAGAAAAAACACATTGGAACCCATTAGGATTAGCCAAAGTGAAAAGTCTTGTACAAAATATTTTTAAATTGGCATTTTCCTTCATTGGCAAAAATCTGAAATGGCCAGTTGCAGTTTGTCAGCTGCCTGCCAGGCAATAACAGGAATCAAATTTCATTTTGTTTATAGCCAACAGGCGTGCTTCTCACTTATGTTTTGCAAGCACGATATGTTTCTTGTTGGTGCTGTTAATTTGTTGTAGAGTTTGGGATTGAAGAATTTTGCAAACATTGACTCCTGATCAGAAAGATTTCATAAGTCCAGTCTCTGGTTTGACAAGATTTCATTGGGATGTTTTTTGGTGCGTAGATGTTTTTGGAAAATAATGTCATCTTTTTGGTTCATCCTGTGATGAGTATTTAGATGTTGACGCTCACCCATTTCACCTCCGCAGTTTCCCATCACCTTCTCTAGTCCAGAGTTCACAAAAAAAAACAAAAAGCAAGCATATTTGAGTGATGGAGGATTTTTTTTTTTTAAAACAAATACAAAGACTAAACAATTACAAAGACTAAATCAGTGTATATTTCATAACAAAAAAAAAGACTAAATCAGTATGAGACAAAACAAAAGAGAGCAGTTTTGCATGTTTTGAATGAATCGCATACAACAATCATGTACACACACAGAGGGCTTTATTTTTCCATTTTGGATAATAGTCTTAGCTTTATGCCGTCTTTCTTGCATTCTGTTTTAGTTGTTATATAAAATTTACCAACAAGTGGAATGAGAACGAGGTAGATGTGCAGACTGGCGCATAGCCAGTTAACTTATTTGAAAATATCATTTTTGATTTATTGTTTATTTTTGTTTTATACCTCTCTAATATTATGAAATATGAATCCTCTGTGCACATGTGTGTGTGTGTGTGTGTGTTTGGAGAGAGAAATAATTGCCTGAAGAATTTAAAATCCCAAAACCAATCTTGATAAGAAGTGTTGGTAGGATGTATAGGATGGTCACAGTCCAAATTTAAGGATGGGTGGGAAGGCCCCAATTCATTTTCAGGATTGGAGATCCATTCCCACTTGCACCCCTGTATATACACAACCAGTTTAACGTTCATCATACATGTAAACCACTCCTTGTTGACTTGATTTATGTTCTGTTGACAGAGCAGAGTAGGCGTGATGACATGGAGTCATTGGGATATGTCTTCATGTACTTTCTGCGTGGCAGTTTAGCATGGCAAGGACTCAAAGCAGCTACGAAACGCCAAAAATATGAACGAATCAGTGAGAAGAAAATGTCAACTCCCATCGAAGAACTCTGCAAAGGATTTCCTTGTATGTGCTTGTTTTGAGTGTGTGTGTTTATATGTATGTATGTGTGTGTTTGTGTGTGTTCTCATGTACCATGCTTGCATTTGTATATATAGTAATATATCATTGGTGCCTGTGCCGTTTAGGCTAAAAGAAAGGAAAAGATGTGTGATATTTGAACCATATATGCCCTTTGGGTGCTAATAAATCACTCAGTATCAGACCATTGTGATGAGTCTGTAATGGGCAGAAATGTGTAGCATGCTTTTGTGTGCAATTGTAAGTTCTAATGGCCAGTCAATATTGATTTTACTTGTTAACGAACAAAATGTTGCAGATCATATGAGTATGTTTACACAAGAACTAGCATAGTGAACGCCAAACTAGCCTTTCCAAGCAGTATAGTGGTTAAGTATGCATTTTTAGAACATTATTTGAATCGTGTAGATTTTCCAATCAAGTGTCTTGACTAATGCAGTTTTAAACATGATGTTAGCAAACAAGGTGACAGCCTTGATCTGGCCCTTTTTGGTTAGCTGTGCTATTAGCAGCATTCTCTGTCATTCACCAGTCAGCGGAAGTCTAGTCGATGGGCTGTAAAGTTCTTCATATGGGCTGTAAAGTTCTTCGTATTAGCAAAATTGAACAATTTTCATGAAAAAATATGGTACTTTTCTGTTATATAGTGCTTTCAGTTTAGACCAAAAAAAAAAACCTAGTTTTAGCAACCACCTCCTACATTCTTCCCTCCCCTTCCCTACCCCTTAATCCCACCCCCACCCACACCCCTCTTTCCCCCATCTCTGCTCAAGTGATATTTTTGTTTGCTTATCACTGTCAGTTCTACAGTTGCAGTATTAGTTTAGTTTATCAGCCATAAACTCCTTCCCCCTGCCCCACTTGCCGTCCTACCCTTCCCCATTCCTACAGTCCGACCTTGCTGATGAAATACTTTTAATCCAGCTGAACCAGTATTTTCAAAATTTGCACCTCATTTTAAGTGAACAACATGCTTTTTCATTCAAGATACCTCGAAACAGTCTGAAGGTCTGTTCATTTAGGTTAACATATTATAAACTCAGTTTGAACTGGTCATTTGAAAAATGTGAGCAGCTACAAAAGATCACTTGTAATTTACCAAATCAAATGTATGCACTGTCGATCATAGTATTGTGTGTAGTGCATTGGGGTACTTGTAAACAGTATATTTGATAGCTGTGCTGAATGTTTGTACAGTATTTGAGTATATATAAGTTCTGAATATTATTTAGATAGATTTTTTCTTTGGAGACTGTATCTAGAATAAGGACTACAGAGGGAGAGGGTCGAGTGTTTTCTGATCATGTAGATGTTGAGGAGGAAAAGAATCAGCTGGCAACGTGAATGCACATGTTTAACATGA
This sequence comes from Conus betulinus, assembly GCA_016801955.1. Taxonomy (NCBI): domain Eukaryota; kingdom Metazoa; phylum Mollusca; class Gastropoda; order Neogastropoda; family Conidae; genus Conus; species Conus betulinus. The sequence continues at coordinate 379,250 of JADBJO010000090.1, read as the reverse complement.
AATTTGCATTTTATTTCACCATTGAAGTTGACAAGTGATACCTTTTCTTTTTATTCCTCTTTGTTTTAGATCTACTTATTTTCCAGGTTTAATTTTGAAAACTAAATAACAGATTTTTCTTTTTCTCAGCTGAGTTTGCCACCTACCTCACTTCTGCCGCTCTTTGCGCTTTGATGACAAAAACCTGACTACTCCTATCTGAGACAACTGTTCAGGAACCTCTTCCACCCGACAAGGCTTCACTTATGACTATGTCTTTGACTGGAACATGTTAAAGTTTGTAAGTTGTTTTCACTTTTTTTGGGAACATTGTTAAGTCATTTTTGGGTTCCCCCATATATGCTAGTCTTAACCACAGTTCAGACGGGTCTAATTAATTGAACAGTTCTGTAGAAATCTAAGAAAAAGAAAACAGCAGTTTTGATAATTTAAATTGAAATACAAGGGGTCATGTTGCTTGTTGTTTTCATCAGTGGCCTTCAACTTGAAGATCTTTAAAGTCCATAGGTTTTGACGGGAGATGATCAGTTATATATGTTGTACATTTGCATAATTTCCAAATTAAGAAGATGGCTTTGTTTTAGAAACTCATGAAGTTTTGGCATTTGGTGGTATTCTCCTGATGTGTGCGGATGAAATGTACAATAGAACTAGTTCTTTGGTAGTGTTTTTTAATTAAAAAATCTTCCTCCTTATTTGGAGTTTCTTTGACAAACTGTAACACTTTATCAGGCCACTGGATGTGCTAATGTTTATGTTTTGGAAATCCTCCAAAGTTGAATTAATTCAGATCTAGTCTTTGCGTAGGAAGTTCAAATGAAAACAGAAATTGTGTCTGTGCTATAGATGGATTAGTGAGAAGGGGAAAAAAAACTGTTAGTGCTTGAGCAGGTGAACATCTGTATATGCAAATTGCAGTGTTTATAAATTCATTATGTTTGTGCATAGATATAGTCAACAAGCTACATGTTAATGTGTAAACTATTATGGTCAATCTTTCACGAGTTTCTGAATGGGTTTTCCACTTGCAATAGGCATTTTATGAAATGCTAGGGTGCTCATTTAAGGCAGACAGTTCACGTTTTTTTCTGCGTGCAATTGCATCCACATTGATCATGATTTTGAAGGGGGAAAATGAGTTGTAAACAGAGTTGTGTTGGTAGTCAAGATGTATTGAACGATGTTCAAATAATTGTTTCCCCCCCACCCCCCCCCCCCCCCCCCTCCCCTCTGTGATCATCTGGACTGTAGATATGAAAGGAATTGTACGTATGAGGGTTGAGAAGGTTGTATTATTGTGATCTTTTAAAATTTACTCAGGGTGGGCGTGGATCAGAGTTCGAACAAGATGCAAAGGTGCACAGCTCAGCTCGTGCCATGCAAGGTTCCTCCAGGGTGCGTGCTGACCCACAGACTGCTGAATACAACAGTGAGTTTTTCAACCGTTGTTAGTTTCTGTGTCCAGCTGACAGTTATTGCTTCCACTTTCCGATCTGTTTGCCTTTCTTTGACCACTGACCCCATAGCTCCATGTAATGCAAATCACATTCGTGAGTGTATGTGTGTGCTCAGTCAGAAACTTTTTTTTTGTGGTGGGTTTTTTACCTTTAGCCTGTTGATTTTGCGTTTACCCTATCTTTAGCCAGTGATCCATCAGTTGATTTTTTGAGATTGGACCATCAGCTTTTTTTTCTCCCTTTCTAGTTACATGTAGTAGTGGCCAGCTTCCCAGCCTCACTTGGCATGCTTTGATTATTTGCCTGTTGAAAGGAAAAAAGTCAAGAAGTTTTTATCCTCCAGTTTTTTATGTACCCACAAATTCTTCAGTTCTTTGTTTTTTGCTCAGATTTCTTGCCAAACATTGCTCAGTTTAGATTTGGGCTTGATTGACACTGAGTATGAAAGAAAGCGTACAATATATAGCCCTGACATGCTGTCAGACCTTGATGGAAGTCCTCATCATCCTGGTTCATCGTTTGATTTAAAAGATTCTGTGGTCTTTCATGCCATGCTCTCATGGTTCTGATACCGTTTCATGTCCATACAGTGGTCTAGTTTTGTCAGATTCACTGGCACCTGCAAATTGTTGGGAACTGTCATAGGGCAGACATAGTGGTGCCCTGTTGGAGGAAAGCTTACTACACTGGCTCTGTGACTGAGCAGATATTGTTGTCAGGAGGAGGGTCTGTGTACGTTGAATCAAAAGCAAATAAATATTGATGTTGTCAGTGTATGATGGATCAGAACAGGCATCATTGACACAACCCAAGTGATTTGGCAGCTGTGCACTGTCTCCCTGGTGAATACATCCAATCAAATTCATTTTTGCAGCTATATATGAAAATGTTGCTGAAGCATCTCTGATTACTGAAATGTTGACAACTAAATTGCATGACATGTACTCGCGTTTCGATCCTGTTTGAATAGAGGTACCAATGCACTACTCATATCTGTGTGTTGCTGATGTTTAACTACCAGCTTGAATGCTCGTATTGGCATGTATCCACTAAAAAAAAATTGGGTCGGTAATTAACTCTGCAAACAGACACACTACTTAACTCGCTCGCGGACATCCTGCACATAACACTTTCTCTGACATCCACCATAGCGGATGGTGCATTTGTGTATTTGTAGAGCCAACATCATGCTGAGTGTTGAAAAGTGAAACGTGCCATGTGATGGTCTCATTATCATAGAGCAAGCTTTCACCGCTGTGTGCGACAATGTGATAGTCTCATTATCATGGAGCAAGCTTTCACTGCTGTGTGTGCGACATCGTGATGTGTTCACTGACCTATTTTTATACCAACCCAGTCCGTTGTTTGAAGTCAGATCACAGTGGCGTCTCAGCCTTCAACTAGTGGTGTGGGAAATAGACTGGGAACGCATGTTTACAGCTTACATGAAGCTGTTGAACTTGTTCAAACTGAAGGATCAGACCTTGACAATATTGAACACGATGATGACAGTGAATTTAGCCCATCTGCAGAACATGAAAGTGCTTTTGTAAGTAAACATGGAGACATTCAGAGAGTGAGTGAGGAGTGGGTGGGGTGATTCACAGTATAGTGTGGGTGGCGAAGCTTGAAGCGATGCATATGCAAATGAACCACCGAGAAATCAGAGTGGGGAAGAGATTTTCTCTGGTTCATGACGAGAAACTGGCATGAAGATTTTTTTTTTTTTTTCCATCGATTCCTCCATACACAGGCCAGCAAACACATGGACTGAAGTTGCAAGACATGACTGACCACGCCCCCTTGGATTTTTTCGACCAGATATGGTCCAAGTTTTATGCCAGGGTATGTAGTCCTTATCATTAAGTGTGTGTGTGTGTGTGTGTGTGTGTGTGTGTGTGTGTGTGTTGTGTATATACAACATAGCTGTACATATATATCGTGTGTGTGTGTTAGTGTACTTGTGTTTGTGTGTATGTGGGGGGGGGGGTATGTGGGGGAATGTGTTTCTTTTTCAACTCTGTGCATGTACATATGGACAAATATGTTGAATTTGACAAATTAACGTTTTTTTTATTGGCAAGAAGACTGAGTAAAGTTGAGATTTTGATTTTGATGCTGTTTTATTGAGACTGAGATTATGATCCTGTTGTTTGTCTATTTTAGGTGCTGTGGGTGTCCTGAAGTGGATGGACAAGAAAGCAGTCTGTTTGATCACTACCGAAAAATAGATCCAGCTGAGATCGGGGAGGTCACCACAAGGACAGGTGGGAAGTTGAAGTCCAAAGCTGTCCAGGACTAGATACTCAACATGGAAGGAGTGGACTGTGTGACCAGCTCATGGCCAACAGTATGTGATTGGTGTTTGTGCATTTTTGATACTGTAGTAACGTTCAAGTAGTCATTGTGTACATAATGCCAGCATTCTAAATCAGACTTGTATAGAAAAAGCTTTTTTTTTTTCAAAAAGAAGCGTAGATTCATACCTGTTTATATTTCTAACCTCATGAAAGAGATACCCCATCTTCTTCCTGTGACTGACAGAGTACTGAACAGGCTAGAGTCTGTTTATGCAGGTACACAGTAATTATGCATCAAAATTTCAAGAGAGTGTGTGTAGTCATTATTTTTTTTTTTTTCTGGTACCAAACAATTACCCAATCTTTGAAACATGCTGAATAACAAACTACGAAGTACTGTGTCATTTTTATTGATTTTATTTCTTTTGTTCAGTAACACAAACTATCAAGTAGCTATCTTTTGCACTCTTTTGGGTTTCTCAAAGTGATTTATTACGAAAATGGGCTTTTTTCAACAACAGAGAAGATTTCACTGTTGTGAAATTGAGCTTCACAAAATGTAAAAAAATAATGTCTTCTTCATTAGGCTACAAAAAGAGCATGGTATATGCTACAGCCTTGAAACTTTGCACTGACCCTGTGCAATCACTAAGAATCATGTGTCCAAATTTTCAGTATTTTTGTTGTGGTATAACTTTTTAATGATTTTTAGAAAAATTTGTACAGACGCCCAGTATACAGAGGAATGCTGAATTTTATATTGGCCAGTAGGGAGTGAGTTAAAAAGTGTTTTATGTATTCACAAAGTAATCTCTAGGTGTTTTTGACCTTCTTCTCCCAGTTTGTTTGTTTGACATGAGACTGATTTCTTCGTGTTAAAATGAGATTTGCCTTTTAACCCTTCGCTGCTATCATATTTTGCTAAGTCCCATGCTAAGAAATTTTTTAGAAAAACACAAAAAAATCACGCCTGTGATTTCCATTTGCTTACAATTCAGAAGATATTGAACATAATTACATAAAAGTATATATGAAATGAAAGGAAATTGAATGAAGAATCTGTTTGTAACAATAACATAATGGAATGATATGCTAGAATGACACATGAACTCCTTGAAATGCAATATAAAAAAATGAAAAAAATCAATCATGATGTTATTAGGTGATGCTGGAGCTCACAGCAGTTCATAGCACATTTTGTATTGAAGATTTACAGCACGGCTGTTCAGAGCAAGCCACTTAGTTTTGAGAGAGGCAGGGGAGTTTACAGCTCGCCCGCAGCTGCAAAGGCCAACCTGTGAATGCAGGTCAGGGAAAGGGGTGTTTTCTGCAGGCTGTTCCCCCACCAGCCAGCTAACCATGCTGTACTCGGCGAACCGAATGTCATCTGTGTAAAACCGGTCTGGCAACAACATGTTCAGCATTGCTGAGCGGGCCATTACAAATGCATGGGTGAAACTTTTCCGTCCATAGACGAAATCCGTCAAAATGACTTTCAGTCTTGACGGAACTTCGTCAATTTCAAAAAAAAAAAAAAAAAAAAAAAAAAAAAAAAAAACGATTTATTTATCGGTTCCGATTTTGTGTTCGATCCAAGTTTTCGATCTCATACCGGAAGTAGCTGTTTCTGTATTTCCGGCGTCTTCACAGGCTAACATTGGCGCGTTTGACTGACAACGAAAGTTTGCACGGTGCTCCGGAAATTAAGTAGTCATGGCTTTTTTGAAAAGAAGAGATCCAGTAGCATGCGTCGAGGGTCAAATTAAAAACAAATGGAGATGGCAATGGCTAAACGAAACCGATGACGACGGCAATGAATACCGCAAGTGGTGCAAGAAAATGAATGTGGCCGGCACGTGTTTCTGTATCGTTTGCTCAAAAACGATCAGTTACGGAGCGAACGGAAAGAAGAAACTTCGAAGCCATGCTGATCACCCAGAGCATAAGAAAAGCATGAAGGTGAGTTAACATTTTTCTATTCTTTGCTAGAGTAATTAGAATCAAATCAAGGAGTTGATGGTGGCGTGGCCACGGGGGGGGGGGGGGGGGGGGGTGATTGGGTGGTGGGCTAATTATACTTATGGTTGATGTTTTTGGTGCTGTGGGGTGGGAGGAGTTTAATTTATATCAGGGATGGAAAATTTTCCATTTTCTAATTGTTTTGGATTTTTTTTAGAGTAAATTTTCTTACATATATATATGGGATGGGATTCTTAGAATTTAATTATTGTGAGGAGTGGGGTTTTTTCTTGTCTGTTTACATTTTATTTATTTATTTATTGTTCCTTTCCTTAAACAAATCATCATTGTTATGCTACTTTTTTAGGGAAAAAAGGTGGAAAAACAGAAATGACCTTATCTTCCCTACACTTTCCTTCTTTAAAAAAAAAAAAAAAAAAATTCACCAATTCCCACCTTGGAATATTTATCACAAGCAGCAAAAAAAAAAAAAAAAATCTGGTCTCTGGAAAATTTTAGAGCTTCTGTTAAACTATGCTATGTGAGCAGAAAGTAAACGGGAAAAGAGTTGTTAATTAGCATATTATAAACCTCCCCCACCCCCACCCCATTATCGGTAATACCACCTCCCAATTCCCCTTTTCCTTCCCATTTGAGTTACACGAAGATCAGGAACATTTTTGTCATTGTATATGGTTGAGATATGATTCAAAGATTTTGTTGTTGACGTGGTTGGTGAAATTAGAAGATTAAAGTGGAACATATTTTTGTCTTACAATATTGGAGAAATTCCCTCCTCTTCACAGCCCCTTCCCTCCGCATAAACACACACACACACACACACACACACACACACACACACACACACACACACACACACACACACACAACCAGGATTAATCGATCAAAAAAAAAAACAAACAAACAAACAAAAAAAAACAAAAAAAAAAAAAAAAAACAACAACAAACAAAAAAAAAAAAACACACCTTTTCCCCTTTTCCCATCCGGTTACATGAAGAATTTGAAAGTTTCTGCCACTGTATATATGGTTGAGACACCTTTATGCATGTATGTGTGTGTGTGTGTGTGTGTGTGTGTGTGTGTGTGGATGTTGTTGATGATAATTGTTAAAAAGGAGATTAATAATACATTTAAAAAAAATCAAATTGATACTTGTGGAATAAAAGATTGTGAGTAGATTGCATTTTTCAGTAAGAAAAATCAAAGAATCATTCCAAGCCCTGAAACATTGAAATATTAGCAGAAAAAGTATTGGAGTGTGGCTTGCTTCCTGTAAAGAATTTTTTTTATATTTTGTCACTGTATTCATTATGTGCATACACAAGAGTTTGTTCCAATTTAATACTGTTTTGATTTAACTGAATAATACTAGTAGATTTTGAGTCAGTGTTATTGGCTGTTAAAAAATGTTGACCAAATTAACACATTATATGAGTAATACTACTAGCCTCTACATATATGTTTAAAGGTACGCAGTGGATGTGAGACATTGAACTGGAAGATAACTGAATCTGACCAGCCATCTGTTGGAGGCCCAAGTACATCATTTCGCATAGAAGCCACAAAGACCAAGCTGTTGGCCTTTATGGCAGAACACCAGTTGCCCTTCAGTGTGGCAACACCTCTTCTGGATTTATGTAATGATCTGGCAAAAGACAAGAAGGCTTTGCAGAAAACTCACATGTCTCGTACTGCTGCCACATACACTACAACACATGGGCTAGCTGCTGCGCTAAAAAATGATTTATGCCAGAAATTGTCTTCCAGACATTACTCGTTGAATATTGATGAGGCAACCAACAATGCAATGAATAAAGCTGTGAACATTTTTGGTGCGGTATTTTGATGATGATGATGGTGGAGAAGTAAAGACCGTACATTTTGCTTCAACTGTTGTCAACCAAGCAACATCACGAAATATCTTTGACGCTGTAATTGATGCACTCCATGATGACCCAGCTACAGCAGAAAATCCGGTTGATGTGCCAGTGAAGAACATGGTATCCTGTCTCATGGACAATTGTGCTACCATGAGGGGTAACAGAGCTGGTGTGGAGACGCTTCTTAGAGTGGAAAATGAACATCTGCTGGACATTGCAGGTGATACAGTGCATACTGTATCAAATGCAGCAAAGACCCTGTTCAAGCCATTTGATGGTTATCTTGAAAATATTTGCAGTGACATTTATTATGACATCGAAAAGTCACCAAAGCCAAGGATTTGTTTGAGGAACTCCAGATCCTCATGCAAATAGTAGATGCCAGCAAGAACAGTGAAGGAACTCTCCACGTCATTCGTCCGTGCCCCAGCCGTTTCCTGCAGATGCTGCAAGTAACAGAACGCCTGGCCACCCTGATGGATGTGTGCCGCCTCTACTACTTTGCATTTCTGACACCAGAAGAACAGAAATCATACAGGTAACACTATTCATAAATGGAAATGACAGCTGTTTACTTAACTAACATTCTATTTTATGACATTGATGCTTATGTACAATACACTACACAGTTGAAAATCAAACAAAAAGTATATGAACTCTGCATTCCATATTCTCTCTCTCTCTCTCTCTCTAACTCACTCTCACTCTCTCTCTCCATATATATATATATATATAAGTATATAAAATATATATATCATCTGTATCTTTTCCAGTATATCTATATCTGTATCATATGTCTCTCTCTTTTCTTTCTCTCTCTCTCACACACACACACACACACACACACATATATATACTAGTCACATAAAGTTAAGCACAGTTTACATGTACCTGCATTATTTCCAAAATATAAAAGCCACGATTTTGAAATTGGGAACAGATTTAATTCATTATCTTGTTCCAACGTACATTGAATTTCATTGGGATTGAATGAACGGTTGTTGATTTACAGACAATTAAACAGAGGATGGGTCGAAATCAAAGTTCGCAAAATCTGTTCAGTTCACAAAATCATTTCAATAGTGGGTGTGGCCACCGCCATTGGCGAGACATTCCACGCAGCGACTCCTCATCGAGTTGACCAGTGTTCTGATGACCCTCTGGGGGATTCTCTGCCATTCCAGTTGCAGCATTTGGAAGAGATCCTGGCGGTCTCTGGGAGGTGGATGGTTCTCCTTCACACGTCTCCCCAACTCATCCCACATATGCTCGATGGGATTGAGGTCGGGACTATACGCCGGGAAGATCATCCTGTTGATGCCGGCCTGCACAATGAAGTTTTCGGCCACCCGGGCCCTATGTGGCCGAGCATTGTCGTCTTGGAAGACTGCCATGGGTCCTATCCGTTGCATGGTCGGAACAACGAAAGGCGCCAGGATTTCATCCCGATAGCGGATGCCTGTAAGGTTTCCATCAATATGGTAGAGTGGTGTCTTGTGGTGGAGGCTGAAGGCACCCCCATACCATAACAGATCCTCCCCCAAAGGCCCTGGTCTGGCGAACAGCTGCATCAATGTAACGTTCACCAACACGCCTCCAAACTCTAGTTCGGGCGTCGTCATTGTGTTCAAGACTAAACCGCGACTCATCTGAAAAGAGGACCTGGGACCACTGTTGTTGGTTCCATCTCACATGACGATGGCAGAAAGCTCGGCGAGCCAGCCTATGGGCTGCTAGCAGTCGTGGTCGAACAGCTGGGCGACGTGATCTGAGGCCGAAGTGGTGAAGACGGTTTTTCGTATGGCTTGACGGCTGAGGATGGTGTTATTTGCCATACGAAGCTGCCTTTGGATGCTGGTGGAAGTGGTATCCCGCTGCAATAGGGCCTGCCTCTCGATGATGAAACGATCTTCTCTGGGAGTAGTCTGTCTGCCTAGGCCGACCTGACCGTGGCCTCTCTTCAACGCTGTTGGTCGCCCTAAAAAACGCTGATTCAGTCTAACAATAACTGAATGATGCACACCAAGTCGTCGCGCCACTTCAGCCTTTGCAATGCCATCTTGTATCCACGCAATCGCCCTGGTTTTGTCAAAAAGGTGCTAAGTTTTTTCTTCGTGGTGGCATGGTGAGAAAAGGCTGACAGTAACCAACCCCGCGCTTAAACAGCCAAAAGAAGGGGCATAAAAACTCACTTGAGAGACTGCTCTTGCACGGGAAAAAAGAATTTTTCATTTTACACACATCTTGTGTCGCCAGCAAGCTTGATGCAAAACAGGCACACAGTTAACGCAACTTTGCATTTTTATCCCGCGCGGTAACGAGGTCACCAAGACCCCCGTGCGCACTACCAGTTGACACAGGCTGGATTACACACTGCTGTGTGAGATTCCATCATTGGTTGCAGCATAACAAAAAAAAACAATGTTTTTTTGAAGGGATGAATCAACCCCCCTGTGTGCAAAGGCCTGTGCTTAACTTTATGTGACTAGTATATATATATATATATATATCTAAATTTCTAATGTTCCTAACAACAAAACAAAAAAAACACCCTTTTATTTCAGTTTTAAAATATAATACAGCAGAAACGTAATTTTCTACTGCTTGTACGTTCAACTTTTCAGTTAGATAATATATATCATGACACAGTGGTGGTGGTGTTTTGTCGTAAATGGCTGGGCTTAAGGAATTGAAGATTACAAATAATTCATATGATCATGACAATAGAATTGTGATTGGGCTGCAGCTGCTGCTTTGAGATTAAGACTGCATAGCTGTCATAACTGCATATCCTTCATTGTCATATTATGACTCAAAAAAAAACTACTTGTGTGTTTGCGTGTGTGTGTGTGTGTGTGTGCTTGCGTGCGTGCGTGTGTGTGTTTTAGGAATGTTATGACAGAAATCCTGAATAAACATGGGATGTCCAAGGAGGCTGCTGCCCGAGTGAAGCTGATTCAGATGAACCAGGCAAAACAGTTCAAGTCTTTGTGCAACCAGACTAGAAAGGATAGACTGCTAACTGCCCTTTTCAAGGAGTTTGACAAATTCAGTGTCATTGTGAATATGTATAGAGGATTGTTGAAGAAGTTTGAGATGTACACCAAAATGCTCCAGTCTGAAAAACCAGTTGTGCACATGCAGCATGAAATGATGTTCTCAGTTGTAAGGAAGGTCCTTGAACTTTTTATCAAGAGAAACCATGTTCCTGACAATTCTGTCAAGAAGATCGTGTCCCTTACAAAGAATGTCCGAGATAAAGATTTTCAGGTGCAAGACAGAAACCTGTGTGTGTGGTGAACATGCCTATTTTGCTTTTAGAAAGGCTTTGAAGGATCCAAAATGTAAATACTGGGCAAGGGACATTGCAAAAAAGCTCAGGAAGGGATATGAAAACACAGCAGCTATGTTATTACAAAATCTCCCTCTGACAAACAAGACACTGCTCAGACTGAGTTGCCTTCATCCAAAGGCATATGCAGATGAAACAACAGCAGCAGCTGTGAGAGATTTGGCGGCTTCTTTGCCAAATGTCATCGCAGAGTCACAGCTGGGACAACTGGACAGCGAAGTCAGGGACTACACCCTAGACAGATCTGTACAACAGCTGGCTGAAGCTTATGATGATGATACCTGCAGGTTGGACACAAATTTCTGGAGCCAAGTTGTGCAACTGAAAAGGGGTGGTAGTGACAGATATCCTCTTCTTTCACGGCTGGTTAAGGCATTGTTGTCGGTGTTTTTTCTGGGCCTCTTGTTGAATCATCATTCAACACCATGGATGACTGCATCCGTGCAGACAGAACAAGACTTTCTGTTGAAAACTATGAGGCCACTGCAGTTATTCGGTCTGTCCTGAAAGCCAAGAAGATTACTGCCACTGCCCTTCCCATTACTCAAAAGACAGCCAGGTATATCAGGACAAGCAAAGTCAGGTACTCCAAGCATCTGATCTCAAAGAGAAAAAAGCAAAAGGCTAGACAGGACCAGAGACTGAAGGATGCTGTGCAACATTTGTGCTCCAGAAAATCAAAAGAACTATTGACAAAAGCAAAGTCTGGGAAGAGAACTGTCAGGTGCACTCCTTCAGCAAATATAGAAGAAACATGTGTAAGATCAGCTGCATGTACGGCCTCAGTTTCTCTCTGGATGAAACTGAAAATGTACCTACTGTCTCCTCTATGTCTAGCCTATTTCCAGCTGCAGCCCCACCTGTCGACGTTTCTACATCTGTATGTCCATCTGTGCCCCGTCATGTTCAGTCTGCTTCTTCAGCTGCTCCATTATGTCCAGTACCTGGCTCCAGTAGAAAACGAAAAGCTGGTGCTGCAGACATCAGGCAGTTTTTTCAAGCGCCCACAACTGGACTGAAAGCATTTTTTTCTTCATCTTTCCTTTTTTTTTTTTTTTTTTTTTTTTTTTTTAGTTTTATTTGACAGGGCAAGAGAATTTCCTAAACGGATGACTGCTTAATCAAACTCAACAGGAATCATAATGACTCGTCCTTGCTTTTATTTTGTTTTGATACCATGGAAAATCATACAATTGTGGATCACAGCTTTTGCAATTTATTGATGGACAATTCTGAAAATGCTTGAAAGGATGAATTATACTTCATGTATATGGTGGGTTTTTGACAGTGAGGACAAGAGGAGCTGACAAGATAAGAAGGCCACCTTTATTCATCCACATTCTATATGTGGTGTGGTTCCTAGGAAAGACAAAATGTGCTGACATGTCAGCTTTGATTTCTCCTGATTTAAAATGGTGGGATTCCTTGGACTTAAAAGACAAACGGTGCCGGCAAGAATAAGGCTACTTTGGTTCCTCACTGTGCATCTCAAATGTGTGAGTATGTATAATCTTTTTTAACACAGTCTTTATTCAAATAGTAAAGTGCCCATATTAAACAATTTGTGGGGGAAATTTTGTTGATTCATGGAATGTTTGATAGTTCAGATTGGGTGAAAAAAAATTTCCGTTTTTGAGTTTTTATATTCTGGTTTATTTCTACACTTTTAGACTTTGACTTTCCTGAGCTTGTACAATAAGCCATGAATATTATTTTTATTCATTTAAATGAATTAATGGAACATAAAGTCCAATGGTAAACTCCCAAAAGCATGTGACTGTTAAGCTTTTTTTACTGCAGAAATCATGTTACAATTAAGCTTTTTCTGGTGCAGGAGAGCCAACGAAATTGGCCAAAAAAATTTCAAAAATCAATTTCGCCCGGGGGGCTTTGCCCCCCTGGACCCCCCAACGGGGCGCTGCCCCTGTACCCCGCCGGGGCCTAGGCGGCCCCTGGACCTCGGCCTAATTTCAGTCAAATCAACTTTTGTAGGTTTCACCCATGCAAATGGGGCTGTTAGTTTGATAATTAGTGGTTGTCATGAAAAATGTAATATATATCTGTGCTCTTGAGATGACTGAATAGGTGAATTCCTGACAATTCTTTTAATACCAAACACGACTAGGTTTGTTTTCCCTGTAGATAATGTACATACGGCATGAAAGCATGTACACAAGTGGTCAGGTGATATTCAAACAATGACAACACACACACAATTGTGCAAAAATGACGTCATCACTTTCTGGGAATTAAATTTTCCCTAGTTAACTAGCACACAAGTTTGATACATGCCTCTGTTTGGACTACAGCAACAAAAAAATGTTGGTTCAGAAATGTGTAAGCTTTGTTTGTTCGGCCCTTTCACTAAGTGTCTCTTCCCCGAAGATGGAGTATGGCTGCCTTAATGGCGGGATATAAAAACGGTCATACACACAAAACTCCACTGCCTGTCTATACAGGCAATGTCCGCAGGAGTATCAGCCAGCGTACGCAGAAAAAAAAAACAAAAAAAAACTAAGTGTCTCACATGGGACGGAAAAATAAAGCTGTGACAGTGTACAGTGATCCAGGAAGCAGTGTCCAGCCACAACATAGCACAGTCTAGCCACACAAAGAATGAAAGGCGTTTATCTCCCAGTTTCTGTCGCCTGTAGAATTCAGAAAAACAAAAATCACGCCTATGACTTTCATTTGCTTTTAGTTCAGAAAACATTGAAGATAGCTACATAAAAGTTATATCAAATGAAAGGAAAATGAATGAAAAATCTGTTCGTAACAAAAATGTAATAAAATGGTATGCCAGAATGTCACATGAACTCCTTGAAACGCAGTATAAAGAAATGAATATGTCAATCATGATATAATCAGATGATGCTGATCTCACAGCAGTTTATAGCACACTTTGTGTTGGAGTTATACAGTGTACAAAGACCCATGAAGCAGTGTCCAGCCACACCATAGCACAGCCTAACCACACAAAGAACAAAAGGTGTGTATCTCCCAGTTTCTATCGCCAGTAGAAACGCTGAGTGTGACAGCTACGGAAACAGTCTTCCAAAACACAATCCTGGTTTGCTAGGGCAGTCTGGGCAGTAATACCTGGTGTCTTTTTCTCTGCCCTTTCTTCCAGCAGACACAGCACCTCTTTGATGGCCGCACTTTATTTTGGGTAGAGGGCAGCACACTGATGAAGTGTCGAGCACACAACCTTACAGCATGGTCGTCCTCAGCATTAGCTGGATCTCTGTTGCCAAAAATCATCTTATTGATGACTTCTTTCTGGAAGTTAAGGAAGGAGCTGTTGTTCCACCCTTCCTGAACAAAATGTATGCATTCAGCATGGCAATTGTGTTGCTGTGTACTCTTCTGCGTACTTGTTAGTCTGAATCCTGAAATATTGGATCAGGTTACTGATGTATAAACTGAAATAATCAGTAGCAGTAAAGTTGGTGGTGTCCACCTGAATCCCTTCATCAGCAGTAAAATCAGGGATGTCAGGTTCAAAATTGTCAGGCACAATCCAGACACGCTGATCCTGGCACCCACCCTGTCGATGACCAGGCTGCTATCCTCTACCTCGTACACCACCACCTCTTCCTCTCCATCCTCTTCCTCTTGCTCCCCTTCCTCTTCCAGCAGGCCCAGCAACAGCAGGCCCAGCAACAGCCCAGCACCAGCAGGTCCAGGCTGAACATCATCTCCATGCTGCATCAGCCTAGCTGTAACACATTGAAAGCATGAGTTCAATTTTACACACACACACACACACACAGATGCATGCACACACACAAACACACACACACACACACACACACACACACACACACACACACACATATACACATCGTAAACAAGCCACGCCCCCTTCTGTTAGTCCAACAAAAATCAAAAAAAACAGCACATAAAAAACAGCACATAAAATCACTTCAAAATGATAACAATTTTTTGTATCTACTCTTGCTTTCACTAGTTTCAGTTTATGAAAATATTCACAAACACATACACACACATAAGCAAACAAACATACACAAACTGAAATTGGATCATTAGCATGCCACGCCCCGTTTCATTTTCATCAAGCAAACACCAGTGAGTTACGCTTTTGAACTAGTCACTTCACTGCAAACATTGTTTAGATCAGTATTATTTATCACTGTGTGCTTTCAGTTTTCTAGAAAAAAGTATCATCAACACACACACACACACACACACACACACACACACACACACACACACACACACACAGAGAAACAGTACACACACACACACACACACACACACACACACACACTTACACACGCACACACACATTTCCCCCTACTCCCACCCTGGCCCTCACATGAAAACACACAGGCCATAGGGAAGTTGGGCACACATCGATAAGGAACGCTTGTAAACCACAAGCAAACCAAACGCACACAGCGTGAGTGAGAGCAAGCAAGCGAGCGACTGACATTGGCACATGAGCCCAAAGCCTTGAAAGTCGGTCAAGCACACTTGTCATTGACGACTGGCTCGCTTGCTGACGCGGCCCCCCGGTACAAATATACAATACACACAGTTGGTTGTTCTACCCATAATTATACTGAGAAGAAAAACACCACCATTATGTTATAAAATTGAATGAATCTGTCAGATACACACCCACCTGCGTCTTGAATTATTGGATCTCCATGCTCTGAGTCGGACTCAGACGATGAGTCATTCAACAAAGCTTCTTCACTTCCAGATCAAAATAGGTCGTTAGCATCAACTTCACGAAGTTCGATGCCAGCTGGATCAAAATCTTCATCTCCGCTTTCTTCATCTCGGTAAATTTCATCAATCAACAACACAACTGTATAGCTTCGTCGTGGGGCAGCCATGGCTTCGAAAAGTGAAAGTACAACTTCACAGTACCTTGCTGATCGATTGTCATAAATTATGTAAATGAACCAATTATCTTGAACAAGTGGTACACCAAAAGCAAAGAGTGGTCAAGGGAGCTTATCAAATCATAAATAGAGGGATTTTCGGCAATGCTGGACGAAAACAGAAAGAGTGTTGAATCATGACGAACAGTGTTCGTCAACTACGCATTGCAGACGGCACTTTTCATGACGAATGCCGTACGTCAACAGCGCAGTGAAGAGGGTGTCAGCATTGTAATATGGTTGCAGCTGGTTCTGATCAGGGTGAAACTCATATTGATAGTGATGATAATGACTGCAATTTCTATAGCGCCCATCCTTAACCCATAGGCTACAGGGCACTTTACAAGTTTTAACAAATCATATCTAAAAATGAATGTAGGACACTCGCATACACAAACACACACTCTCTCTCTCTCCTCTCTCTCTCTCTCTCTGTGTCTGTCTCTCTCCCCCCCCCCCCCCCCCCCTCTCTCTCCCTCTCTCTTTCTCTCTCTCTCATACTTCTGCATTTGTGAGTTATGAACATGTGCATGCACTACGCCTGCGTGCACTAACAGACTCGCATGCACACATAGGTTAGCAGACAATGTCGCATATATCAACGCATACACTATATATTATGGTGAACAAATCATTCGTACACGAGCAAAGTAGGCTAGTGACAGGTAGCATTAAGTAAAATTTCAGGTGGTGTTTAAACAGATAAGTTTTGAAAGCTGACTTGAAAATCAGGTAGGAAGGGACATGGCACACTTGGAAAGGTAGCGAATTCTAGAGTATCGCTGCAGAAAATGAGAATGCGCCAGAACCATGCTGTTTTCGGTTGTATGAGGCAATTTGAAAAATTCACCCATCAGAGGAAGAACTGAAAGAATGGGTAGAGAGATGTATTTTGAAAAGGTTAGAGCGCTTCACGTTTGATAATCATACACTTAAGTTTTAGCAGAGATACACAGACTTGTACTGAATCCTGTGCTCAGTTTTGAGCCAGTGTGATTTCTTCAGGCCAGTGTAATTTCTTCAAGAGGTATGAAGTATGTTGTTGTTCTGGCGCTTTGTATATAAGGCAAGCAGATGAATTTTAAACATGCTTTAGTGGCTGGAGTAAGGGTGCAGGTATACCAAGGAGAAGAGCGTTGCAGTAATGTAATTATGACAAGATGCAGGAAGACACCAGCATTTCCATGGCCTGTTCTGTAAGGAAAGATCTGATCGAGCTGAAGCAGAAGAGTTCTAAAAAGGATACGAGGCAGATTTTGGCTGTGTGGAGTTTTAGGGTCAGATCAGAGTTCAGACAGATGCCAAGGCCATGAACACATGGCATATATGAGATGTCAGTGGAGCCTAGGACTATTGACGGATGAAGATGGGGGTCTTGAGCCCAAGAGTGTTTTATAAAACTGGATAGTTTGTTTAATTTCAACTTCTTATTAGACATCTACTGTTTGATATCAGAGACACAATCTTGAAGATATTTGACAAGACTATCTTAGTGATTTAGTGCGTCAGAGTGTTTGAGCTGAATGTGATCAGTGAGCATTTTGCCAGTATCAATGAGTTCACTAGGATTGTCGTTGGACAGACATGGCAACACCCTCTGGATGGGGATACATACTCACACTGGCTCAGCCACTTAACGATTATTGTTGTCAGTAGGGGGCTTAATAGGTGGTGTCCTGCATATGCTGTATTAGGACAAGTACCATCAAACATCGCTGAAGTGATTCCATTGCAGTGCTTAATCTCCTTTGGTGATTACCTGATAATGACTTGACATTGATTCTCCCAGTGGATTGCTGGTGCTAGGGTCGAGGTGGACTAGCCAGGATGTGACTGTGGACTGGAGTGAGTGTGTGAGTAGTGGTAATGCCACTGAAGTGGCAAAAACAAAACAAAACAAAAAAAGATTTTTATCATAACACAGCAAAGTCAGAACTGTCAACTTTGACAATTAAGGCTATGTAAAATGCTCTTTGTGCACATGCACTAAGCTCATATGTTGACACAAGACTTGTCAGTCCATCTAGATAATAGGCATTTACATAGAATGGGATTATTTTGATTATTCGATTCATTCATTAGATGAACTGCGATAGATGTTTTCAGTTGGGGTGTGTGTATATAGAAATAAAGTAGAAACAAGTTTGCATGAGCGCCTGTGCAGCAATTACTGAACTTTAGCAGATTTTTGTATTCTGAATTAAAATTCCTTTCTTCAGCCATTGAAAATTCCCAGGTAAATACAAAGTTTTTAGCATAAATATTTGCTTACATGGCAATTTGCATAAGTCAGACTATTCCATCATGGATTTCATTAAAGGTGGGAAAAAAATGGTCCCCCTCTCCCCCACCCCACACCCCCTTCAGTTATGCATGAAACTGAGCTGATGATATTGACAATCAGATGCCATGATGGCAGAGTTGTTTTCTTTCGTCAGTTCCTTTCAAAATAGCTTTTATGTGACTGGCTACTGGCTTACAGAATTGCAGGTAAGATGCCTAGGTCTGGATATTGGCCGCTTAGAAGTCGCCAAATAAGCAAAGGTTTTACATCATAAAAACTTGGAAAAGACCTTTTTGTGGATCTTGACAGCAGTCAGTGTTGAAGGTAAATTGTTTGCAAGGTTAGATTTTTTTGACTTCATTTGGATCAAAGAAATATGTGTAAGAAAAATCTGAAAATGGCTGGATGCCATTCTAATGGATATCATTTAAGAAAACCCAGCACTTCTTTATGTAACACTTGTGTCATGAAATGCATTCAGAAGTTGTCAGTTAAGACTGGTGCAGAACTGTTTATCCATACAATTTTACTGTATTTTGTACACATTTTTGGCAAAAATATGATGAACTGAAATTTTTTTTAAGTATTGGGGGGGGAGAATCTAGAGATGGAAGTTCTGAAGTGGTGCTTGCCCATGGGGAGATAATCATGGTGTTGTCTTGGTGTCCTAAGGGGTGTGTGTGAGAGAAACAGCTTGACACTTACTCCTGTGCATGAAATTATGTCTTGCTGTTTTGCTTTTTTGAAACATGTCAGTATGTAAGAATTTACTGTAAAGTATAAAACAACAACAACAACAACCACAAAAAAAAAAGGGGCAAGAGAGCATAAACTTGTGCTAGTGTATGCTGATGAATTGGGTTTGAAAGTAGTATTTTAAAAGAAAATATTTTTTGTTGTAGTTACCTGTAAGATGATGCTGAAATTGTAGTGTCTACTGTTTGTATGTGATGACAGGTGACCCCTCGCCTCTTTCCCCTCCTGCTTTGAATTTTTTTTTTTTTTTTTTTTTTTTTTTTGAAGATGAAACATTAATTTTTAATGTAACATCTCACCTCTCTGCCAGCTTTTGAAAAAAAAAATGTCAAAGATTTGTACACACTCTACCTAGGAAATGCATTCATCTTTGTTGAAAAGTTTGCCAGTTGCAGTTTTTAGGGTAAACATGTCTATTGGTATTTTTCTTCAAAGTTGGTCTCAGTTTTGAATGTCTTAAAGGGCCATACTTATGTATTTGTTGCAAAAAAAAAAAAAAAAATCATATGCATTGTATCAATTGCAGTTTTTAGGGTAAACATGTCTGTTGGTATTTTTTCAAAGTTGGTCTCAGTTTTGAATGTCTTAAAGGGCCATACTAAAGTATATGTTGCAAAAAAAAAAAAAAATTGATATACATTGGCATGAGTATAAATAGGCCTGTAGTTTCTTGGCCTTTGCATATGATTATGATTAAGCAAATATGCCAGTGGTCCTCAGTACATGATGCTGGTTGTGAGTTTTAATTAAAAGTTATGTGCATATCAGCAGCATATCTTACTGAGTGCAAACTATTTCTATGTGCATTTAATGTGTGTATGTGTGCATGTGTGCTGCTGATTTTTTTTTTTTTTTTTTACATTAATTCAGCAGTACATGAAATAGAAAATATAAGCACAGCATACTCTGTGGTTTATTTTAAGAAGAAAAAAGATGGGGGGGGGGGGGGCTGTTTGGATCATTGGTATAGCTAGGAATTTCTTGCTGTCTCTGGCCCCCATATTTGACTGACTGACTCAAGTAGTTTTATGCTTAGAGATTGTAATGTAAAATGCACAGATATGCTGACACTCAAAACTTGTGATGCTTCAAGTGGGATGGGGGGAATCAGTTGTCCAGTTTCACATATGTTATGAACAGTCGCACTGTCCCCTGGAACATGCACATGTGAGCATTAACATTTGAGTGTAGTATTGACCTTGTTTTAACCTGGTTTGTTTCATAATGAATACAGCTGTTGAATAATAGGTGAGTGCACCCTGTGACTGTCTTGTCTCATAAGCATTCCCGCACTCGCGCGCATCATATTTCACTGTTGAGCTTTATTTATCATTGGGATTGGTAAAGATGAGCAGATTTTAACTTATGTGAAACAAATTCCTTTTTATAGAGACAAAAGATGAGTATTATGGGGCTGTTGAAGGCAAAGAACAAACTTTTTAAAATGCTCTCTCACTGGCTCTGAATTAAAGCTCAGAAAACAACAAAAGATGGATACAAAGATTTTTCATATACTTTTGATTGGGTGAAAATAAAAGTCAAGCTGTTTTTCTGATTGGGTGAAAATAAAAGTCGAGCTGTTTTTCTCAACCATTTTTCACATTGTCTGGAAACGACATGTAACTTCCCCCTTTTCTCTATATTTCAGGCTCTGTAGTGGATGATTAAACAGACTTATGCCAGCTGTAAAATTCAGCATGCAGTTTTGGTTTGAGTGTGGAGTTCAGGAATGCAAAATAAAACTGTTCTTGTTACAACATGTTCTCAGTTTAATACCAATTAAAGAATAGAGTAAATCAGTTCATTGTGTCCACCTTTTTTATGGTTTGTTTCATGTTTGTTGCATGCTTATATGTGAAAAATAGTGTTCATGGCAAACTTAATGGAACAGGGAATGGAACACCATGAATGTATGCATTCTTAAATGAAGAGAGTTTAGTTCAGAGCATTCATGTTTCTTCTGCCTCTCTCTTTGAATTGTGTTTACAGTTACATTCTTCTCATGGCTGTATCTGTTGTACACTGTCTCATGTCTCTCACATCCTCTCAGTTCCTCCATGTCTCTTTTTGTGTAATGTCAGTATAAAGCAAAAAGTCAGCTTTGTATGAAGTGATCAGAAACACACACACACACACACACACACACACACACAGAGTGAGTTTCAACTTGTATATTACTGCAGTCCTTCTGCACCATACAGTGTATGTAGACATGTTTTCAGTTTTAATCAACCTCTGTTCAGCTTTTCTTTATGATAATCTAGTGTCTTGTGGTGTTAACATTTTGTTCATCAATGATGTGCTGGTAAAAGAATTTGTGTCCAGTGACATGAATGTGGAAAGTGGTTTACAGGGTAGGACAAAGATAAAGGTGCAACCTGTATCTTCCCTGATTGGTAAGATAGTTGGGTTTAATTCTCAGGGTTAGGGTGGAGAGATTATCTATAAAACTTGATACAGTAGTTGTGTGCTCTGCCAGTGGAAGCTTTTGAATTCACACTCAGGGGAAAAAAAAAGCCCCCCCCCCCCCACACACACACACACACACATATATACATATGTATGCCTTATTGTATGTCATACAGTGACACAAACTGTACACCTGTCTGAAAGCTGATGGTTACAAGATAGTTTTACTTTGGGTCCCTGGTCATGTTGGCATTCAAAGCAGTGAAGTGTTGATACTTTGCTTTGAATTCCACAAGAAAAAAAATGTGCAGATGCTGTATTCCTCACTTTCATTTGAAACCCAGAACTCCGACTTCTGTCAAAGATACCTGGTAGGAGAACTGAAGCACATAACAAGTTCTTTCAAGTCATTCAGACCTTGAAGTCGTTTTTATCATCTACATTCAATAGCTGTAAAGAAGAAAAGTTTTGTGTGAATCACACACACAGGCCACTCCATTTACACCTAGTCAAACCTTTCAAAAGATGAAGAAGCTCCATGATGTCTTTCATGTGATGTACTTATAGACATACAGGACTAAGGTGATGTCAGACACATTGAATCACATTGATAGCAGACTCAGTGAAAATATTTTTCAGAGATGTTCCATCTGAACATTGTTCAGAGATGTTACAATTGATAGGATTTTTGTTGAAGATTTTTGTGCAGTTTTTGCGTGTTTTAGGAAAAAAAGTTTTAATGAGTTTTAATGAGATTTTGGAGTAAAAATCTGTGAAGGGAATTGATGATACAACAGCAGTGTTAAGGTCCCTTGCAGTTGAATGGGCTATAAGCAACATATTGAATGTTGCCTGCTGGAACCGCTACCCACCCCCACCCCCACCCCCCCCCACCCCCCACCCTACCCCCCCCTTCCCAAACCAGCCATTTTATTTTATAATCCTAGATCAGTGTTTGTTGTCAGTATGATTTTGTTAGAAATTGTAGTCGGTCCACTTAGAAAGTCAAATAAGCAACCAAAATACTCCAGTCAGATGAATTTGATTTTCGCAAACCCTCCCCACATTAAGTGTTGGAAGTATGATGTAGTCAGACTTCTTCGTTTGGTTCCTTGAAGTCATGTGGTAATTTCTTCCAAAGTGATAAACTCGTCTGCATCACTATCTTCAGTTTACATGCATCACTATCTTCAGTTTACATTCATCATGTAGCCATTCATCACGTAGCCATGTTAATGATATGCTGAATACAAAAAAAGAAAGAAAAAAAAAGTGTCGTGGAGTGTGTTACCGGGAATTGCCTTTCAGGCAATGCAGAATACGAACGAATGAAATGATTTATTGCTCTAAAGCAATGCAGCATCCTGAGTGTGTTAGGGGGAATTGCCTTTCAGGCATTGTAAAATAAGAACGAACAAAATGATTTATTGCTCTAAAGCAGTACAGCTTCCTTAGCAATACGATTTGATCAACCATGATAAAACTTAACTTGGTACATATTCATCTTGACACGGACCCCATGACAAACTTGTCCTTTTTCCAAACATAGTTCTGACATATTTCACGTCACTGGTAAGGCACTGGTCACGATGATTCCATCTGCAGCGTGAGTCTTGAGCCCAGGCTGTCATCCGAGGTAGAACAGGATCAGGCTGTGTAGCGGTCTCCAGCGTCTGTGCAACACATGCCTGGATGTCAACATCCTGTGTTCTGTCAACAAGTTTTCCTTGGCGAAGACTGGCCAGTTTTGTCTGTTCATCTGTCAACATGTGTCTGACATCTTGCTTCACGAACCAGAATGACAGTCACTGTCATTTGGCTAACACAGAAACTCCAACA
Source organism: Conus betulinus (assembly GCA_016801955.1). Lineage (NCBI taxonomy): Eukaryota > Metazoa > Mollusca > Gastropoda > Neogastropoda > Conidae > Conus > Conus betulinus. Next base: position 356,079 of record JADBJO010000090.1, on the reverse strand, counting down.
CCAGATTGTCCAATTCACAGATGAATATGTCTGATTCACTTGAACGATCAAGAGCGACTTTACGGAATAACTTGTTTCTGCTCTTGTCTCTCAAGCGTATCTGATTTATCGGTCAGAGTGGCAACATAACTTTTGACAACACTTGTACTGAAACCTGCTACAAGGCTTTTGTAGACTGGCTCAATGTCCATGTCAGTTTGTGGAGAGAGGACAGAGCTATCCATGTACTCAAAGCGCTATCATTCAAACGCAAGGTATCATTCTCTCTGGGTGTGTGTGTGTGTGTGCTGCTTAAGTTATGTGAAGGGAAATATTCATTTTTATCTGTAGCAGATATGGAAAAAGATTTCTAAGACATTGATGGTCAACAAGTGTTTGGCTTGAAAATTTCAGAACTGTCAAAGGACTCTCTTAATGAACCATATATATGTCCTATATCTTGAATGCTTTAGGGATGTTTATGTATCACCAGAAGAAACCATAGGTGTGCCACACTTTTCGGGCTCAAGCCAGATTGAAAATCTGAAAATTGCTTTTTGGGCATTGCAAAATTTTGTGCTGTTCATTTTAAGGCGGGGGGAAAATTCCGTCAGGCTTTTCCAGCTTTAGAGGCACCATTTTCCAGGCTCAGGCTGGAAATCCTTTGCAAAGAAAATCTGAAAATCGCTATTTAGTGGAGTTGCTGATACTGTACGAAGAGCTTTCCACGTTATTCTTTCAAGGGTTTAGTTTTGCTGAGCTTGTAAAGTGGCTGGCTTGTATTGCAAGCAGTGATCCCTGTTGGGATTCGTCAGAACCTGGTTTCTTCATCGTCAGGGCCATCTTTCCTTTCATAACTGCCATCATGCTCTTTGTTGTACTGGCAGTAGATAAGGACAGTGTCGAGAAATCTGGTGTCAAGACTGAATGTTTTCAGCTTTCAAGTCAAGCATGAAAATAAAGAACTGGTTTTGGCTTGATGTGTGTAATGATCAAAGAATGAAGAATGCAGAGAACTGATTTTTAAGACCTGGACAATTGTCAGAAACAGTTTTCATCAGTTTTCTGGATTGGTCACGTAGGGGCTGTGTGTAGCATTCCTGCATTGTGATCCCAGCATGTGAAACTAATATGCTTCCTGTTACAAATTAGAAGGCTATTCATAGATGAAAAAAAAGGTGAGAGGTACAGAAGTCAGTGAAGCAGAACGTTTTTAAGGAGATGCAGTTTGTTTAAGAGTTAAGTAGATAAAAAAAGAAGTAACATAGCTGTGTCTGGGAAGAATGATATAAATTGTGATTGGTCCTAATTTCCATTTGTAATTGTGTAAATGAAGAGAAATATTAGTGACAGCATATTTACATCACACTCATGAACTGGATGGATAACATTTGAATTTGACTTGACTTGCAAGTGGTTGCTCACTTGACAAATCTTTTTTTTTCAATCAACAGTATGTGTTGGCTATCTAATGAGATTTTGGTCTTCTTGATGTTGCTGTCAACAAATTGAATCCCATATTACAAAGAGACAATATTTTTATGGGTCACAGAAGTTTAATCTTGCCTGCATTTCGATTGCCTACTTGATTCTGCTCTTGTAAGATAAAGTGATGATGGACAGGTTTTCATTCCATTCCAGATATGTTTTACTGGACATTACTCAGAAGAATTCTGCACAGTGACAGAACAAGAGCATGAACATGAAGAGAGAGAATTTGCTTCCCCTGACATAGTGTGCTCCAATTCGTACATTAAAGATGGGTGGGGGAGAGATTGGGAGATCTTGTTTGAACTTGGTTACTGTTCATCATCAGTGTCTGTGTTTGAGGTGTCATACTTCCAAAGGGGGTTGGGGTCTAGGATTTACTGCTTATAATTCTACTACTAATGACATCTTGTCTGAATCTTGTTGTTGTCGACTTACCTGCTTTTTTTTTTCCCCCCCCTTTTTTTAACATGAATTTAGAAGGTAGTAATATTTTTATACTTTTAATATGGCTTTTTTTATGGTGAGTGTTTTTTTTAAAGTAAATGTTTCCTATGAATTTTTAAGGTTTTTGAAAAATCTGTGCGGAACACTTGCACACTCTCACTATAGCCTAATTTTTATGCCACAAGATGCCTGTAGTTTAGCTGCTATGTCAGAGACTCTTTTTTTTCTTGTAATTTTTTTTTTTTTTCAGAATTTTGTGTGTGTGTGTATGGTTTGACTTTTGTGATTGAACATTTTTTACTTTGTGAGTTTGAGAATGCTGTAAAGGACCTATGTAATTAGCTGGACTGTAGTGATTAAAACATCATGACAATTTTTTAGCAGCGTCAGACTTGCATTCACTCTTTTCTTTCTCTATTGCTCACTACTCATACTCACACACTCATGTACACTGCCTGAGGATTGGACAGAATCATTTGTTCCAGAAAGAAACAGATGCTTGGATGTAACTGAATTTAGAAGTCAATCCCAGCCAGCCTCTGATTACTGTGCTTTCACTGCCAAAGATGCATAAGAATTGTGGTTTAAGCTGAATTCTATCATGTTGGTATTTTAGTTGTTGTCCTTTTGGGGTTTTTTTTTGTCGTTGTTTGTTTGTTTGTTTTGTTTTTTTTGTGGCTGACTCTTCCATGCCCTCCTAGAGGCACTCCTCCCATGGTGCATATCCTGGTTTCACTATAAATGTTGTAGATTGTGTCAGAAGCCTACAGAGAGTAGTCAGTATCAGGAAGTCATGGGGAAGCCCACCAGAGGAAACACTGCATTGCTGCTGAATTTTTGCGGTGGTGCCTATTCTGATTTTATGTATATGCAGGACGCAGTGCACTAAGCACTTATTTGATGATATATTGATAGTTATGTAAGACAAAATCAAGTATCAGCTTTCATTTTACTCTGTGTATCAAATATTGATATTTGTGAAGAGAATACTGTTTAGAAAAAAAAATTGGATCTTATAATTTTATATGTTAGAATGATCATGGTCAAAATGTAGTTCATCAAAAGAATAGGGATTTCATGTCTTAGGATGATCATTATCTACAGCTAGTAGGGACCTGCTTCAGATGTACTTGTCTGTCCTCCTATTGGCTCAGAACGATAAAACTGGATGTAACCACATTGTTCAGAGTTTTCAATTTAACATATGCACCTGAAAATGTAACCAGCTGTTGCTTTTCTTGGGCTTGGGTGATACATAGATTAAAAAAAAAAAAAAGCAGTGGTTTTAGCACTGGTGTTAAAACAAAATGTATTGATATATTGATAATTCATTCTTTTATCATTGCTTTTTTTTTCAGATTTAAATGGAAAGAACATGTATCTGTCTTAGCTTACTCAGCAGAGCGATAGGAAGAGCAGAGGGGAATGGAGTCTGGAAGAGGGGGTGGCGCTGGATGGGATTTATGCTGGGGACAATAAAAAACATGTTACCAGCCGCCGTGGCGAAGTGGTTAGCGTCGCGGACTCCTGGCTGGGAGGTCGTGGGTTCGAATCCCATCAGAGTCATGTGGGTTTTTCTTGCCCCGACCAGCTCCAACCCAGAGTTGAGTTTGCTGTGGACTGGGACCACACAGTCGAGTTTCATCCACTTAATGGATGTGTCTCTGAGAGTGTTGCTCAAATTTCCTGACCAACACTGCAGGTGCCTGTATCTCTCGGGCCTGGTTGATGCCGGGATATATTATGAAAGGAAGCATAGAGTACAGCCTTGTCATGTAGTCTCAGACTGAAATGGAAATCCGTAGCATCATTTTAATCATCCTCATTCTCATCGATCAGCATTAAAAAAATGTCTCAAATTCTGTGGCCCTTCCTGCCTTGCTCTCATGGTGACCTCAGTTTCGATGTCCTCTCCACGTCTGTGGCCTTGGTTTGGTTCCACTCGGGATCACCAGTATCAGCGAGTCCATGGGGGCTGTCGTTGGACGGATGTGGTGGCACCCTCTGGAGGGAGAGCTCACTCACGCCCGGCTCCGCAACTAAGCACTTATTGTCGTCAGTAGGGGGCTTAGTAGGTGGTGTCCTGCGTATGCTAGATCAGAACAGGCGCCACTGAACACCACTGAAGTGACTCGGCAGCAGTGCAGTGTCTCCTCCGGTGGGTTGCCTCTTGATGACTTGGCATTGACTACTCCTTGTGGATTGCTGGTGCCGGGGCTGCGGTGGGGTCCACCGGGCTGGCTGTGGACGGGGGGGGGTGCCGGAATGAGCGGCGTGTGTGCACACTGCCTCTGAGGTGGCGCAGAGGTCGGGACAGACAAAAAAAAAAAAAAAAAAAAAAAAAAAAAAAACCCATATGTTGCTGTTATTAATTCATCGTTGTCTTTGGTTTATTGATGAAATTGACATCACACATATTATTAATATTCTCTAGTAAAGGAATTGTGTTTTGGCTGCTGAGGATTTAGTCCAATCAGTTTGGCTGTAAGAAAATGGAAACATTCTTCTGTAGTGGGTATTTAATTAAAATTTTCATCAGACCTCAACTCCAGAGGAAGCCAGGCTTATTTCTAGGTTCCATGATTTTAGAGAGCTTCACGTGTGTTTTGGAGTTCACCTCTGCAGTTTGTTACTGAGGAAAAGAAAACCCTCAGTGGAGTCTTTATTAGGTTGGAATAACTGTTATTTGCTGTGGTACAGTGCATGTTGAATCTCATTTGTGGAGGATGTACAAAGAAGCATTGTATGTGCCCTTTTTATATCATGCTGTCAGGATTTTGTTTCAGGGTTCCCATACACTTTCAGAAAGGAAAGTCAGGGGACTTGTCTCAGTTGTCTGCTTAGAAGCATACGAAAGCTTCTGGGTACAACATGCAGTCTGTTAATAACATGTGGAAATATTTGTCAGTATCTTGTCATATTCAGTCATGAGCGAATTACAGTTTATAGTATTCAACTAAAACACATGTGAGAAGAGTGTGAGGGAAGTTCCTTTGTTTCTTTTGTCTCGTTTTGTTTTGTGTTGTTTTTGTTTTTAATTACTTAAACCTGTCTGGTTTCAAGGAGAAATACATGTTTTCTTTTCCATTTGTTGATAGATGTTGAATATTTGTGATGTGGTTCTCTCTTTGGAGATGATTTTTTTTTCATTGTTAAGTGTTCTTGGAAGAATACATGATTTTCTGCTGTTTAACCATTTCTGCCATGGTTGCCAAAACAAACTCAAGGCTGTGGCCTAGGCTGTCTTGAAAAAGAAAAAAAAAAAAAAAAAAAAAAACCCAAAGAATGACCAGTGTGACTAATGAAAATGCAGGTTGAAAAATTTCAGTGCAGTGACAATGTAAATTTGACATTCAGAAGGAAATTTTACAAGGTGGATAAGCATGAAAACATGACCCTGATTGAAAATGATGGGACAAGCCAAAGGATATGGACTTCACTCGTTATTCTGAGTTGACATGCAAGTTGGCTGATGCAATACCCATTGTGCTATGAGTTATCCATCTCAGAAGTCATCGAGAATGATTTCATATTGTTTCGAGCAACAGTACCTTTTAGAGATCGAGATTTTTATCAGATTGAGCATTTTCTGTTGTATCAGGGCTTTTCTTTTATATCAAATCAGGTTACCTTTTTGTTGTTTTGTATTTGTGCTGTGCTTACCGCTTGCATCTGACACTTTGAATGATTGATTTTATGTTATACTTTTTGTTGTTGATTTTTTTTTTTTCCCTGTGTATGGTTTGTGAAGCTTGACATTCTCACAGATTTGGCTTTCTTCTGTGTTCCTTTTCAATTACTCTGTTACTTTTGCTATAAAATCTCTTCTTTTTGCTCCAGTCACTTGATCAGGGGCTTGGTCAGCCCAGAATCTATAAGTGAGGTTGGATGTTTTTGTGCCTTGTTGTTTGTGATGATGCTGGGCACTTCATTCAGAGTGCTTATGTGTTTTCTAGTTTTCTGCTCGGAAAAGCAGCCATGCATTTTTTGTAAAAGCTGGAATGCTGTCTGTACTCGGCAACTTCAGTGTGAGTTAGTCCGTACTTCACAGTCATATGATCAATGCAAATTTTTAGAAATGGCAAAAAGAGGATGTGTTTCACTTACCTGTCTCATTTAACCCCTTGACTGCTGCTATTTTGTATCAGTTTTGTACTTCTGTGTGCCGCAGCAAACTGGACTTTTTGCAGTAGGTTCACTAATTTGATCAGTGCTCATTTTTTCATTTTTTGTGAAGATATCTCTTAGATTTTTGGCATGTTTTCTATAATAATATCTGCAAATAAATATATTGATTTTGTTCATTCTGAGTATAATAATAATCTTATGATAGAACTTTTAAAAAAAAATTATATTTTGCAAGCATACAAAACCCCACAGCATCAAAAAAAAAAAAAAAACATACAAACCCAGCAAAAAGTGGTTTTAGTGTTTACTGAACACCCTGTGCGTAAATATATGGTACTGAATTTACAACCCACAATTGTTGTTTTATATGATAAAATTTATGCATTTCTAGGGTACAGGTATCAAGGGACACAATTTTGTTTTCTTAGGTAGGTTCACTGATATGACCACTGCTCTTTTTCAATTCTTGACATTGGGAAATTTTCGTGTTATATCCTTGGCTACAGCCAGATATCACAATAGTTTGATTTTGTTTGCAATGAGTAGACCAAAAATATACATAATGATGAATGTTTTGTTTGAAAAAAACAGACACTTTCAGAAGATAAAACAAACTATAGCCTTAAAATCACAGTGAAATACCACAGAAACTGGATTTAGTATCCTTTGAACTTCAGGACAAACATCTGTATTCACAGTAAAGCTTGACCATGCATAAAATGTTTAGCAACCCATATCATAGGGGGCACTCCAGCCCAGGTAACGCGCGGGAAAGAAGGTGGGAATTGCACATTATCCACAGCATCAGTCTGCACATCTTGCAGGCCTCTTGGGAATTGGTCTTGTTTAGCAGAGATGAACGAACAGTAACAACACTAAATGTAACTTCCAATTATTAAGTCAGTTTTCTTTCACACATGTGGTTTGGTTCGCTCATGAACTGAGTGCGATTGATAAAAAGCCATCACCACAGAAGGTAATAAATAAAACATTGCAAAACCAACCTCACCAAAAAAAAAGAGACTGCTAAAGATAGGACTGAGCTACAAAAGGCCACACCACAGATGGTGAAAGTACACTAACAACTGAAAAATACACTGGTGTCGCAGAGAATACACCACACCACAGAACCTATGGACAGAAGGATCAGGATCCCACACTACTGCCAGTAAATGCCAGTTATAGTTGACTGACACACATTTGGGCACACACACACACACACACACACACACACACACACACACACACACACACACACACACTCTGCACAAGCACCATATTCAAAAGCAACACGCGTGCGCACGCGCGCGCACACACACACACACACACACACACACACACACACACACACACACACACACACCATGCACAAACACTATACAAACACCACACACATGCACACACACACTCACACACAGTGTATACCCACACCATGCACAAGCACTGCTCTCTCTCTCTCTCTCTCTCTCTCTCTCTCTCTCTCTCTCTCTCTCTCTCACACACACACACACACACACCATGCACAAACACCACACATACACACGCAAGCACACACACACACACACACACACACACACACACACACACACCAACAAAAACAAACTCCATGAAATCCATAGGCTTGAAATTGTCGGTGTTCAGCTTGATACCTGGATCACCCGTGAAAGAAAGGTTGAGATTTGGCGATCAGCACTGGCCTCTGTCCATTCTGAAACAAGTTCAGACTGACGAGTGCCCACACCCTCTTCCTCTGCCACACCCCTCACACTGGACCCTCGCCGTTGTCCTGAACCCCCTCCCCTTCCTTGACTGTCCTCCCCCCGACCTCTCACAAAAGGAGGGAGGGGGCAGTCGACGTAGACGAAATCGGCTGGTCACTCTCTCCAATTCGGGCCCACTTGTGCCGGTATCACTCGGTTTGAAGTCGGGGATCAGTTTCGTCATCGACACCAATCTCCAATAGCAAAGGGTGGTGTTGATCGTGACCGCTTTATTCCTCCTTCGAATCACTTGTTACACTTCTCTGAAGTCTTTGTCATCACTTTCACGGTCTCAGATAACTTCTTGAAGCACTTCAAGAGCATTAGATCATTTGAAAACGGCACGCGCCTGATCGAACTGCCTGCTCGACTCGCCGTCTTGAACCAAGAATGACCTTGCCAAAATTACCGTCCAAATGGACGTGAGCCGGTCAGTCAGCGACCTGTGAAAGGGAAAGAACCGTCCTTTAGGGTCCCTACAACCATTTAAAACCATTTTTTCTCCTTGCCTCCCTTCTTTAAATCGCCGAATTTTGATGATGAAATTACCACAAACGCCGTTCGTGCAAGGGCACACAGCTTTCCCAAAGCTACCACGAACGCCGTTCATGCAAGGGCAGTCAACGGGTTAAAAAATATGGAAAAGCTAGTAATCATCTTGTCTCAAATCATACGACCATCATGCCTAGCCTTAGAGTGAGTGATTCATTGACCTCAGTTTTAATTTTCTTTCTAAGTCTGAGGTCATAGGAGGTTTATTTCAAAATCTGAGATTGTGGTTGAGTGCACACAAGTTTCTCTGCACCTAAGCAATTATTGTTGTCCATAGGAGACATCGGAGGCGGTGCTCTGCCTGTGTTGAATCAGAACAGGCAATACCAAAGTGACTTGGCAGCAGTGTATCGTTCGCTCTGTGTGTGTTGGGGCAGTGAAGGATGGAGTTGGGAAGTAGTTGTATCTGGGGTGTCTGGAATAAGCAAGCATGGGAGTCATGTCTGTAAGGGAGTACTGAAATAAGATAGGGGGAAAATTCAGTATTCACATAGAAGTATTACATGTGATAGTGTGTCTGTTGTCGTTCTAGATTTGCTGTCCTACACTAGGGTATAAAACCTGGACCCCAGAGTCAACATTGAGTTCTATCACCAGCTGCAGTGGCAAAGATGTTAGCGTTGTGGACTCCTGGCTGGGAGGTCGTGGGTTTGATTCCCATCAGTCATATGGGATTTTTCTGCCTGACTGGCTCCTATCCGGTGCTGAGTTTGCTACGGGCTCAGCTGGGAAGACTGGAACCACACAGCCGAGTTTCATCCCACTTAATGGATATGTCTCTGAGAGTGTTGCTCAAATTTCCTGACCAACACTGCAGATGTCTATATCTCCCAGGCCTAATTGATGCCGGGATATATTATGAAAGGAAGCGTAGAGTACAGCCCTGTCATGCAGTAACTCGGACCGGAATGGAAATCTGTAGCGTCATCTTCTTCATCCTCATTGTCATCGATCAGCCTAAGGGAAAAAAGTCTCAAATTCTGTGACCCTTCATGCCCTGCTCTCATGGTGACCTCGGTTTCGATGTCCTCGCCTCGTCAGTGGCCTTGGTTTGATTCCCGTCAGGGTAACTGGTATTGGTGAGTCCTTGGGGGCTGTAGTTGGAGGGACGTGGTGGCGCCCTCTGGAGGAAGAGCTTTGTCAGTACAGCATATTACCACAGTTCAGACATGTTGGACAGACATATGGCATGGGTACAAGATTTGGAATAGCATGTTTTTGTTACTTGTGAATATCACTCATAACTTTTTCTGATACTTTTATGGCTTTATTTCTGAGTTTGCAGTATTGATGTAATCAGAGTCTAGAAATGATACAATTTTTAAATTAACACACAGGTTCCTTTGAAATTTGGCTTGGTGCTTCTAAAATGGTTACATCTCTGTGCATGTATGTGGAGCTGAAAAAAAGGTGTACAAGTGTTATTTGATGGTATTACACATTGCTGCAGAGTGCAAACCATAGAACCACAATATGAATGGAAATGCATGCCTGCAATTTACGTTAAGCCAATATATCATAAGAGTAATAAATGTGTTCTACTGTGGCTGTTGATATGAATCTGAGCACGTGATCTGCTTCCCTGTTATTTTTTGTTTCCTCTATGAAATGTGAATACAGAATTGAAATTAGAACTATGTGATCGATAGAACTTGTATCACATTATCAGAAGGTGTGAGATGGTGTGTTTACACATGACATATTATGGTAGAGGATTTTTTTAAGATACAGTTCTCTGTTGGAAAGGGGGGCTATTCTTTAAGCAATAGAGAGTGTTTGATGCAGTGTTTTCCTCTCCCTTTTTTTCCCTTTTTTTTCTTTCATTTTTTCTTTTTATATTTTTTAAACAACACTTTACCTATTGTTTGAGAAATAGAAATTAACAGATTTGGAGTGGCTGGAACAGTCTTCTAAATATGCATGACAAAAAAGCAGCAATTTTCATACGATTTTTGTGAGCCATAGTAAAGGTATCTGTTGCAGTTTGACCGGGTTCTTGGCTTCATTTTCTGTTAAGGATGCTACTTTGATTTTTTAAGCTGTCTGTAATATTTTTTGTTGTTGTAAAGATCCTGGATTGTTTATGTTGATGGCCAACATTGGTCTGTTTAAAGTGATGTTATCCTTGCTGCAACAGATGTCCTATGTTTCTTTTTTTATTCAAGAGGACCCATATTATCTTGCTATTTTGATTGAGCACATGATTTTGCTTTAATAGTATAGTTTTTTAAAAATGGACTAAGCTATACTGTCATTTCTTTTCGTTTTAAGCTCTGTCATTGCACAACCTGTTGGCTTATCTATAGTCTGTCTGGACACACATGCATGCATGCATACACTCTAGATTCCTGAGACATTGTGAGTTTTCATTACAGCACACTTTATTGGCAGCTACTGCAGATCTTCCTAAAACTGGACATGACTACATGCCTGTTGTTAAACTTGTCCTTCCTTTTGTTGTACAGCAACCTCCCCAAGGCCCATATCGAGGGAACGGGAGCGGCGAACCAGCACTCGCCTTCATCGTGGCATGCCCACAGGGACAGAGATGCAGCGGGAGATGACACGGGTGTCGGTAGCACCAATGCAGCCGACCCCAGTGGTGGGTCAGGTGAACTCTGGCTTGCGGCGTGGCAGTGCTTCAAAAGAGGACAGTGCTCGTGCTGGCTCCTCCAAACATGTACGGAAATAATTTGAGCAGCTTCCAAAGTGCCGAGGAAACTTGTCCTTTTGTGATCTCTAGGTAACTCAACAAGGAGGTTATCTTCAGTGCCGCGTTCCACCACTTCCTTTGTTTCTTTGATGTTCAGTGGGTGTTACCAGTCCTTGACCGGATGCCTGCCTCTGCTTCCAAAAGTCAAAATGATTGGAGAAAGGACCTCTGTATGTGTCTTGGAGAAAGGACTTTCATTTATGCATGTGTTTGTATGTGTGTTTGAAAGCTAGAAAGTGAACATAGCAGCATAGATCTACCCTTTGGACCCAGTTTTCTCACCTCAGACCCTGAAAATGAATTACTATCATGTTTACATATTTATCTGGGAGGAAAGTGTATTTGTCAGCGAAGAAAAAAGCAAACTAAAGGTCTTTATTGTTTTTGAAATACTACTCACTGACCTGTTTGTGAACTCAGTAACTTGTATATAAGAGAGTGTGTGTGTGTGGATGTGTAACATGTATGCTTGGAGTTTGTGGTACCAGAATGAAAGGCCTTGCTTCAGAGGACAATTTGTGTAGAAAGGACCAAAGACAACATGGGTGGATGCATGGATGTATTGGGATGTTATTACCATTTGAACAGGTAGGTCGTGTCTGATTCCAGTTTTGAGGGAAGTAGTGTCTTTGAGAAGAAATGGATTACAAATTGTCCTTACGCTTTGAGGTATATATGCCGAAATGCAGAGCTAGGGAAGCTGTCACATTACAAAAAATTGCACAAGGTTTAATGTATTTTGTTTTCTATCAAGGATTAATGCAAGTCATAAATGATTTTGTCATGTCAGTCCATAAGATGATCTCAAAGATGTGTTCTATCAGTAATATTATAACAATGTACGGAACTCATTCCTCGGACAGCATTTGGCCTGGATGCAATCTGCAGTTCTTAGATAGATCTCGTGTGCTGACAAAACTGAGCATTGGCAAATACCAAGGATCAGAGTTTCTCATGCTTGGTGAAGATGACAGAAGAGATTGTTCATTTTTGCAAAAGTTCATTCAAGTTCAGTCAATTAAGAGATCTCTTGAAGCAGGTTGGGTTGTTGTGCTAGGCCATGATTAAGGGAGTTTGGCCCATATTCAGAGGAATTGCCTTCTAAGCTGACGGTTGCGAGTTCAAACAACATGTGAGGTCACATTTTTTCGGCTTGAAAACCCTTTGTGTAAACCCAGCAATAGATCAGTACTTGATTCAGTTCAGGGAAGGTTATTGAAGGCAGTGGAAGGAAAGGGATGGGTTCCACCTTCTGTCATGCCATGCCCTGAACATGGTGAACCTCTGGCAGTTCAGTGGCCCCACAGCAAACAGGGCGTGGGAGTTTTGCTCCCCCCCCCCTTTTTCTTTCTTAAAAGCATTTAATTTTGCTCATTGCTTGTCAAAAAGCATTTTGGGTACAAGTGTTCAAACAGAGATCTATGTAATTTTGTGTGCATTTATAAATGGGCTTATATTGAATTTGTTAAATGGAGCATATACAAGATCATATGAGTTCCAGAAAGTGTACCAGCTATCCTGCCAGTTCTACTTAGGTATTAAAGTTGAAGGTGTTCAGTTTTCATTTTCATGTACAGATGAATTTAAGATCCAGAGCCTCTCAATGTTCATAAAAATTATTGAAGAAACTGGAAGTAAAGGGAGAGAAACTACAGTACAGGTTACCATTACGGTTCCTATAGGTGTACCTCTGGTACGTCAACACCGACCCCTTGTTGCAGCTGCTGTGTCAATTATCATGTCTGCATCATCTGATCCCTTGCGCCCAGAGACAGGGGCTCAGAACCTCTCCTGCCAGTATGAACAATTTGGCATGGCAGAGATACTGGACTGGCCAGCTGCTGGTACTCTTTATCAACATCATGTCACTACTTGTTACTATTTTTTCATTTATTTATTTATTTTTTTTTAATATGATAACTTTACATTTAGTGTGATTTTTACTTGAGTAAACTTACGATAATATGGGCTTAAAGAAATTTAGCAGAATGCCATTTGTAGTGCTTCTTGAGTTTGGCTCAGATCTGGTTAGAACCAGTAGAGGTATTGCAACTTCCATGAGACAAGAGTTTTGAAAAAGGGCTGGTGTGTTCAGATGTGAGCTACATCGTGGCCAGTGGTGATGGCCCGAGATAATGCGTGCTACCTCCCACGCCCCTTCCCTTCTTTCCTTTCCTCCTAGCATGTCTCTTACAGAAGTTCACCATATTTCAACAAAGTAAATGGAGTGCTAGTAGGTGTGATCTGTATTGGAACAAGATCTTCCGTGTGAGTGAATTTCTTTTTTAAGTTTTAATGATGTTCATTCAGTCATTGAGTATTGAATTCCTGTTTCCGTACTTAATTCTACAGTTTGTAAAGAATTGTATAAATTGTACATAGAAATTGTGAAGAGTATGTTGCCTGTATATATGTATTGAAGTTCGTACATAATTGTATTTAAATCCGTCTTGATAGCTTGGTTGATAGTCTGTTGGTTATAAACAACAAACTTGGATTTGAAAAAGAATTGGTCGAGTATCTTTTGACATGAACCAGACAACGCAACTTTGTTCCATTCAGTTGAAAGAAAAAAAGATTAGTCCGTATCATTAGTTGTGTATCTGATACCAGTGTTGATGTGGATCGGCATTTTACTTGGATTCGGGGGGGGGGGGGGGGGGGGTGTGTGTGTGTGTGTGTGTGTGTGTGCATACATGACTGTGTCCAAAATTTTTATATCAAAGAAACTGAGGGGAAAAAAATTTTAAGACATGTCCATGTGTCCAGTATATATCAGAGCAAAGATTGAGAAATTGAGAGATTTTCTGTTCAAGAAGATTCGCATGAATTTGTGTGAAGGGTGAAAAGAGAAACTATTTAAAGCCAATGTAGTTAGAGCTCTGTTGAAAGGTTTGGTGTGTACTTCACACAGTACAAGACTTGTACTCCTTTTTCTTTGTTCTCAAGTGTGTGTGTGCGTTGTATGTACAAATGTTTTGAGTGCTGATGAATCTTCATACTTTTTTCTATTCTCAAGTTCCTAAGTGCGTGTCTGAAAACAATTTTTTTTTTTTTTTTTTAGAAATCTGATGGGCCAGTGCTGAGTGAAATGGATCAATGAATGTGTTCTAGCTAGTGGCTCACTGGTTACGGCCTTAAGTCTTGTATGCATCATGTACTGAATCATCAGTGCAGGGTTCGCACAGGGCCCTAAAAGGCCTAACTTTTTTAGGCAAAAAATAGGGGCCCCTAAAAGGCCTTAAAAATCAAAATGAAGAGGCTGGAGGCCCTAAAAGGCCCTAAAACCAGAACAGCCTAAAAAAATTCTTTAAAAAAACGTGAAACAACAACAACAACAACAAATCAAAGAAGAATGATCAGGAAAAAAAAAAAAAAACTGATTTTCATAATAGGTAAATGCCGAATCAGTACTGATCGATCATGGTGTAAAGTCGTTCAAGGGAAGTAACTCCACGACAAAGTAGTTGTGCTGTCCGCCATCTTGGATTTTCCATGTGTTGAACGAAGCAAAGCCACAGTTCGTTTTTCAAAGAAATTTGACATTTCATTGAGAGTTTCTTTATAAGATTTCGTCAGTTTCACTCAGAAACATGGGGAAGTGCTTATTCCAAGATCTGTGGCTTGATAATTCTGAATATAAACTCTGGCTTCGCCAAGATAACTTAGACAAATATCGGTTCTATTGTAGTTTTTTGTAAGAAGGGAAAAAGGTCTTCAAACTCGCCAAAAAGGGAAGAAACATTCAGACTTGGAGAAGGCGAGTGCTACAGCGGCAGTGTCCTTAAATAATTTTTTTTTTAAAAGATCGTGACAGTGGGCAAGCTTGAAGTAGTACTAGTACATCAACAAGTTTTTGTTCAAAAAAGCACTTTGTTGCTGGTCCTTCAACGAGTTCTAGTGCTGCTACTACTGCAACTTCGTTTGGCCCTACTGCCCCTCTGACACCCCTGTTCTTTCCCTTAACCCCCATATTTTGAATCACCCAGCATCCTAACACAACTACATGATTACACTAGTCCATCACCTCAGCTGCAACCCACTATATATATTCCATAAATTCACACACCCACTCATGCCACATTAACTTGCAGTGCACCCCCCCCCCCCCCTTTTTTTTTTGTCCCCCCCCCCCCCCCCCCCCCCCCCCACTGACCACTTCCTTTCCTTTGTCCACATTATGTTCCCCCCCCCCACCCCTCTGTGCACAAGTATTCTAAGGGGCTTGTGTCTCCCCTCTCCCCCTCTACATACATATATAGGTATGCTTAGATGTATGTGCATGTGTTTGTCAGTGTGTGTGTGTGTTTGTTTTGTTTTTTTTTGTTTTTTTTTTTTAACACAGATTCCCATATATGACCACTATCATTATTACCACCACTCATAAGATGTCCTGTGTATGCTAATCCCTTTTTTTTTATTTTTATTTTTTTTTTTTTTATGTATGTGTGTGTGGATGTGCCTGTGTACGCATGTATGTGTGTGGTGGGTGTATGTATACATGTGTGTGCGTGCATGTATCATGCATGCGTGTGTGCATGAGACGGTGATGATTTCGCCTGTGACAACCATCACCCATCATTGATTGATCATTGATCATTGCCCCCCCCCCCCCAGTGTTTTTTTTTTTTTTTTTTTTTTTTTTTTTTTTAACTCAACTGGCATTATCATGCCAAAGCTATCATGCTATTTCACTTATGGCAATGATCAATCATCAAATTTATTCCTTTTTTTTCTCCCCCCCCCCCCACCGGCATTAATACATCAATGCCACCACAGTATTTCACTTATGACAATGGTCACCACCCTGTAGTACTGTAGATCTCATCTCAGTGATCAACATCCATCAGTCATTGATCATTTCCTTTATTCCCCCACTGGCATGGCATTATCGTACTTGCCAATATAATACACTATCCTACTCCTTTTACAAAAATGACCATCATCCTACACCACTGTGGATCATACCTACACCTTGACCATGATCATCATCCACCCATCTTTGAACACCTCCCCCATTCCCCCGCAAGCATTTTACACCAATGCCACAACATTATCCCACTTATACAACAATTATCATCATCCTACAGTACTGTTTACTCAAATCATACATGATCATCACCCATCAGTCATCTACCCCTACCCCCCTCCACCCTCTTTCTCAACCTGCAATATTATACTAATGCCACCTTATTATTCCACTTACCACAATGACCATGATCCTACAGTACTATTGATCTCACCCATGCCAATGAGCATCACCCACAGGGTCATTGATATTTTCCTTTATCCCCCCAACTTGCACCATCACCACTACATTTTTCCACTTGTATAACAATAGTCATCATCCTATGGTACTACTGATCTAAAATGATTACCATTTCTCGGTTACTGAAAATACTCCCATCCAGTGAACACCTTCATACCACTATATATGGAAATGAAGAAGCTGACCAATTGACAAAGGAATGAGGACAGCAGCCCCAACTGTAAAAGGTCGCCTCCTTGGAATAAATCAAAAGTATTTCAAAGAGGACAAAATAGGAGGATGACTTGAGTACTGGACTGTCTCTCCTTCTCTTCAACCAGAGGCAGTGTGTGCTAGTCAATCAAGGACAAGGCAGCTGTTAGTCAGGTGGAAAGAAAGCATAGGCCTACTTTTTTCTTCATCTTGTGACTTGTATTCCTAAGACTTCTGCCTTGTGTGTGCTGCAAGAACACTGTGTTTACTCTAGCCACTGTAAAAGATTTCTTTGTTTTCATACGGATATGGAATTGACAAGATTCATACCAGAAAGTGATTAGGTACTTGCTGAATGGAGGTCTTTATAGGAGAAAATCGCATCTGTGGAAGGCAGTGGTGAGCACTTTTCAGCATTTTCGTGTGCCCTGATGGCCCTATTTTTGTAAATTTTAGGCCCTAAAAAAGCTAAAAGGCCCTAAATTTTTTTCTTGAAAGTCTGTATGAACCCTGTGTCAGTGTTGATGCTTTCATTTACTCTGTCCCTTCAGATGTTTTTTTTTTTCATAGTTGCCTATATATGAACATGTCACAATATCCCCTATAGGTGCATCATGTTTTCCACCCGATGCTGATCACACCATGCAATCTTTTTCTATGAAAAATTTTTGTGTCTTGCATCCCAGTGAAATAGGACATTCTTTTTAAATCCTTCTCATCAACAATCATGCAGTTTAATAAGATTTGCAGCTTGTGAACAGCAAGGCCTTTGGTATGAACGCTGGGACTGCAAGTCTGCAAAAGTATTGCAAAACATTTTGGCAGATCATGCCTATTGTTGGAGGAAAAGTATTGTGGAGGAATCGGAGCAGTCAAGTAAGTGTTCTTTTGAATGTAGGAGGCCTTATTTAATTTAACTGCCCTTTAAGAAAACCATCAAGACTTTTTTTCTTAAATCCTTCTGAAAATTCATTTGAAAATTCATTAAATTTTCATGGAATCTCTGTAAAACTGTATTTGTCAAGTACATATACATTGAATTTTCATGGAATCTCTGTAGAACTTTTATTTGTCAAGAACACATTGCCACTCATCATGTCCTTGAAAAACTGATTATAAACCAAGCTTTCAGTATGTTGAGTACATCCTTACCCTCAGAGAAATCTGACTTGCGTTACGATGCTATCCATTCATGCTATAGGAGAAAAGTCATCAGTTTCAGTACTTCTAGAAGGATGAACATATCCTTTAACTAAAACTTTGCATGCAAGTAGGAGCAGCGTCACTGTGCCATAGATCTACCTGTTTCCTTTGCATTCCCACCCCTTCCCCACTTCTTTTTTTCCTCTCAGTTATTGCCTCAGTGGGACGCTGGGGGCTGTTTCAGTTCAGTGAATACTATCCCTGTCTTTTGGAAGTTCTGAGCTTTTATGGGAAAACTGGACTGTTAACTTGTAGAGGTCGACTTCACAAGGGAAAGTTACACTCAGGTCCATGAGCTCCCTTCCCCCCTCCCCTCCCTATCGAATTAGGGGTTCCTAATTAGGTAGGGCACTTCAAGTAGGAAAGGGCATTTGTTTTCAAAGGCAAGTACAGCATGTAACGAATCGCCTGGGCCAATCACAAAATTTGCTTCAATACAGCTGGCTTTCGTTACAACCAATGCGCTGTTTAAGGAATTTATATCTGGTTGCTTCGTTTGTATCGGGCATGGTGTGTTTCTCCCTCTTTACCTCCCTCTCTTTCACACACACACACACACGCACACACACACGTGCGCCCACATACATGGGCAGTAATCAACTTGTTTCCTGGACTGGTAAGACTTTAATGAAAATGATTTTTGAAAATTGATTTGAAAATATGGCTGTAAATAATGTACACAGATCACACAGGTCTGTATTGCAGTCTTAAGGTTTAGAAACCAATGATAAATAAAACAGGCGAAAAAATTTGACTGTATTAATCTGAAGACTTGAGAAGAATAGATTATCAGATGAAATTACACAGTGCCATGATTTGAAGGTGGGAGAGGGAAAGGGAGATTTCTGTTCTGCTCATTTACTGTTTCACATTGTTAGGTCATTGGAGTATGCACTGGTATGGAATTAAACACTGAAATAATTGATATTGAAATGCACAGTCCCTGTACTGGAGAGCAATTTTTTTTGGGTTTTGTCATAGTTTGCCAAGAAATCACAGTAACCAAAAATGATTAGTGTCTGAATAAGGTCTTGAAAAGTAAATGATAATTTGTTACTTTTCTCTATCATTGCAGTGTAAGTCACTGATGTGTTTTTATGTCTTCGTGTATACAGTCAAGAGTTCTTTATTATTAGCAGTGCACATTAGGTCACTCGTATACAGTGAATGGCATAACAGTTATAATGTCTGTGATGTGAATGTTCATGTTCTGTGAAACAAAAGAAAAGGATGATCGTTTCCATACTGGACTGAAATAAAATCCCTCAGGTGTCGCTCTTTGATGGAACAGATAAGGTTGATTGTTGCCACAGCTGGACGAAAAAAAAAAAGGGGAAAAAAAAACAAAAAAAGAGGAAACTCGACTATGATAAGTGAAGAGAAAGATCTCAAAAGGATAATAATGTTGCTACCTAGAATTAGACCAAGTCTGCCAACAGAAGAAAATACATTACTCACTCGTAGCTTTCGGTAGCCATCTGGCCATCTTTCTCAGCAACGCTGTTGCTAACAAAATATTAATTTTTCGTCCTGGTAACATGTATGATTACACAAAGGGACTCAAGCACATCCACATGCAGCTGTCCTGTCAAACTTATCATTTGATTCTGTCCCATAGGTACCTGAAAATGAATTCTAGGGTTCTGCGGTGTCCTCGCCTCCAAAATACTGACATTTACGCTTTTTGGAAGCCAGAATGGGTTGCCAGTGTCAACAGCAGTTTTTTTTTTTTCTGCTATTGTCTTCTTTTGTTTTGCTGCTGGATTTCTGTCAGCTTTTGGAATAATTTCAGTTTTTTTCGCTTTATGACAGACCTTTGCAATGTGCAGATGCCATGATGAAATGGCCTATTAAATCATAGACTGACACCCTCCTTCCCCTTTACCCCACCCTCATCCTTCTACCATCTCTCGTCCATACAGTCACTGAACTTGACACTACACGAGTCGACTGATGAGCTTCAACAATCGCAGGCATTCGCATTACAGGACATTAGAATATGATTTTATTGATTAGAGAGGTGATGTTTACCATTCAACATACATTAAGAAATACTTGCAATCTACCTGTGTGAAGCTGTGTTACAAAATGAAAAATAAGTTTTAAATGCAGCTATGCAAACATATTTATAAACATGTGATCTCTATTTAGAGCAACACATAAAAAGCTCCCATATTTTATGTGCTGTACATACACTCCTCCATCTCCCTAGAATAGCAAGCGACTGAATGAAGCAGTATATATTGTAGTGAACTAATTGACCATTTCCAAGAAATGGCTCCCCAACACAAAAATAACCACTTAGTTATATCCAGTTTGACATCATCTTGGGGCCGAACATACAGTTTGTTGTAGGTGACTGCTTTGTTTTAATTGCCGTGATTGCCAGGTGGGAACCCCAAAACCATTTTGTTATAAGCAGCGTCTGATTTCATTACATCCGAGATATTTATAGTCATGTAAAGAAGTCTTGCTCAGACTTATCTTTTTGGTTTGTTACATCTGGCATTTGTTAATCCAATTTCATGGTTTTGACTGTTCGTCAGAAAACTTTTATGTGGGTGGGGCTGGTGTCTTTCATTACAATCTGTTTTACTGCCGTAGTCATTCTTTTTTACTTTACTGTAGAAAATCCTTACCTTTTTTTCCCCAGCAATTTATATAATGCTAGTTTGTTGGGTTTTTTGTTATCCAGCAAGTTGTAGGAAAAATGTACTCGCTGTCCAGAGTGAACTCTAGTTGTCTAATCAGCAGTGCCCATATGGCTTTTTTGTTTTCATTTAAAATGTTTTTCCTTGTACGGGTAGTTTGGGTTTTTTTTTTCTGCCTAAATGGATTATCCTTAATAACTTTACCTTTTTTTCCCCCCAGAAATCAGGGAGAAGATGAAACTAAATTGCTGACTTGTAGCATGGCAAAGTCTTTTTACCCTGAAGGATAGATTCCAAATGTACCTGTTTGTTTACAATTTTTTTTTTTTTTTTTTTTTTTTTTTGCTTCTGTTGCATGATGAGAGGTTTTCTCCCTTAATGTTGTTAACATCTATGAAATGATCCAATTGACAAGACTGGGCTATAATGAAAATCAAAAAGTTTACCCGATTATTATCATGCCCCTCAAGCTGCTCTTAAGTGTTCTGCGGATTTTTCTGCATGTCTTTTTCAAAATGAATTTGGAAAGTTAAAACAGGAACTTGATCAAAGAATCGGGTCAAATAGTTAAGAAAGAAAAGTAACAGGTTACCAGATTTTTTTTTTTTCTTATTTGATAAATTTTGGGGGGAATGGGCAAGGGGTATCTTGAAAAGCTTCGGTGTAGTTGGCATTAGCAAACCTCAAGTACTAGGCACTAGAACTGTTAACCAGATGTCATTTTTATGCTGGCTGGTGAAACGGCATTCCCTAGGACTGTGTGCCTTGTCATAATCTGCTCTAGGGGAAGAGTGAGAGAACTGGCCCAGCTGCCAAAAGGACTGCATTTTGATGTTATGACATGTTCAAAAGGGTGCATCTGTGCGTGAATATGCATACGTTGTAAATGACATGTATGCTCACGCATATGCATGCAAATGAGTATGGATGAGTGGACAAGTTTATATACATGTATGTGTGTATGATGATCCCTTGAATCTGTAGGGCACTCTGCTTTATTGCAGAAGCAGTGACTAACATTTCCCTTGCATCATCATTTATTTATTGTTGTGAATGTAAACATTATTCGAGAAGTAGCTGATCCTATGCAAAATGCTATGAAAATCTGCGATGAACAAACATTTTTTTTTTTTTTACAAGACCAGATAGGCTTACATGTATGATGATGCAGGGCAAGCTGTTGTTCCTCAGCTGACGTGGTTTACCCCCATACATGCAACTAGTTCATCAAGATAAATGCATGGATAACTATTGATTGGTACTTTCAGAATTGGACAGTACCTATGATGTATAGTAAGGCATTGTTCCTTCATAGAAACCACGAGTTACTTGGGCAGTGTTTCACTACAGAAATCGGTGTAGGGCAAAACATTGTTCTTTTAGTTTTACAGAAACCTGGGTTACAGCATATCCGTGATGCACAGCATGGCATTTTTCCTAAATGATATTCAGCTCCTGCATTTTTGTGATGTTTGGGAAAAAGATGCATGCGTGTGCATTTGTTGTATAAGGGCAAGTGAACAAGGAGTAGAAGCACTTTTGACACTACAAACATGACCCACTGTATCCCTCACAGTGCACCGAGAACACTGCATCCACAGTACATTACAGGACAGGACACTGATTTTTGCCATCAAGAAAAAAAAAATTTTTTTGGACCATGAAGAAACTTAATGGATGTTGTTTACAACTAGTATGGCTAATAATTTTTTTTTTTTCACAACTAGTATGGAATTATTCCAAAGATTCATCTTCTCCAACTTGAATAGATTTCTTCCTACAATTGATCTTTTCCAGTTCAAAGCTGGGAAAACTTTAAATCGAGACATGGCTGAGCAGACTCACTGTGTGCAGTGGTAATGCTAGTGACGCGTCACAAGCAACGAGGCATCGTTGCGAGCATAGTTGCAATGTGTGTCAAAATACTCAGGATGTGGAAAGTGCATTTCAACAGAAGTGCTTGAAGAGGAAGGAGGGAGGGAATTAGATAGGGAAAGGGAAAATGTGACTCCCCTGCATGTACTAATTTGGCATGTACTCTTTCTTTTATGCACTGTTTTAAGCAGTTGTATACTTTAAATAACATTTGTGTGTCTTCAAGTAATCAGGTAGTGTCTTCAAGTTATCAAGTCGTATAAACACCTTCCAATTAGATCATGCCATCACATGTGAATTGCATCACTCAACAGAAGAAACCCGTTTGAGGTTTGTCAGGGATGATATGCAGTACATCTTTATTACAAAATTGTTCAGTGTTAGAACAGGACAATTCAAAGTTAGATGATGAATGGGCATGCACAGGATTTTTGTCTGTAGTGAGAACTAGGATAAATATTCTCCCCAATAAGCTTGATAGTGGGGCTCATTCAGTTCTCCCCAATAAGCTTGCTAGTGGGGCTCATTCAGTACAAATGGCTGGTCAAGTTCTTGAACTTTTGTGCCAGTTACTTCTTCCTCCCAGTCTTCTCCGTCTGTTGTTTTTCGGTTTGTGGACCATTCTTCTGTATTGCAATTCATGATGCGCCAGTCCAGTGACCAGATTGTGAAAATGTACACTGCCTAAAGTGGACATTTTTACCCAATTGCAATTCATAATGAGCCAGTCCAGCGACTAGATTGTAAAAATGTACACTGTCTAAAGTGGATGGACATGAGCCGTTAGTTCAGCAGTGTCTGTCTGTCCATATGGCTTTCTTTTCTGTGTTGCTTTCAGTCTTGGAGTAAGAAATCAACAGGAATGCCCGACTTTCTCAGCACACCCTTTATTTATCATATCTGTGGGGTTTTGATGATCTTTTCTCCAGTCTGTTCAGGATGCGACACTTTCTCCTGCACTAGTTTGACAGACGTGAAAAGGTTGTGTACGGTCATCACGGCTAAATCAATAGAAACAAAGGGAAATATTCAGAAGACAGTGGCATTCTTGAAGTGTTTTCAGCAGGTGACAATCAGGTGTCAGTTCTGTTCATCCTGTATTACATTATTTTTTTCATAGTTGAAATACTTGAATGAGGACTACATAATTGGAAAGAAAAGAAAAACTATCTCATGGAAAATGAACAAGTTACTTCTTAGTTATAGGATGTAGACTAGTTACTTACAGGAAGTAGACAATCCAGAGTGTAGACAATCCAGAACAGATAGCTTTACTTGCTCAAAGGACATGAATATCACCACCCTGTTCACCCGCAGTTCAAAGCAATTCAAGAATGGGTACGTAACTTGGTTAATGCATTTTGAGAAAAGGATTCAGTCGTGGATGTGACTAGATGGTTCAAGTCTTTCATTTTCACATTAGACCTATTGATCTAGATTAGATTGTTTAGAATGCAAACAACATTGTAAAATTGTATAACATTGTAATAACTTGAGAGGAGTTCCACCTTGCTCTCTGAATGGATCCATTGTGATGAGTGAAGATGTAAGAAATGTATGGAATAAAGTGAATTCTGTGCAGAAATTATCCGGTGGTTTACTGGTTACAGCATGTTGTGATTTGTGTGTGTGTGGGAGGGGATCTTTGAGCTTTTTTTCAACACAACTGTCAAGGGGTGGAGAGGGAGTGGGAGATAAAAAGCTCGGCTTTTTGTTTCAACACAATTGTCAATCTCTCAAAGAATTGTGGCACTACTAGCACTTGTATCGTTCAACGTTTTATTCAAATTTAAATCCAAACACTGCTGAAACTAAAAATTCATATTGAAAACATCCAGTCATATAATGTGCATGAAATCAAAACAGACTGCATGAAATCAAATTAGAGCGTGCATTAACATATACTAGTATTAGTGAAATATTGTGTGTGTGTGTGTGTACATGCATGTTGAAGACAAAGATCACACACCACAAAAACTTGCAATGGTCTCTGCACTTCCTGCAACAGTGAATTTTCTTAAGCTCAAAATTCTTGTTACAGGAGAACCAACCAACCAACCACAACACCATATGAAGATGGGAAAGGTTGGTTGAATCCACATTTATTGTGAAGCGATATTTGAATGCCAACAATGTGATAGCAGTAACAAAACTTGTCAAGCAAAAAAGCTCTTAGGGAAGTCTATGCTTGGCACTGGGTTATGAAAAACATTTCTTTGAGACTTGATTCTTTTTGTAGGTGCCCATTGCAACATCATCAATACTATAAGAACGGAGTGAAACGCATCAGCTCAGCGAATCTGCACTTACGCTACCTCCCTCCTCCCCCCTCCTAACTTCTTTCAATTTTGCTTCTCAAGGACATCGATATAAAATCTGCTACATTTATTCTTCACAGTATCGCAACAAAAGAAGTCTCAAAAAAAAACAAAAACAAACAAAAACTGTGACATTTCACTTTCTGTTCACAACAGCAAAAGAAAGCATCACATAAGCATTTCACTTGTTTCCCGTACACACTTTTCACTTGGTAAGCTCATTTCAAATCTTATATAACCAGGTCACTGTTTCCAATAAACACCAACTCAATTTGTACACTTAGTACAAAACGCACTTAAAAAAAAATATATATATATATATAAAAGAAAAAAGATAAAAACAAGCCACAATTACTACAATACTGCATACCTACTACCTCAAATGGATACGGCTGTCCTCCTGAACTAAGAGGAACTTGCGTCACAAATCCATTTCAGACTAGTACGTCAAACTGCAGACACCCTCTACCACTACCATACTTCTTTTCCACAAGCAGTTCTAATGAACTGGGAAGATACCAAGGTTTACCTTGTGTTGGTGCATGCAAACCAAGGCATGGTGAAGTACAAAACAAGTACATGATGAAAACGACAAATCCACTTGACAGGGGGAGTCTACATGTGAAAAAGGGGATGTCTGCACACAGTTCAGTGCAGCTCATCTTCACACGACATGAAAACATTTAGATTTACTGAAGCAAGGCAGTCTGTCAACTGTACGTGAATCAGTAATGTATTCTTTTGAGATTTTTTATGAAGAGTCACGTGTAGTCAAGGCTACCTATCCCTGAATAGGTAGATCTCCACATTAAGTATCCACATTCAAGCCTTTAGACTGGTAGTTCCCAAAGTAGATAGATCTGTATGTGCACATGAATGCACCTGTGCATGTGGTTGGTGTGTGTCCCTCTGTGTGTTTGCACTAAAATGTTTGCCTACCTGCGCACACAACTGAATTTAAGTGTCCACCTCTAGGCATGTACTCATTTGCTATTTGTAACATAAGGCATCAATGCTCCTGACATTTGACACTGCTTCCGGCATTTGATACTGTAAATAATGACAAAATGTAAGTCTTCCTATAGTAAAAACATTAAAAACGTAAAATGAAATGCTGTATTAGTTTCTATTTCATCCATCACTTTGACTGCAAGCATATCCTGGAGCTTAAATCACAAAACTTTGGGCACTACATCAGCAAAAGTGCCTTTCTTCCATGATTACACAAAACTTGAATGCATCTTACGACATTTGCTGGCATTGTGGTATCATCATTTGCCATGCCGTGCACAATGGAAATGCAGACCTGTTTACCCTTACCATTTTGCCATAATTTTTTACAGGAAAAGAAAAAACAAACAAACAAAAAAAACACAATTATGATAATTATAGCTCCCCCCCCCCCCCCCCCCCCCCCCTTACGGGAAACAAAAATCAAAGAAGGAAAATGGTTAAACACAAAGTTTCGTCTTCTAACTTTTTGGTCAGAAGCACTAAAAAGGCATTTCCCTGCATACTTGCATCTTTTACTTTATCAAAGATGGCAACAAGGCGATCTTACACGCCAATGGCCGGCTCTTCCAAATCTTCAAAAGTTGCGACGGTATTGCGATTATGAAGATTACATTTTTTGGGTTTTTTTTTTTTTCAAATTACAGGTTTTTGTCTGATAATTACAGGTACATGAATATGGAATAAACAGGTCTGGAATGTGTCCCAAAACAGAGTTATCCAATTTCAGCCGAAGAATTTCCTGCTCAATCATTTAGGGGTCATAATATATTTCATTTTGAAATGCTTTTACAACTGTACCTCATGCACAAGCTTTTTCGTAACAAAATGTATGTTATCAAAATGAAGGCACAGTTTAAGCTGAACTTTTAACTGTAAATTAGACAGGTTTCGATATGCAAATTAGACCATAATATTGCTTACACACTAATGGCTGTCCCAATCAGTTGAGAATCCATGATGTTTTTTGTTGCACACTATCAGCAGTGGTTCAAATGGCAGCTGTCTTAAATAAAAGTTCTGAATGCCAATATATGCGCAGTGACTAGCCTGGAATCACAACCTGTCAGTCAATTTTCACAGAAAAAAATACCCACTTGTGTAAACGTAGATCTTTTTACCGTTTGAAATATATTTTTTCTTCACCTGCTTTAGCTAAATGAAAACTGACAGACATAAAGCTGGTTAGCCATGATTTCTTTACGAAAGATGGCCTGCAAACCTACCTACAAGAAAACAATATTTAAAAATACATGGAACAATCTTTCTCTGATTTTGGTACCATTTTTTCACACTTCATGTTCACAAAATAGCTGACTTTTTAGTTTTTATCACACTTTCATTCCTTGTAAATGTTTGAACAAATGACACAGTGACAGATTCCAGTGACGGACTCTGCGAACAAAATTTACAAGCCAAGACAAAACATTTTTCTGTAATATATGCTAATTTTTTTTTCCTTAAAAAAAAAAAAAGCAAAAAAAACCCAAAAAAAAAACCTGTGGATTCAGACAGCGTGTATGCAAAATTTTTGGAAATTCTCATTACTCTGTCATGACATGAACTCATACTTGTGACGAAGCCAAAATTACCTTTAAAAAAAAAAAGAAATGAAACTGTTGTATCCTTAATAAAAGTAAATATAATCTCTCATCTTTTCACTGTGCGAGTTGTGCTTGCCTGCATACCTTCTGTCATATGGATATCTCTCATCCTAATATTCTCATTTTATTCTTATCTTTTCAACATCCTAATATTCTCATTTTATTCTTATCTTTTCAAGATGTATTACGTATTAACTGGACAACTGTTTCTCAATGCTCCATTCCTGAGTGGGGTACCCCTTCAATAATCCTCACAGGGTGTACAGGGATAAGATAATGTAAAATAAATGTTAGAAGGCATTAACAAACAAAATGTTTTCCATTACCTGATGAGAAGTTCTCTTTTTTTTTTTAACAAAGAAGATTTTACACTGTTCTGCTTTGTTCAGACTGCATTCCATGTTTTAAAAACACTTCCATACACAAGTCAGTAATTTTTACACACAAAAAAATTTTCAGGAAAAAAATACCACTTTGTGTTTACAAGAAACGTTCAAAATATTATTCATGTAGTATATCTGAGTTGGAATGAGCAACACCAAGGGTAGAACTAAAAAAAAACTACATATAACCAAATCAAATACAATCATCTGAATACATCAAGTTTGTACAAGGAAAACAAACAACAGGTAAATGTTCTTCTGTCTCTCTCCCTTCTTTAGCACATGCACTCTTTTCAAAGGGTCCTTCCCCGTGAAGACTGATCATCAATTCCCAGACAACTCAGTAGTTCTGATGGTCCATTTCAAATCCAGAACCTGTTCCACTGTAACTGCTGTCGGAGAATTTGCATGCTACCGATCTGCTGTTACCACTGCTGACCCCCCATTTGGTTTTGACTGAAACAAACATCACCACAGCTTAGAAAATTCATATCTTCAAAGGACAGAGTCAAGACAAAATCAAATAAACTATAAAAAGAATGGCAAACACCGCGGACATTGTAATTTAAGTTGGAAAACAGAGCTTTTTTGGTTTGTTTCGCTTAAATCCAAGTAATTAAATATCATCAGTGTCTCACAGTCATGCTCCATTTCTTTTAAATGTTCTTTTTTTTTTTTTTTTTTTGTTACTGCAAGATCAAATAATGTGAACATTTGTATTGATTTTACTTTAAATATCACATCAGAAAAGAGAGCAGATGCCTGTTTCAGACCTGCCTAGGCCCCAAAATAACCCCTCATAGCGAAGCAAATTTTCAGCGGTATAACTAAGTTCCCCTCTCTGCAATGGTATAATGTGTTGGCATTTCCACAAACGAACCCTTCAGATCCTTTTCTTCTTTCTACTAACCTAGACAGGATGCCAGTTTCAACTGTCATCCTCTTTGGCTGAATGTAAAAATGAAGCAGTCACACAGGTGACCTGACTGGGACTTTGTGAATAAAACAATCTACTGTTTTGTGAATGTGTCAATATGTTAGAAAATAGGTAAACATGAGTAAGTTTAAAAGTAGAAAGCCATGGTGGGGAGGAGAAAAAAACACACACAAAAAAACCACAAGGAAGTCCTGGTTTAGCTTCCTCTGTTGTGTCAACATTGACTGGGACTCTTGCAGATAGAACGGCTTCTCATTGTAAGCCAGAAGCAATGAGACTGACAAAAAGGAGAAGGGGGGCAGGAGGCAGCATGGCTATAAACAAGGACACCTAACTGAACACATTCTGCTAAGATGATAAGCAGCAGGCTAACCTTAAGAATGTAGTGCTCATCTATTTAACAGCAGCAGTCTCACCCACCTCTTTTTCTGGGATATTGATTTTTCAGTATCTGCCTTGACTGATGTTTGACAGTTTGCACTCTGCTTCAGCAAAGGATAGTTTTCCATGTGCTTCAACTGCTACTGTTGACTGGACGCTAATGTCATTTTTGTTTTCTTTTTTTAGCGCGCCACTGCCAGCCTGCTTTCTGTTTTGGCTTTCTTTGATATCACTGACTTCTGGCTGAGACTCAATTTCCTGCTGCTTTTTGTGGCCATTTTTCATATAAGTGAAGTGAAAACAATTTTTCTGCACTAGAATAACTTGACTGCTATTCCCATGAATCCCAGAAGGGAACTAACACACCTCAGGTGAAACATACACAGCATGAAACCAGAAAGTAGTTTGCAGTTGGTAAGCCTGTTATTTTTTTTTCTTGCCTGCAGTACTTCAGTTTCAGTTATAATACAAGAAACTACAGATGATTCATAGTACTAACTTTCATAATGTGATTTGTATGTGCATCCAAAATAACTTTCACAATGTTATTTGTATGTGTATCCATGCACACAAAAATTAATTTTGAGGGATGGTGCTGGTGAGACAGTCTTTTTAACATTAGATGTTCATGGCATCTTCCACTGCATGGTTGTTGGGGTGGGTGGTATTTAGACCTTGGCTAATGCATAAGTCTTACCCGTATTTCCAGCTGTGTTGTCACCACCAGAACTGTAGCCGCTTCCACCAGATGAATAACTGCTTGTATTGCCCATTCCCACCAAGCTGAAACTCCCAAAGTTTCCACTGCTGCTAGTGGAAGCGTAGTTTCCAGATGCCAGGCCAGAACCATAGCTTTGGGATCCTGTGCCAGATCCCCATGAGGTGCTGCTACCTCCAAAGCTTCCGTCTCCTCCAAAAGTGCTTCCACTCCCTGTCTGTTTCCCACCCCGTCCAAATTTCTTTCCGCCTCTCTTATTCCCACCTGCTGAAAACTTGTTTACGCCACCTCCAAAGTCATGTCCTCCCATCTGATTTCCACCGTCTCCAAATTACCACCTCCAAACTTCCTACCCCCACCAAACTTTGCACCTCCCCTCTGGTTTCCTTTGCCTCCGAACTTTCCACTTCCCATTTGATTTCCACCTCCAAACTTTCCTCCCTGCACCTGGTTTCCTCCCCCAAACTTGCCACCTCCCATCTGATCTGCCCCACCTCCAAATCTGCCACCCCTTCCGACTCTTTTCCCCCCACCAAAGTTGCCTCCACCACCAAAACTGTCGTCATCAAACTGATTTCCACTGTAAGAATTATCCCCTCCGTCAAATGTCTTCCGCCCATGGAAAGCATTTCCCCGGTTGCTCCCCTGAAAGCCCTTGCCTCCTTTAAAAGTATCTGTGTAGTTATCCCTGTTTTCATATCGAGAATCGCTTTCCTTGCGGAATCGCGCTTTCCGAATCCAACTCCTTGTCCCTGGGATTCACTGGAACTGTCACCAAAAGACGGGCTACGATGGAAGTCACGCTGTTTGCCCCCTGTTTTACCAGCAGCACCACCAAAAAAACTTCGACCTACAATACCAGAGTATTTGCCCCCTTGTGGCGATGAACCTCCACCTCCCTGGAATCCCCCTCTTCCTCTCATCAGATTTCCTTTTCCCATCACTACTCGAGACTCCTCTAACGCCAATTCCTGACTCATCATAACCATATCCCTGATCCTCTGCTCTGCTTGCTGTCTAGCTGCCGCCTCAGAGTGCTGGATGAAGTCCATCTGCGTGTTGATGGTTTTCTCTAACTGGCTCTGCAAACGCAGCAGGTTAGCAATTTTATCCTGGATCTGAAATACAGGTGTGTCATGGGCCCTATCATACCCCTCCATCCCCTCGACCAAACGGTAACACCCCCCTAGGGGGATTAAAGGGGAATCTGGGACCCATGCTTTGTGGCAATGGTCCAGGTGCACCTTGATCTTGTCTGGGTTTTTTTAGCTGACCATTCTCGATGGACCTCTTCCATAAATCACGCTTTCGTTTCTTCTTTTGTCGATTCAACTGAGCTCGAGCTTTTCTCTCTTCCTCACTAAACTCCCTGAAAACCCCTTTTCCCTCTGTCTTCCTTTTCTCTTTCTTCCCCAATTCTTCTTCATTCCCCTCCACATTGTCTTCATCTATTTTCTCTGATTCTTCTGGTTTCTCTTCTTTCTCCTCACTGTTTTCTTTAGCAGATTTTATTTCATCCAACTCTGTGTCTTCTTCTTTCTCTCTTGTCCACTTTGTCATCTGTCTTTTCAGGTTCATCCACTTCTTGTTTCACATCTTTTTTCTCTCCTTGTCTTCTACTTTCAGCACTGCACAGACAAGAAATCAAAGTCAATATAATGCAATTGCATCTATTTTTTTTTTTTTTAATCTAAAAGATTACTTACATGGAAATGGAAATGACGATTAGCAAACATAATCCCAATATTCTTTCATTTGAATACATTCACGTAAAATTTGGAAACAGCATTTCCAAATCCTACATTGTAAAGTTATCACACAATCAGCTAATGAAATGCTTTTGATAAACATTTCCGTCCTTTTTCTGGATATAAGCCACTATCTTGGTTGCTTGACCAGAAATGAACCTAAGTTCAGCATCTCTGAGCACTTTACAGTTTCAATCAGAGATAGAACTTGTTTATGAACTCTTGTTTACTTTTCAAGTTTCTCATTGCTGAAAGTGACTGAAATAATGAGACAAATAAAAGCAACAAGATGTCTGCAAGCATTCTCAAATCAGACATGGGGTTTCTCTCTCTCACACACACACACACACAGTTCAAATGGTTAAACAAGAGCAAAAAACAGGACAGAGGCTGGGGTCCAAAGGCTGCCTAAATCTCACTCAGGGGTGTCCTGCCTCCCTGAAGTTGAAGAAAATTCAGCATTTGAAATGCAAAAGAAAAAAAAAAAAATGCCTCTCCGTGAATTCAAAATCAATTTTATGTACCTGAGAGCTTTAACAAAAAGCCCAAAGAGCATAGAACTGTTCACTATGCAAGGTAATATGTGCACTATACTGCAAGTCACAAAAAACTCTCCCTATCAGTGTGTGTGTGTGCGTGTGAGTGTGTGTGTGTGTGTGTGTGTGTGTGTGTGTGTGTGTATGTGTTTGTGTGTGGTGAGAGAGAGAGAGAGAGAGATTCAAGTATTACATTTCTGTGCTATGCCTTCAGGTGTTTTGATTATCTATTTACTTACCTGTTTATTTTCTTTTCATCATTTTGTTATACATTTCTCTTCAAGGTAGTGGTAGAGAATATCATTTTGTGCATGTATGTACTCTGTGATAAGCGTTTTTCAAAGAGTATGAAATTCAAATAAAATTTGCAGAATCAATCACCAGGGTCTGTTTCAGATTTTAACATTGCCTATGAGTTTAAAACAATACACTTTAAAACCTTTTAAAAATTTGCGTTCAATCTACATTTTTCAGTACTTTTTAAGATATTCTCTTTCTTGCAAGGTTAGAGTCACTATTAAGGAATGTCATTACAATGGACCATGGGGGCCCGTCCTTTCTACCAACCTCTGTCCATCCTCCCTCTCTTTTTCAGTTTTTTTTCTTGCTCTCTCTCTAGTCTCTCCCTTTGGTTTTTGAACACGGTATTCATTTTGGTGCTCTCTCTTGTTATTGCTGTCTTTTCTCTTACACCTGTGTTTTTTGTTCTACATGGGGGTAAAAAAAAAAAAAAGAAAGAAAACTCAAAAACAGAAACTTCTTTTAAAAAAGAGGAAAAAAAAGGGGTGGAAAATATAACATGCTGAAAATGTATCTGAAATGTTGCTCACTGAAAACTCTAAATCTAATAACATTCCTTGATGATTTGATCTAAATTTTTTTTTTTTTTTTTTTTTTTTTTTTTTTTTTGTAAATAAAATACATCAACTGATCAAGTAGATCCTCTTTAAACAAATCATACATTACTGGAAAATTTCTTCTTTGGGGATTTTCCCTTAACCCTCTTGCATTCGGGTTCTCTGAGGCAAAACTTCCCAAAGTTTTCCTGATTCTTTTCATGAGTTTAGCCTCAAAATGGATATGCACAGTTCATGCATCACCATAACCAAAAATAATCCCCTAGAGTTATGAAATTTTCAGGGCGTGGTCAAGAGGGATTGGTCTGTAATGTGAATCATATTTTGCTTTCTAAGAGCGAAAGATCATGTCAATGACATCTAAATGTCACCAAATGTGTCCTATTTTATGGTGACAATACTATTACAGCAGACCAACATGCGGGTTTCTCACTGACATGCACGTTAGCAGAGTAAAAATAAAGCTGAAACCACCTGACATGGTCACTTCTCTGTCTGCCCATACAGCTCCCACAGGTAATCCAGTGAATGTCACACAACTACTGTCAATTGTCACACATGAAAAGTAATGTCAAATAGTTCCAACCAAACTTTCACATTGTTTTTATGCAAGTGTTTTTCTCATCCTACATCCACATTTATGTCTATATACAGCATCCCAATAGTTGTTCACTGACCAAGTGACCATGTTAAAAGTGTTATGTTAAATGTCATAGAGCCATTATTGTCATTACAAAATACAGGTGCTCACACACAAAAGAAACATGAAAACAAGCAGGCAATAGAAATGGTAATGGTAATGTTGTTGCTTATAGCTCAGCTGACCGCAAAGGGACACATCAGGGCTGTCACTGCGTTGAAGACAACTCACAAGTAATTTTCTTTTTCTTTTTTTTTTTTTTTTTTAAATTTTTTTAAAAAAAATCACAACTCTTTAAAACTGGCTTCAAAAAAAAAAAAAAAAAAAAAAAAAAAAAAAAAAAAAAAAAACACCAGACATTTTTAAAGATCCTTCCTCTGTAAAATCTTAAATCAGATGAAAAATATTAATCTCCCTCAGAAACTCAAAGATCACATCTGGTGGGACATCTCTGAACAAGGTTTCATGGAGGAGTCTGTTGTAAAGTGTTTTATGTCTCACATCATGCAAGTCCCAACACTCTAAAAGGATATGTGTCACGGGCGGACCAGTGTTTGAACTTATATGTTTTAATGGGCTGTTCGTCACAGAGGTTGACAGCAGCAGCTTGCACATAGTATGTGGAGTGCAGAGGAGAGGGGGGTTGCTCCTCTGTCACATTCAGTTGTGCACCGCCCGTGTGGATCATGCATCCCCTCAGTAAACCGTCACATAGGTGTAGTGTGAGAGGGAAAGAGTTAGACCTGGATGAAGGGTGTGTGTGTGTGCTGTCATTTTAATAACTGTGCAGGGAAGTGTCTTGCACGTGTTCTGTGCGTAGAGTGTGTTGTTAATGCTTAGCGTGGGTTGAATGTGAGTATGTGTTTTTTATGTAGGGTGGAGGGAGAACCTTCTTCGCTAGGCCAGTGTTCGGCGCTCTCATTCTTTTTGCTTTTGCTTTTCCGGTAAGAGGCCACGTCCTCCGTTGGTAGCCATATTTGTTTTTCCACTTCGTCGTGGAGAGTTGCGGAACCGGGCCGGAACCCTTCGCTGGGCGGAAGGCAGTCCGCTGAACTTGGGAAGGATCTCAATCCTTGGGCTACCAACAACATTCTTCCGAGTCGTCCCAGACTCTCACTTCCTTCATTGGGGGTGGCGCATCTACTGGTGGGGCTTTGGGCTCTTCGCTGAGTGAAGCTTGCCAGTAGCTCTCTCTTTTGTCTTCACCTCCGTTCTGGGCGTTTCCTTTTCGTTTCTTTTTCGTTTCTTGGGGAGACAGGTCACAGTTTCTGACGTTGGGCGACCTGGAGGATGGTCCCAGAGTGGGGGATACCGGAGCCGAGCCAGAGGAGTGCTGGAGGAGAGCTGGCGCAAGGAGGAATCTTCTAGACGCCAGTGAAGAGAACAGCCAGTCTTGCTCCAGAGATCCAGTCAGCGGGACAGTCGTCAACTCAGTTATGTGGCAAGTGTGTGTGGTGTATGGGCTGTGGATTTGTGTGCGTGCGCTAGTGTGATCTAATGTATATTGTTATGCCCTGTTTGTTGTATTAGTTTGTTTCTCCCCCCTTCCTCTTCTATTTGTTGGGGGTAGCTTTAGTTGGTGATAGGTTGGGTGGCAGTGGGATCCGGGTGGTGGTGTTTTTTTTTTTTTAGGCTCCCCTCTATCGGGTTATTTTGTCCCTTAGCGATAGTTAGCTCCTGATAGGATCTGCACTCTTCTTTGTCTTTTTTTTTCCTTTGAAGTTATTCTTTTTCCTGTCTTTCCTCCCTCTCTCTTTGATAGGTGCCCCATTCCATAAATGGAGTGTATGTGTGAGTGATTGGGATGCTTGATATGTTTGGGTAAAATTTGTATATCTAAAATTTAATAAATATTGTTTGTTCCGTACCTCCTGGAGTGGTCTGGAGATAGTGAGTGGTTTAGTGTGTTGTCTCTCTGTGCTCTTTGTCTGTCCCTGCCTCATTCCCCTGACAGGGGTCTTTTACCCTTGACAGATATGGGGGCTCGTCCGGGATTG
This sequence comes from Conus betulinus, assembly GCA_016801955.1. Lineage (NCBI taxonomy): Eukaryota > Metazoa > Mollusca > Gastropoda > Neogastropoda > Conidae > Conus > Conus betulinus. The sequence goes on along the minus strand of JADBJO010000090.1, from coordinate 320,692 downwards.
AGGTCAGGTAGTACAGACAGTGAGTACTAATTTGAGCAGCACTTGACCCTTACTGGCCTTCTGCGCTCCCGGAGGTGCGTGTTTGTGTTTGTATTAGTGTAGCGGGAGGTTGGTTGGGGAGGGGTTCTAGAGTGTAGGGAACCCTTCAGCCGGGAGCGGTTACCGGATCGGGATTTGCCGCAGTGGAGATTTGCGCTACTTGGCAAGGTCGTCGGCGTTCAATTCCGGATCCGAGCCGGTGTTTGTTCGTTTGTACCATCGGTTAGTCGCGTTAGTTATATTACCGTAGTTTTATATTTTATTTAAAATATTATTGGGCAAAGTAAGGGGGGAGGTTATTTTTGGACCAGTAGGTTTTGCTTGTGCAGAGTCTTCAAGGTCAGTGTTTGTTCGACTTAGGAAGTAGGTCACATTTGCCAGTACCCAAGCCTGCGACTGATTTAGCAAGGTGAGGTAGGTAGGCTTGCGGAATTTCCTTTTTATTTTTTTGTTGCAAAATCAGTGTGCTAGGGAGTGACCAGTCCTCTTGCTTTCTTTTCTATTACTAAATGTTTGAATTGTTGCTCTTTGCGCTAAGTGATATTTTGCACAGTATAACGACTTTCTTTTTCTGCTATTTTCTATTCTTATCTTTCGCTTAAGCAGTTTATGTTGTTTACCTAGCCTAATTACCTAACATTAAGGTGAGTGAAAAGTTGGTGTGAACAATAAAGTTGTGAGTGGTGTGCCAACCCTGCGCTGAGCGAAAGTGATTTTTTTTTTTTTTTTTTTATTGAAGAAATTCAAACCTAGATCATTAAACTTTACCGATAGACTCTATAAGTAATTACCCAGTAGTCAAGTTTGCAGACTTGTGGGCCTGTTCCTTGGGAAAAACCGTGTTGTGCGCGTGTGTTGCCGACCTTTTCTTCCGGAGTCTAATAGTGCAGTGCAAGTGGTAGACGTTGATGCTGGGGTCATATTAAAAAAAAAAAAAAAAAAAAAAAAAAAAAAAAAATAGTTGCGCTGCCGATGTGTACACGTGTCGTGCGTGTTTACCGTTCCAGTTTTGCGTGCGTTCCGTCGTTTGAGCGTTGCGTTATCCGTCATTTATTTACTGCGTATGATATATGTTTACTTCAGGCTCCGTCGTTTATTTGTTTACTGCGAGGTCCGTTGTTCCCCGTGATGTCACTGGGTTAGTAGATTCAGATTCGACGAGTGTAGCGAGTTTCAGAAGATTGGGCTTCATTGCGTACTAGCATTTGTCGAGAGAAGGAAATCGGGTCAACGTTGGCTTGTGACACATTGAGGTGTCAGCCGTTGATTTTATGTCAATCTGGGTCATTCTCTTTCCCCCGTGTTGAGACAGTTGGTCACGTTGAGTGAAACTTTTTGCTTGTAGACTAGACATTTCTGGAGCTGAAGTGGGTGTAAGGAAACATTTTGATTGCGTGGAACCTAAGGTTACTGGTTGGCAAGGATCAGTCACGGGGAGTTGACTGAATTGTTTTCGAATTTTGCCAGGTAACATTGGTTTTGTGGGCAGACATATGAATTCCCTACTTTTTGGAAGTTCTCACTGACAAGGTCAAGAGGCTTAGTGTTTTGATTTGTGTTGAGAGATCCAGTTCATAGGATACACTTAGCCTATTTGGTCGCATTGAGGTGGCTGGGATCTTTGCAAACTCTCTTGACAAAGAAAAAGTGGAACTTAATTTGTTGAGCGAAAAAAAAAATTCTTTGGTAGTTTATATTAGCGGTGAGAAGGTGTACACTTTTGATTACTTCGTTTTGAATCAAGTTAGTGGCAGAGCATAATAGTGTTCACTATGGCTACAGGGGAAAGTCGTTACCTCACCAGATCCCAGGTAAAAGGGACTGGAATTGTGCCGGGACTAAGTATGTCTACGTCTCCTACTACAACGCAGGGGACAATTGGAACAACTACACATGTCGTCTTTTTCGTCAGGCGAGGTTCAGCCAGCCATCATTGCTTCCCCTTCAGTGTGTTTGCCATCTACTCCCCAGGGAATTAGGCCTTCTTGCGGTGGTACGCCACCGCCTTCTGCCTTGAGACATCAACCTCCTATAGTACCCTCTGAGGGTGACTACTTACAGAGGTTTACACCTCCGCCTTATACTTCCGGATACCCAACCATGGATCCTTTCATGGTGATGAAACTTGAGAGAGAAGAAAGAAGGGAAGCAATGGAGAGAAGAGAGCGGGAAGAAAGGAGGGAAGAGAGAGAAGCCAAGGAAAGACGGGAAAAGAAAGAGAGAGAAGCCAAGGAAAGAGAAAAAAAGGAAAGAGAGAGAAGAGAAGAGAAAAGGAAAGACGGAGAAAAGGAAGAAAGAGAGGCCAAGGAAAGGACGGGAAAAGGAAGAGAAAAAGAGGAAAGGGAAAAAGGAAAGAAAAGAGGCCAGGGAAAAGAAAAGAAGAAAATAGATGAAGAGATGGAAGAAAGACGGTTGGAAAGGGAAGAGAGGAAAGGCGATGGCAGCAAGAGATGGAAGAAAAGCGACAAGAGCGAGAAGAGAGGGCGGTTCAAGAAAAAGCAGAAAGAGATGCAAGAGATAAAAGGGAACAGGAGTTCCAAGCAAAGATGGAAGAGGAAAGGAATCAACTTAGAACAGAAGTGCTAGAGCAGTTGGGTATTACTCAGGGGAGGAAACCACTTCATCACCTGGTGTTCAAGAATCATCACAAAGTGCCGAGGGAACCAGGATTAACGTGGACCTGCACTTAGCCCCACCCATGCTACACATGCCTGTATACAGTGAGGGAGATTCCATTGATACCTTCCTTGAACACTTTGAATCAGTGGCAGATAGTTTCCACTTGAATAATGAACAGAAGGCATATACCTCGTTGGAAACTTGACAGGAAAAGCCAAGGAAGCATTCGTCAACATTCCACAAAGAACCAGTTACGAGGAGTTGAAGGCTGCTTTGCGCCGGAGGATGCACATGACTGCAGAATCGTATAGGAGGCAGTTCCGCACCATGAAGAAAATGGCGGATGAAACTTTCCAACAGTTCGGAGACAGACTGTCAAGAGTGTTAGACTATTGGTTGGAAACTGCGAAGATGGATGTCAAAGATTGTTTCCTGTTGGAACAACTCATGAACTCTGTTTCACCTGACTTACAGTGCAAGTTAGGAGAGGCCCAACCAGAGTCATTCAAGCAGGCCATCAGGATTGCGGAAGCTTTCGCAGATGCCCGGCGTTATTTTAGGCCAGCGTACCAGGGACAAGCGAGGAAACAGGCAAAGGAGACCAACACTGGACAAGCCTCTCAGCCTGAAAGTGGTGCTAAGCTCTCCAAAGGAAATGCGAAAGAACGACTTAGGAAGTGCTACTTGTGCGGTGACCTCAACCACATCGTGAAAGACTGTCCTAAGCGACTCCCGTTGACCAAGACATTTGCCCAAACTAAGGTGGCATTTGGAGAAAGTGAGATCACTACACCATCCTGCCCTACGTTTCCCTCTGTGGTGTGCGGCAAAGCCATTGAAGCCATTCGTGACACTGGAGCCACGACAATATTCGTCGACGAGAAGTTGGTACCGCCTGAGGCACCACGTGGAAGAGAATGTCAGGTATCGGGGATCGAATCTTCCTTCAGGTGAACAGGTGTACTGTCCTGGTGGATATTTCCACACCATACTTTCAAGGAAAGGTATGGGCAGTGGCATTACAGCGGCCAGCGTACTCCCTTCTGATTGGGAACTCGGTATGTTTTGAGGATGGTCGCACCAGTGACATTTCAGTCGAGTTGCCACCCACGGAAGTATTTGTGGCTGCCACTACGCGTTCACAAACGCAAAGAGAAAAAAGAAGCTTTGAAACCTCTACTGAAACCATTGTCCCAGCATGATATGGTGACGTTGGATCCAGCTACCGTGCGAGGTCTTCAGGGTAAGGATCCTACGATCAACACCATTCGGAATATGGTAGGAAAACCTCCCAAGGACAAGAAGAATGGATCAGTGTCGTTCATCGTGCGACAAGGATTGATCCACAGACAATTTGCATCGCGAGATGTGTCAGTAACCCAGTTGGTGGTGCCTAAAGCGTTACGAAACACAGTTCTACGCCTTGGACACGATACTCCTATGGCAGGACATCTAGGCACAAGACGTACACTGGAAAGAATCCAACACGACTTCTATTGGCCTGGAATATCTCAAGATGTCAGGAAGTATTGTCGAACTTGTGATGCGTGTCAAAGGACTACTCCCAAGGGGCGAATTACCAAGGTTCCTCTGGGAATAGTTCCCCTGATTGAAGACGTAAAGGTCGCTGAAGGACTGTCTGGGGAACAGAGGGAAAACGTGCGAGCCCTTTGTAGAGAATACCAAGATGTTCTCTCAGATGACCCTTAAGGTGCAACTTAGGTACCTGTTCTCTAGTGCTCACTCAAGAGGACCCCAGTCAGGGTGCGACAGTATCCTTTGCCCCATTCTCAAACAGAAACCATCAAGACGGAAATACAGGATATGCTGCGCATGGGGGTGATCGAGCGTTGTAGTTCGCCTTACTCCTCCCCCATTCTGTTGGTCAGGAAACCAGATGGAAAGATGAGGTTCTGTGTCGACTTTCGTCGACTGAATAAGGTGTTGAAATTCGACGCTGAACCTATTCCGGACGTTGACAAGATCTTCACCCAACTGGCTAAGGCGCAGTATTTCACAAAGCTTGACTTAGCAAAGGGATATTGGCAAATACCAATGGAACCTGCCGACAGAAGCAAGACTGCCTTTACTACTCCTGAGGGCCAATTCAGGTTCAAAGTTATACCCTTTGGGCTCAAGACTGCAGGAGCCGTCTTCAGCAGGATAATGAGACTCGTGCTTGAACCGTTGCAGATGAGAGACGTCCACAATTTTATTGACGACATATTATTGGCCACTGAGAGCTGGGAGAGACACATGGAAGCGCTCAGGATGCTTTTTGAGCGTCTGCGACAGGTACAGCTGGCTGCCCGTCCCACTAAGTGTCGGATAGGGGAGACTGAAATTTCCTTTTTAGGTCACGTCGTGGGACAAGGATTCATGTTTCCTGAAAGCGACAAAGTTCAAAGGATTGAAGAGGCCAAACCACCAAAGACCAAGAGGGAATTACGCTCGTTCCTTGGTCTCGTTGGCTACTACCGCAAATCATTCCCCATTTCGCTGAAGTGGCAAAACCCCTGACAGACAAAACTGGAGTTCGAAAGCCAGAAACGCTGATGTGGGGAGATGCAGACGTAGCTGCATTCGAGAAACTCAAGGGAGCGATTCTCCAACAACCCGTCCTCCAGTTGGCGAACCCTGAGAAGCCATTTGTACTCAGAACAGACGCGTCCAGCACTGGGTTGGGGGCAGTACTCTTGCAGGATCAAGGGGAAAGGATTGTTACCCATCGCCTTCGCAAGTAAGAAACTAGTGGGAGAGCGGAAAAGAATTACCACACTTTTGAGCAAGAGTGCCTTGCAGTGGTATGGGCCACACGCCGATTCTACCCTTACTTGTACGGGCGGGAGTTTGTTCTCCAGACGGGATCACCATCCCCTTGCCTATCTGCATCGCATTCGGCCTGTCAGCCGACGCCTTATGGGATGGGCAATTGAACTGCAGAGTCTTGCCTTCTCTTTTCAACATATCCCTGGGCGCTGCAATGTGGAAGCTGACTACCTGAGTCGAATGTCTTAGGTCCAATGGAGTATGACCAGTGTCGTAAAAAGGGAAGTGACTGTGTATAACCCTCTTAAAAAAGGGTGTGTATAGTTGTGCGATAAAAGTAACAGCTTGTGTGCACCATTCAAGGATTTTTCTGATATGTGAAGGTGGATAATTGGTTTTATTATGCACGGTCGTATATTTAGACCAGTTCCATTCGGGGCTGCATCAAGCTGTGCCTCATTGGCACAAGCTTTTTTGGTTGGGGGGTATTGTCACGGGCGGACCAGTGTTTGAACTTATATGTTTTAATGGGCTGTTCGTCACAGAGGTTGACAGCAGCTTGCACATAGTATGTGGAGTGCAGAGGAGAGGGGGGTTGCTCCTCTGTCACATTCAGTTGTGCACCGCCCGTGTGGATCATGCATCCCCTCAGTAAACCGTCACATAGGTGTAGTGTGAGAGGGAAGAGTTAGACCTGGATGAAGGGTGTGTGTGTGTGTGCTGTCATTTAATAACTGTGCAGGGAAGTGTCTTGCACGTGTTCTGTGCGTAGAGTGTGTTGTTAATGCTTAGCGTGGGTTTGAATGTGAGTATGTGTTTTATGTAGGGTGGAGGGAGAACCTTCTTCGCTAGGCCAGTGTTCGGCGCTCTCATTCTTTTTGCTTTTGCTTTTGCTTTTCCGGTAAGAGGCCACGTCCTCCGTTGGTAGCCATATTTGTTTTTCCACTTCGTCGTGGAGAGTTGCGGAACGGGCCGGAACCCTTCGCTGGGCGGAAGACAGTCCGCTGAACTTGGGAAGGATCTCAATCCTTGGGCTACCAACAACATTCTTCCGAGTCGTCCCAGACTCTCACTTCCTTCATTGGGGGTGGCGCATCTACTGGTGGGGCTTTGGGCTCTTCGCTGAGTGAAGCTTGCCAGTAGCTCTCTCTTTTTGTCTTCACCCTCCGTTCTGGGCGTTTCCTTTTCGTTTCTTGGGAGACAGGTCACAGTTTCTGACGTTGGGCGACCTGGAGGATGGTCCCAGAGTGGGGGATACCGGAGCCGAGCCAGAGGAGTGCTGGAGGTCTGGCGCAAGGAGGAATCTTCTAGACGCCAGTGAAGAGAACAGCCAGTCTTGCTCCAGAGATCCAGTCAGCGGGACAGTCGTCAACTCAGTTATGTGGCAAGTGTGTGTGGTGTATGGGCTGTGGATTTGTGTGCGTGCGCTAGTGTGATCTAATGTATATTGTTATGCCCTGTTTGTTGTGTTTAGTTTGTTTCTCCCCCTTCCTCTTCTATTTGTTGGGGGTAGCTTTAGTTGGTGATAGGTTGGGTGGCAGTGGGATCCGGGTGGTGGTGTTTTTTTTTTAGGGCTCCCCTCTATCGGTTATTTTGTCCCTTAGCGATAGTTAGCTCCTGATAGGATCTGCACTCTTCTTTGTCTTTTTTTCCTTTGAAGTTATTCTTTTTCCTGTCTTTCCTCCCTCTTCTTTGATAGGTGCCCCATTCCATAAATGGAGTGTATGTGTGAGTGATTGGGATGCTTGATATGTTTGGGTAAATTTGTATATCTAAAATTAATAAATATTGTTTGTTCCGTACCTCCTGGAGTGGTCTGGAGATAGTGAGTGGTTTAGTGTTGTCTCTCTGTGCTCTTTGTCTGTCCCTGCCTCATTCCCCTGACAGGGTCTTTTACCCTTGACAATATGCTGTTTCACTGTGAGTGGTACATGACACAGAATGCACCATGGATCTTCTTCACCTTTTAAAAGATAAGAATGGGTATAAAACAAGTGGACTGTATACAAACAGCACGAAAACTGTATCTTTTCAACGGCCGCATCAGGAACATGTTAATAATTCTTTCCCGTCTGGACAGATTTTAAAGATCTAGTTGCAAAGTGAAATCAAATAAATAAATAATATGCGCACGCGCGCACAAATGCGCACATTTATTTATTTGATTATTATTAAAAAATGTATTTTCTAAATATAATTCTGTATTGTGTTTTTATTACCTTAACCTTCACTATCGTTGTTAGTAGTACCATTCAGTAATAATATTGCTAGTATTGATACTACCACCACTAGTATTGACATCACCATCGCCTTCGCCTCTGAGACTGTTGCCACAGCAACCCTGCTGTTTTAAGAATCCTCTAACCCACTCTCCTTTCTCCCATACCCATACTTATTGACAATTTTTTTTTTTTTTTTTTTTTTTAAATAATATTTTGACCATTATTAGTATTCCTATCAGTAATATTATTATCATCATTACGACTTTGACTCACATTATTTCCCTTCCGACAGCCTCTTTCTCATTCAACGCCTTCCTTGCACTGAACTCAGAAGCAATCTGAAGCGATCGAAGCTAAGTGCATTTTCGTTATTTTGTCCGTCTTTGTTTCACCTGAGGAAGACCTAAGAGGTCGAAACGCGTTGTGTGTTGTGACTCGTTTGTCCACGTTTCTCTGGGCGGTTCGCTGACATTTATTTAAGATTTGTTTAGATTTTAAAGAGTTTGTTATCTGTCTGTGAATCCCATTCCTCTTGCCAGAGGTCTCTGACAGAGCCCTGGGTTTTTGGTTTCAGATCAGTGTGAGGGACAATCTGCTCAACTTTTTCTTTGTGGCACTCTTGGCAAGTTCATTAACCATTTCATTACCTCGAATGCCTGCATGGTTGGGAACCCAAGCAAAAATTATGTTATATCCCATCTGATTTCAGGTGTACAGCAGCTAAAGGTGTTTCAGGTTATGGTCAGCAATGGCCTCCAATGCGGAAAAAGGGGAGTCTGACAAAATGAGGAAATCTTTATGTTTGGATTAACCCTTTCACCGCCATGGGCGCTTTTTGGCGACGACTTGGCAGATCGCCAAGGGCGCCTTTTGGCGACAAAGTAGGGTGACCTAACTCCGATACTCTCACGATCCTAGTTCATGAGATAAAAAGCCAGCAATAAACGTCATAGTTGGGGGATGGTCTGGCTCATGCTCACAGCCATTTGCTTTGTCAGAACACTATTCAGTTCAGTGTTTTATTGACTTTAATCCGATTGTTTTTCCATTCACTATGACGTCACCACCAAGCACTTTACGTACTTGACCTTGCCGTACATTTACCACAGATCAAGTGCTGGGAATATTGAATAGACAGCTGGTTGTTCCTAATACAGATGAAGAAAACCCAGACAGCCACGAGTAAAGAACGATAGTGATGGCTTGACCGAATTATTCCAACGTGAAGCGTTGGACCGTTGCCAACTTGTTATGACAGGCTGATAAGACGCCCACTTACTACCCTACCGCGTGTGCCCCAGTGTTTTTGCGTTGAGCCAGCCAACACTGACTGACTGTTCACTAACTCTATGTGAGGGAGCCAAAGAAGACTTTAGGCAACGAACTTCACACACACGCTGTGGGCCCACTCTCGCTGGTCGAGGTTGAAGGGGGCGTGGCCAACTGACACGTGAGAGGCGAGTATCACAGACGTCTTTCGAGTGGGTGTACAGCTGATCAACTGAATGACAAGCGTTCAGAGACCAACAGGCACATGAATGACTTTGTGTTCATAAAAAAAAAAAATATATATATATACTGTTGAGAGTGAAAGGGACGTGTGTGTGTGTGTGTGTGTGTGTGTGTGTGTGTGTGTGTGTGTGTGTGTGTGTGTGTGTGTGTGTGTGTGTGTGTGTGTGTGTGTGTGTTCCCTTTTCTTTCTTACATGTGTACCAGTTAGGCATAAGAATGTGTGTGTGTGTGTGTGTGTGTGTGTGTGTGTGTGTGTGTGTGTGTGTTTCCCTGCTATTGGAGTAGTTGTATTTGTGGCTGTTTCATGCACTTTTTTCTGTTGGAAATACCATACTTTCTGGTCTTCAGTTGTGAGTGGAGTATTTTTCCTCCCATTGTTGAGAGTTTGTTGGCATTCTTTCTTTATTTTTTTTTTTACTTAGAAGAAACATAACATTCTTTTTTTTTTTTTGCATTTGCATTTTTTTTTTTTGACTTGAAATCACTAAAAAATTGAAATTGTTGTTGACTTACCATTACTAACATGTTACGATATAATAAAAAAGTACAGTGTATCTCCTCCATTTTACAAAAAATAGCATGAGATTTGGTTGTTTAGTTCCAGAGATATCCGCGTTTCACATATGCTGGTATACAATAAGAGCTTTTTTTGAAAAATGGCTGGCGATGGAGATTTTATGCAAAATAGAATGTCTGGCGGTGAAAGGGTTAAGAAACCATTTCAAGAGCCAGGACCAATGCTCTCAACTCAGCAGTGTAGATGGAGCTGTCAGTGGGAATGTGTTTAGAACATCTCTGAAGACAACCTGTAGCACAATACACAGCAGATTTGGAACCTTCGGTGATAATTCTTGTAAAGGATGGAAACTTGGAACGTAGTTCAGCAAAAAAGGTTTCGTACACCAAAGAGCAAGTGAAATCTTTACGGTATGAGGCTAAATCAAACCAGATGCCTGGAGTAAACAAAGTCCATGGTGGGTGATCATGAAACTTGGAAAAAAATCACACACGATACACTGTGTTTTGGTGTTTGAAAAGGTAAACCTGCTTCCCCTCGGCCCACTGTCGAATCTTATCCACACAAAGTTGGAGCCGATGCAAAAGAGGCTTCAACTGCAAAGAGTGCAAAAGTTATCAACAAACAGTGAGGACTCAGAACCCTGGTTTACTGAATTGACAATGTCATTAATTTTCATACTGAAGAAAGCAGGAGAAAGAATGCTCCCTGTGATACACCCAACTCCTGCCCATGGATGTCAGACAGCGTGGTACCAATACGGACTTAGAACTGCCGATCAGCCAAAACGTTTTCAATAAATAAAGGCAAATGACCACAAAAACCAAGTTTATGATGAAGATCAATAAGAATTCCAGATTTCCAAGTGGTATAGTATGCTTTTTCCAGATCAAAAAAAAGATAGCACCACATGTTGTTTACTGATGAAGGCGTTGCGAATGGCGGTTTCCAGATGGACTGAATGGTCAACTATTGCGTGATACTTCTGGAACCAGAACCCGCACTGTTCACTAGCCAAAAGGCCACCGGTTTCCAGCTTCCACATCAGACAGGAGTTGACCATCTTTTCCATTAGCTTGCAGAGGCAGCTGGTCAGAGCTACTGGACGATAGTCTGAAGGGCTGGTGTGGTCTTTTCCAGGTTTAGGAATGGCAATGATCAAGGCTTTCTGCCAGGAGGGCGGAAAGCACCGTGTGGTCCAGACATAGTTGTAGACTGTTAGAAGGTCTGGAGACAACTCTCTGGGGGATGTTTCAAAATCTGATAATGAATATCATCCAGGCCAGGAGCAGAATCATTGCAGGTTTGCAGGTCTTTCATCAAGTTGTCTGAAGTGTAAATGCATGAAGATTTTTCTCTGAGCTGTTTGCTTTTTAAAAAGGCTGCAGATTTACTTGAGGTTAACGACTTCTTTTGAACAGTGGAGGCCAGCAGATTGGCAACAGCTTGTTTTGTCAGTTATCAAAGCATCGGCAAGTTTCAGGTGATGAATCGACAGGTTGGTGTTTCTTCCCTTTGATTTTCTTGATGATGTTCAAAACTATTTTCTTGGATATTTTAGATGTCAGCCCGGAGCAGCAGCTTCTCCAAGACTGACATTTACTGATGTTAAAAGTGTGTCTCGTTTTGACAAAGTTTTAAACTTTTTGATGGGCTTGAGCACTGGGAGCCGAAGGTCTTTGGAATACCCAACGCTGAGCCTTATTGCGTTTTAGGTTAATGGAAGACATCAGAATACAGGTTTTCGCACACATGATCAAAGTATTAGTTAGAGATTCTGCTGGGTCTTCACACTGAAGAATGTCGGTTTCCTGGAGCTCCTTTGAAATGTTTGCAGCAAAATGATTCCAATTAGCCTTCTAACAATTAACGTGTTGTGGAACTGAGGCGTTCTAAATTGTTATGGGTTTTAACAGAAACGGGAAAATGGTCACTTCCATGCAGATCGTCATGGCACTCGCAGTCCAGGACCAGCGAGGGGTCACATACTGGCAAGTCTAAACATTAGAGTGTACCTGTGGAAGAATGGAGGTAAGTTGGAGACCCATCACTGAGACAAGTCCAACTCTGGAAAGACATCTTCAAGTAGCAGACCTCTGGATGAAGAATTCACACAACCCCAAGGGGATGATAACTATTAAAATCACCCAGCAGCATACAAGGGCAAGGAAGCTCTTCCATCAGACTGACAAGGTGTTGACAAAAAACCAACACCAGACCTGTTCATCCTAAATCTGCTTTTGGTGTACTTTCCAATGAAAATAAGCGTATTTTCTGCAAAGAGTGTGCACACAATTCCCCATTTCTGTAAAAACAGGAGGGAGAAGGGACGGTCCTTCATTCAGTTTCCACCTGCCATCACATTGCACACAATTCTTACCATTAAGAACCACACGATCTTGCACTGACTACAGCAAAACAGGTTCTTTCTCATACAAGCTACTTTCAAACCTGATTCACCCAGCATACTTTGGCACACACACTCATGCTCTGTCGCTGGTTTTTCAACGTGACTGGTTAAGTTGTCGAAGAAACGGACACTGTAAAACCGATTTCGCGTGGAGAAGTTAACAAGAGTTGTCGTTCTTTGGTCAAAGCCTCCGCCGCAAGTTGTTTTTTTTTTTTGTTTTTTTTTTTTTGTTTTTGTTTTTTTAAATAATTTTTTTACCCATGTTCAATTACCGCTCAAGAACTTTGCAGAATTTTGTTTGACGTATATCTTTCAGTTCTTCATATTCGTCGAATTTTCGCCAAACGTGTGTACAAAATATGGTGAAATCGTACAGGTAAACAGGTCTGCAAGACAGAAGGTGGTAGATATAAAGAGCAAACCGTAACAGTTTTATGGAAAGTAACACTTGCAGCTACTTCTTGAAGAGGGGTAGTAACAGCAACAGGGCTAAAACAGCAAAGCTTTGTGGATAAGAAGGGCAACACCACCTGTTAGTCCTAATGTGGAAGGTTTGGAGAGAATATATGCAACCTGAAAGATTGAAGGTCCAACAACACACAAGGGCGAGGAAGCTCTTCAATCAGACTGACAAGGTCTTGGCGAAAAACCAAGACAGAAGGTGGTAGATACAATGAGCAAACTGTAACGGTTTTATGGAGAGTGACTCTCGCACCTACTTCCTGAAGTGGGGTTTTGTACAGATGTTTTTGTTGCTGTATTCTGAGCAGAGGCATATATCGAACTTGTGTACTAGTTAACCCTCTTCAGTATGCACTTATCTGAGCTTAGTTACACCGAAAACCGTCGGCAAGGTAAGTAACTCCGTAATTTGAACATGGTTACCCAATTAAAAAAAATTAATTTAAAAGAGAAGAAAGGAAATAACGAAATGAAAATAATTTTTAAAAATTCCTACGAATATATATGTTGCTATATCGTAAGTTTGAAGAATGTCACATGAGCCATTTACTCGGAAAAAAAAAAAAAAAATCTTCTTCAGAACTTTATTCCGAATGTTGTTTCATCATACCTGGAACTTCATCCCAGTCGAAATCTAGGTCACTCTAAGCTTCATTACCCAGCACTTTCACTAAGTCTTATGCCGTAAATCCTACAAAACACAGCACCTCCATCACTAAATCTCATTATAGAACGGCAGAACTCAAGGTTAGCCACGGTGAAAAACGGCATTTCGAACTCAAAACTTTAAAAATTCGTAACTCGATAACCACGGCACATATCGACTCGCGGTTTTTTTTTTTGCAAATGAAAGTAAATGGCTACTGGAAGAAGGAAGTCACGTTCTCGCGAGACTTCCTTTTCTATGAGAAACATGGCGACGCCCATTGTTGCCACTTTTACCGGGCGCTGGCGGGCGCTCAGCGTTTTGGCTGTGTGATTTCCGGCCGGGCGCTAGCGGGCGCTCAATGGTCAAGAGGGTTAAGTAGGGAAAATAAACTACCAGAAAGCGCCGACACGAGTTATTTTTGCACCATTTTGTATGTGTTGTCATTGTTTTAATGCTGCATGACCACTTGCCTACAATCTTTCATGCCATGCCTTTGTTATCTGTGGGGGAAATAAACCTAGTCGAGTTTAATATCAAAAGAACTGTCTGGAATTTACCAATACAGCCGTCTCAGGAGCGCATGAATATTACATTCTTCATGAAAACCACTAACAACCCCAACCCCAACTGTAACGGCCGCTCAACAATGCCGAAATGAGTTTTTATTTTACTCCCTGTTTGGCTAGTATACTTACCATGTCAGACCAGAGCATTCAACGGCAGTTAGTCAGCTCTGCCAGGCCAAATTTTTTGTGTGGCTAATGCAGTAATAGACAGTCACGTGACGCCCACCCTACTTCCGCCATAGGAAGAAAGCCGCTGGCCACTTCCTGTTCCTCATTCAGTGAGGTCTGCGCGCAAGGTAACCCTGAGAAGCTTGGCGCTAGAGGCGAAGGTGGGGCAGGCATTAGAGTCTGACATGGTAAGTATACTAGCCAAATAGGGAGTATATAAAAAAACTCCCCATTTTGGCGTAATACCTATACCATGTCAGACTATAGCAGAATTTAAAGGAATCTGAGGAGGGCCGAGTGCCCTAGCAGTTCTTGGGGTTGACCGATATAGCTGCATTAACCGCCACAAAGGAAATCCCTGTAGAACCATCAGCCCTGGACATGCGGATATCCCTTAAATATAAATTAACCCTCTTCGGTACGCACTTATCTGAGCTTAGTTACACCGAAAACCGTCGGCAAGGTAAGTAACTCCGTAATTTGAACATGGTTACCCATTTAAAAAATTAATTTAAAAGAGAGGAAAGGAAATAACGAAATGAAAATAATTTTAAAAATTCCTACGAATATATATGTTTGCTATATCGTAAGTTTGAAGAATGTCACATGAGCCATTTACTCGGGAAATAAAAAAAAAAATCTTCTTCAGAACTTTCTTCCGAATTGTTGTTCATCATACCTGGAACTTCATCCCAGTCGAAATCTAGGTCACTCTAAGCTTCATTACCCAGCACTTTCACGAAGTCTTATGCCGTAAATCCTACAAAACACTCATTCAGTGAGGTCTGCGCGCAAGGTAACCCTGAGAAGCCATCACTAAATCTCATTATAGAACGGCAGAACTCAAGGTTAGCCACGGTGAAAAACGGCATTTCGACCTCAAAACAAAAAATTCGAAACTCGAGAACCACGGCACGTATTGACTCGCGGTTTTTCGCAAACGGAAGTAAATGGCTACAAGAAGAAGGAAGTCACGTTCTCGCGAGACCCTTTTCTACAAGAAACATGGCGGTGCCCATTGTTGCCACGTGTTTTACCGGGCGCTGGCGGGCGCTCAGCGTTTTGGCTGTGTGATTTCCGGCGGGCGCTAGCGGGCGCTCGATGGTCAAGAGGGTTAATAAAGGGATTTTCCGAACGCCAGTAGGCTGCTTCCAGCAGATGGCGCTGGTGGACAGAGTGCTGGAACGCTGCGGAAGTGGCCAGCGATCTGACCTCATGGGCCCGGGGAGATAGGACAGAGAGATGCCAGTACGTGTGGGTGTAGGCAGATCTCATCATCTGGGAGAGGCACCTAGAGATAGTGCCAGCCGAGATGTCTTCCTTTTTATTGGGGTTGATAGAAATAAAGGAGATGTCTAGGGAGGAGTGCCTGGGACGCAAACGTTCCCAGTAGTGTCTCAGACACCGAGAAGGGCACAGGTCCATGTCTCCACCGCTCTTCCCCCCTCCTCCAGGATATCCGCCAGTGAGCGGATGACAAGGGAGACGAGGAGTGCCCCGTTCCCGATTCTTAGCTAAGAATTTGGGAGAAACGTTCGAGAGACAGAGCCATCCCTGAGGGAGGCAATGTCTCTGGGGTCCCCACTGAAGGCATGAATCTTGCTTCGCCTTCTGGTTAAAGCCAGGGTGAGGAAGAATGTGGTCTTCATGGAAAGGAGGTCCCAAGGGGAATGTGCCTTGGGGACTGGGGCTCACGTAGAGCCACCCCCCTAGAGATCTATCTGAGAAGGAAGTCATTCTAAAAGGAGGGTCCACTGAGTTGGCAAACAGAGGTGCAGATTGCCGACCTGATCATGGGGAACAGAGTTGCCTGATCAAATGGAGACCCATCTCTCCCATCGGCAATAGTAGGTCCTGCGATGCCCCCGCCCCCGCGAGTATGTTTAGGACGGACTGGGATCTGTCCGTCTGGGAGGTGGAGGCAGGTGCTCGCAGTTGGGCTGGCACAGAAGCCAGGCGTGGAAGCGGAGCAGCTGGGGGTTGGAGTGAGGGCGACCTGAGCGGGGTTGCCTGTGCATGTCCAACCGAGTGTTCAACTGGAGGGGGGGAACATTGATGAGGACTTGGAAGTCCGGAAACCAGGACCGGATCGGCCACCATGGGGTATGAGGATGAGCCAGGTCTTTCCAGCCTCGCCTTCCTGATCATCTTGTGGAGGACTGGGAAGGGAGGAAAGCGGTATGCTATGAGGCCCGACCAGGGAAGGGAGAGAGCGTCGATCGCATACGCTTGGGGATCAGGGACGGGAGAGACATACCCTGGCGGACGATGGTTGAATTGGGTGGCAACGAGGTCGACCATGGGCCGAACCAACGTTCCCACACCAAGGTAAGGGCTAGCTTGCAGAGGGTCCATTCCGTATGAAGGAGGGACCTGGACCGGCTGTGGGGGAGTCTGCCAGGATACTGCAGGTCCCAGGTGTCTCGCGCAGAGGGTGATTACCGTGCGTGATTCCAGCGGAGGAGAGCCTCTGCCTGGAGGGAGAGGCTGATGGAGTGAGGCCCCACACCCCTTTTGTTGACATGGCAAGCCACCAAAGTGTTGTCCTGATAGGTAGAACAAATCGGTGTGAGACCTGGGGTGGAAAACAGAGGAGGGCAAGCCTGACTGTTGCCAATTCCAGGACGCTGAAGTGGAGACGGGCAGTCTGCATCCCACACTCCCGAGGCCTGACTGTTCTCCAAGTGGGCGCCCCTGCCAGCGTTGGAGGAATCAGTGTAGAGTTCCAGGGGCTGGGTTGGGAGGGAGATGGGAACCAGGGGATCAGTCAGGAGGGGTGAGCCACTCTACTGTAGCCCACTGAGACCAAGGCCCGAGGGGAATGGTCTGATCCCAGCAGTCAGAGGTCTGCGACCAACGACGACGGAACTCCCTTTGTGGTTGGCGCTTGGGAACCAGGCCCAGGTGAAAGAGGGATGAGAGGGACTCCATCATCCCCAGGAGGGAGGTAAGGGTTCTGGCCAGGTTGAGTTCGCACTTTTGGGGTTGGTGACAAACCCTAATGTGGAACAGAGGCGCAGAAGATGATTTGTGTGGGATGGTACTGGGCCAGGAGGGAGCCAGAACGAGCCAGTCATCCAGGTACACCAGGAGGCCAATGTCCTCCTGTCTGGCCAGGGAGGCCATCTCCTTGACCACCTTCATGAAGAGGAAGGGTGCCAGGAGAGGCCGAAGGGGAGCACCTTGAACGGGAGCCCCGATCCTGCCAGACAAACCCGTATAGGGTGTACAGGGATCTGAAAGTAAGCGTCCTTCAGATCTCTATACAGGCCGCCCAATCCTGGTGGTGGACGGAGTCTCTGATCTGAGTCGGAGTCTCCATCCTGAATTTGGTGGGTCTGGTGGAGGACCCTCTGAGCCGTCGGGAATCTGGGCGGCACAGATCTGACTGAAGCGATGCCTGTGGCCAAGACCCAGAATTATGGACAGTGGGGGGGTCCCACCAAAGACTGGCCATAAGTCCTCCACTGGAGTGTTGAGGGGAGAGAGGTCGAGGATGGCCTCCCTCTTCCTGAGTGTTTCGGGACCACAAGGAGGTGGAGTAAAACCCCGGTTGGGATGGAAGATCTCCAAGATGACCCCCTTTTGGAGTTCTTCGACTTCCCGGTGAAGCGCCTCCACTCGTCCCGGGGAAGGTTCGCTGGGGGGGAGGGGGGTGGGCATGAGAGGGGGGCGTCCGTGGGCCAAAGGTCTGCGGAACCCCCCCTGTAACACTACCACTATACACAGGCTGAGGCCCATACGTCTCCAGTGAGGGTTCTGCTTGTACCTGTTCTCCCGTAGGTGAGAGTCTGCCAGTCACCTCCGGGGCCATGCCTGTTGGCCGAACTGAAAATTCTGCTGGGGGAGTTTCGGCTTCAGCCTATAGGAGGTATTTGGGCGCTTGGCAGGCCAAGTGGCGCGAGTGGGACGAAAGGAGGGTCTAGCTAGCAGGGCAAGGCTGAGGAGGGGGCCTGGCCGCAAAGATGCTGCCTGCTTGCGTTCTTAGAGTGAGTGGGAAATATGACAGCAGGCGAAAGTCGCCAGAGAGCAACTGCTCCTGACCCGGGATGCACCGCAAGGCCTCAACGTCCTGTACCCCAAGGGGAAAGTATGGCAGTCGATTGGGGTGGGTCGACTGCCAGGGTCTGAGTGGCACAGATCCGACACAAAGCAATGCCTGTGGCTCAGAGACCCGGAGTTATGGTCAGTAGGGGGTCCCAAATGACACAAGCTCATGTAGGTGAGTGACGGGTGGTGATTCCGAACGCATCCCGTCACCCGTGCTGGTCCGCACCCCAGCAAAATTCCCCAGGGGCCAAGGGTTGCGTGACACAGCATGATACTAAGAGGTCTCACCGTGCATCTGAAGGTAAGAAAGCAAGCTGGCAGGAAAAGAGGAAGAATTTGATCAGAATTCTTGAAACGGGCTTGCCCTTTAGGGGAACCTTGCCCTTAGTTTATCTGGAATATTAACCCTCTTCAGTATGCAGTTATCTGAGCTTAGTTACACCGAAAACCATCGGCAAGTAAAGTAACTCCGTAAACTGAACATGGTTACCCAATTAAAAAAATAATTTAAAAGAAAGAAAAGGAAATAATGAAATGAAAAAATTTTTAAATTCCTACGAATATGTATGTTGCTATATATCGTAAGTTTGAAGAATGTCACATGAGCCATTTACTCGGGGGAAAAAAAAAAAAATTCTTCTTCAGAACTTTCTTCTGAATCGTTGTTCATCATACCTGGAACCTCATCCCAGTCGAAATCTATGTCACTCTAAGCTTCATTACCCAGCACTTTCACTAAGTCTTATGCCGTAAATCCTACAAAAACACAGTATCTCCATCACTAAATCTGATTATAGAACAGCAGAAATCAAAGTAAGCCATAGCGAAAAACAGCATTTCGACCTCAAAACTTAAAAAATTCGTAACTCGAGAACCACGGCACGCATCTCGCGTTTTTTTTTTTTGCAAACCGAAGTAAATGGCTACAGGAAGAAGGAAGTCACGTTCTCGCGAGACTTCCTTTTCTACGAGAAACATGGCGGCGCCCATTGTTGCCACGTGTTTTACCAGGCGCTGGCAGGCACTCAGCCTTTGGCTGTGTGATTTCCGGTCGGGCGCTAGCTAGGGCGCCCCGCTAGTCAAGAGAGTTAAACAACAGGCTTTTAGAAATGGTAGCCGCTTGCCTTTTGGCCTTCCGATGCAGCGATCGTGTGTCCGCCGGTCGGGTAGAGGAGGTATCAAACTGATGGTCACGCAAAACCCCCCTCTACACCGGCCATACATTCATCCATAGCAAGAACGGATTGCTCTGCGGAATTGGCACTAGGGTCCTCCAGGGCAATGAGCGACTTATGAACGACAAAGTGGCTCGACCCGGCATTGCCCTTCACCATGTTGGGCTATGGTGGCAGAGCAACCATTACCGGGAGTTTATTTACCGGGACAGCGCAGGAGTGAAAAAACTAACGTACGGAGACAGCTAAGAACCGGTAAAAAGGAATGGATAAGTAGGGGATGCGTACCCCACCAGGAGGGGACGTGTTCCAACACCGGCAAGTAAGTGACGAATTTGGGAAATGGCACTGGACGAGCGTGAAAATAAAATAGAAACACGCCAACCATAAGCCTCACACGACATGTGTACCCAGGGTTTAGCGAAAGCCACAACTGAACAAGTAAAGAAGCAAACACAAGCGATCTTTACACAAAAAGGAGAAGTGTAGGCGCGACAGAGCACAAGACTTATCTTGCTTAGGCTGCAGGTCGAAGAAGGAAGATGAATGAGGAACAGGAAGTGGCCACCGGCTTTCTTCCTATGGCACAAGTAGGGTGGGCGTCACGTGACTGTCTGTTACTGCATTAGCCACAAAAAATTCGGCCCGGCAGAGCTGACTAACTGCCGTTGAATGCTATGGTCTGACATGGTATAGTACATGACGCCAAACATACTGCTGCCAGACCAGCTGTGCACAGCTGACAATGCCAGTGACATGCAGTTCGCCGAGTACAACGCGGTTCAGCTGGCTGGTTGGGAGCGGCCTGCAGAAAACACTCCCTTCCCTAGCCTTGGCCTCTGCAGCTACGGGAGAGGTGTTAACTCCCCTGTTCTCAGAACACTAAATGACTCGCTCTGAACAGCCGTGTGCCATTTTCCTAATTCATTCCTCACAAGCAATAAAACAAATATAACAGATTTAAAGTATAAACATTCCTCTTTATTTTGCATTAAGTTTTGTGTCTGTAGGTGCATGCTTTGTTGAATGAGACACCTGAGAACATGAGTAGAATCTGCACTTTCTGCTGGAAGCATGGTCAGATTGCCGATGGCTGACGCTACCTAATGAAACCCACTGTCTTCTCGAGGTCTTGCTGGCTGTCCGAAAGCTGCATCTGCAGTTCTGCACCCTCTGGCCAGGTTTTGATGCTGTTGAGCATCATGGGCTGGACAGTGTTGGAGGATGTGTTCTGGGGTCTGAGATCCAGTGCCACACGGACATTTGTCTGCATTAGCAACCTTAATTTGGCTGAGGTAGCTCAGCTGTCAGCAGCGGCTAGTTCTCAGTCTGAAGAGGATTGTTTGCCGGCATACCTGGAGCCAATGAATTGGATCAGCACCACTGTCTGCACCCAGCCCTCTCTTCCACTGGTTTTGATATTGACTGTGAATGACAGTTTTGACCTCTCTATAGGTCACCGAGTGGCTGAACTGCTCAATATTCATGCCTGCCTTGGAAAAGCGTCAGCCTTCTCATTCCTAGTGATCCCACAACAGGATGCAATCCACTAGAGTACAATAGTGGAATATCTTGAATGATCATGGAGGGCTTTTTTGATGTTTATCAGCTGCTGTTCGCTTCTGTTGCTCTGAAGTCCCTGCAGCAGGGATCTGCAGTCCGTGAAGAAAGCAAGCTCTTGGGTGGTGCTTTGTTCGACTTTCTGAACCCTTATGCAGCATAAAGCAGAGCTGCTGACTCTGCTCGGTAGCTGGAGGAAACCTTCCAGTTGGAAAGGCTCTGGGGGTCAGTCTCCCATCAGTGTATTTGATAAAGATGCCTGCTTCTCTGTTCCTCACTGCTCCCTTTGGAATCCATCCAAGAACACATGTGTGTCCACTCACCGAGGTTGTACTGGTCGTCAATCATCTCCGATGCCAAAGTTTTCAGCTGATGAGAGGCTTGGCAATCCTTCTTGTCTATGCCAGGAACTTCTGTGGTGATGTAGACTTCTTTTAAGAGGTCGTCTGGCTCCTCAAACTTGGGAATCATTTCCATTTCGGTTGAGGATGCAGGCAATAGGTCTTCATTTTGGACATGTAGACTTTTGGAGAGGAGACTGAAACTTTCCAGCTTCAGCCCATTCTTGGTGAGATATGGGGAGTTTGTATCATACTCCCTGTTTGGTGTCATATACTTACCATGTCAGACCATAGCATTCTACAGCAGTTAGCCAGCTCTGCCAGGCCGAATTTTTTGTGGCTAATGCAGTAACAGACAGTCACGTGACGCCCACCATACTTCCGCCACAGGAAGAAAGCCGGTGGCTGCTTCCTGTTCCTCATTCATCTTCGGCCTGCAGCCTAAGCAAGATAAGTCTTGTGCTCTGTCTCACCTACACTTCTTCTCTTTTGTGTAAAGATCGCTTGTGTGTTTGCTTCTTTACTTGTTCAGTTGTGGCTTTCACTAAACCCTGGATACACATGCCGTGTGAGGCTTACTCTGCTCAGGCAACTTGTATTGGTTTTTGATGCTGTCGCCTAACAGCTGACAGTATCTGTATAAACCTTCTGCAGTATGTTACTGTTGGCTCCCCAAGAAGTTCCAGCCATTCTTCATGATGGCGAGCCTCCTGGCTGCCTTCTTTTCAATGTCCTTGAGATGGGGGTTTCAGGTAAGATGTTTGTCCAGTTTCACACCCAGATATGTTCACATGTCTTTCTGATCCAGCGCCCTTTCACACAGCCTTAGTTTTATGTTTGGACAAAAGCTCAAAATTGTCAACTGTCCCTGGTCTTGTCTTCCTTCTGTGACACTGCCTCTTCAACATGTCAGCTAAAAGGGTTGTAATCTGCCCACGACCGTAAAGTTTTCACCACTCTTCGTAACTTTTGTGGTGAAGAGTGCCTCAGTCTCAAAAGCAATACAGGCAGTAGTTTTGGTGCAGCATACTCCACAGCTTCAAAGTTCACAAAACACTTTCAATCATTCTTATGTGGAGTAGTGGCATCGGCAGAACAGTGGAAAAATGAAAGTCGGGTCAACATATTACCTGCAGAAATCTGCCGAATAGCATAATATTCTGTTGCCTGTGAAATGCATTTCTTCGTCGAATGCTTCACTTTCTGGAACGGTTAAAATACATATGCCCATTGAGTTTTATACTGGGGTTTGGATTACAATTTCATTTCTGTCATTCATAAAAATTGCACCACATTACCTTTTTTTTCTTTCCATTTTTAAAAATATCTTTACCTTAAGTTTTCAATTTCATTTCTGTCACTCATAAAAATTGCTCCATGTTACTTTTTTTCTTTTTTTTCAAAAATTTTTTCATAAATAAAGTTTTTCATTTGGCTGATGTTTTTAAAGACTGCGTTTTCACTGGAGGTTGGGGGAGAGTGGGGGTGGGGTTGAGAGGAGAGGGGGTAGGAAAGACCAAAAAACTCCTTACTTTCCCGACAATCTTTGTCCAATTTGACTGGGGGGAGGGGGGGGGGGGGGGGGGGGGGGGGGGGGGGGGGGGGGAGCTCCTACTGTATTTCACTCTTTCTTTCAAGAATGATTTTACAGGTGTTACATCCAAACTGAACCAAGCCTCACACGAAAATAACTGTCAGAGAGTTGTTTCATAAGTCAAGGAATAAACCAGGGGATTGAACAGAACTGAAATGGCACTGGGGTCCATGACCTACCCACACCTTGTCAGGTACTAGGGCAGCACTTCTATGGGGAGACTGTCCCCCCAGAAGCTGAACACATTTGAAGTATTGATTTGAAAGCAGTCCAGAGGTATATTCTACATTCTTATTCAACGATACTTCTTTCAGGATTTTGCAGATGAGAGACCTATTCTGTAGACAATACTGTTTCTTTTCAAACCTAATATGAGCTCTTGCTAATGAAAGTAGCACCAATCTTAATCCAGTTGATGAATTTGAGCAGTCACATGCTCCAGTGAGCGAGTGACTTGGACGGGTGTTCGCTTGAAAACATTAGGCACTGTTGGCATGTTTCTCATGACTTGTCTTTGGATTGGGTTATATTTTACTATTTTCAGTCAGGTATTTGCCCAGCAGATGAAGTGCCATGCATATGGACTTGTCTGAATGCAGCAGCAACCCCTCTATGGAGAAACAAACTAAACCTGTGAAACTGAAGCTACATAACTGTAAATTTATTTCCCGTCATGAGTGAAATAAATTCCACATCCAATCCACTTTCAATTTCAGACCATCAGACATTCGAAGAAAGAAAAAAAAACACTGAGATGAAAAAACAAGAAGAAAAAGGAGAGAGAGAGAGAGAGAGAGAGAGAGAGAGAGAGAGAGAGAGAGGAGAGGATGATTTATTCATGTTTAGACCACTGCCCCTCAAGACCTGGTGCAAGCAAACACAATCATAGAGGCACTATAAGAACTATGTACAGACATAGCCAACACATATTCAGAAACAATCTAAAGATAACAAATGACTGCAATTTGAACGCTTTAAATAATTAAATTGACAAATTTCTGACTGTTCACGAGTACATGCCACAAAATACACTTCACTTTCTATCTCCTCTCTGCAAAGATGCCAGAGAGAGAGAGAGAGAGAGAGAGAGAGAGAGAGAGAGAGAGAGAGAGAGAGAGAGAGAGAGAGAGAGAGCTTCACAAGCAACAGTGACAAGTTGTGATTTAAAAGTATTCTCCCTCACTGCATCCAAAGACTGGATACAATGTAGAAATCAATTTATCTTCTTTAATCTTTAAATGCACAATTTTGATACTATAAGGCAACACTGCTGATTTATAGCTACTACCAACACCACTTATTCTGCAACAGCTCTACTAAAGTCTCTCCAGTCATAATTCACTACATGACATGGCACCAATAAAGGATGCTACAACCCTGGTGAAAAAATCTCTCATATACCATGGAAAAAAAAATTAGGAAAAAGAAAAAAAACGTCATTCTGTTTTCTGCGTTTGTGAAAGAGCATATTGTTATTGTTACTATTTTGTCCTTAACCAGATTTTCAGGTATGAAAAGCCCTTCAGGTCAGGCTGTATCACAGTGCCGGACATGGGTTTGTGAGATCTTCTCATTTAAAAAGAGACAGAGAAAAAAGAGAGAGAGAGAGAAGAAATTCTGACATGTTATCATGATCAAAATAATTTGTATCGGTCATAAAGAATGCAGAATGTGAGTGTGTAGGTGGGGGGGGGGGGGGGGGGGGGGGGGATTAAAGGGGGGGGAAGAGGGATGGTAATTCTAGAGGGGAAAGAGGGATGGAGGAGGGGGGGGAAAGAAAATTGGGTGCTCTTTACAAGAAACTCTTTGTTTAAGATGACCCAATGAAATGTCAATGTCACTGACTGATGTTCCCATGACAGAATGGCTTCCTTTCATGTAAGTGCTAGGCTAACTGTGATTGACACAAACTGGGGTCTCTACCAGACACTGCCGTTAAAATTATACAGTACAGTAAGTTAATGTGAAATACTTTCATTCAAAAATAAAATTCTATTAGTTTCCTAATCTGCACGAGTTTTTGATACGGGTGGCTGGCATGCTGAAAACTTTGTTTAGGCGCATAGTTTGAAGGCAAATGCAAAAGTGTACTTGGCTGCTGTTTGCAAAATGCTTCAATTCATGGGTAAGAAGTCTTCACATTTTCTGCACATGTAACTAAGGATGACAGAGAGACAATGGACTGCCCATTTAAGATGAGTGTGGACCGTTAAGAAGCCCAGGTGCTACTGAATCAATAATGACGACTTGGAAAGCAGTGTAGACTCTATCAGTGCGTTTATCCTTGCTTCACACTTCTCTCGCAAAGTTTGAGATGGTCAAGATGTGGGGGGAGTCAACACTGATGAAACAGATTCCCGATTTCCAGAGATCAGGTGAGTGACCGCAATGGTCAGTTATAAACAACACACACACACACGCACTTTGCAAATTACATCAGCAACTAGATTCTCATACCAAATTTTGTGATTTGGACCTGCAGGATTCAAAAACAAATTTCTTTCTCTAAACAGTATCTTTAATGATAATTTAGAAGTTAAGTTCATTAAGTGCACATTCAATCTGGTATAAATTTGTAAACAGTGCCTTAGAAAAAAAAAGGCAGAGGTTGAAGGGTTTTAAAAAAAAGTCCAAGAAAAGTGAATGACAACAAAGACTTACCACTCAGATCTTGAGCTCTGATGGACAGCTTCAGCTCCTGGCCATTGAGTTTAAGTCCCAGATAGGATGTCACAAATCCTACGCAGTTGGCATGATTAGACGTCTCTAAAAATGCGTTCCTGGGGGAAAGGAAATATTAATAAATTAATACTCAACAAGCACCATCAAAACAGAAATATTAAGGAGGCAAGTTACAGAAATGGTCAATCAAATGCAGAGCAATGCTGCAGCCAAATTTTGAAAATGTCCACACGCTGATGGCCAAGGTTATATGTAGTGCTGTTTTATGTATTATGTATCCCAAACCAAAGAAGAACTGTGTGTGATTCAATGAGAAGGAGTTGAAAACATCGCCAGTAGTTTGCAGTTGGACAAATATAGATAGATAGATATAGATAGACAGATACAGACTGGCAGCTGGATAATACAAAATGGCACACTTACAGCTTTAGTGCTGACAACACACACTTCTTTTTTTCGTCTAGAATAAACTTTCATGTGACCATCCACAACTCCCCCCCCCCCCAGTATTTAGCTGCACCTGGTAGACATACTGGAAGTCTTTCTTGTGGGGCAACATCATCTGAGACTTGCTGTTAACAAATGTCACATATCTGTGCTTTGAGCACCAGCCACCTTCTGAAGCTGAAAGAACTCAGGTCTGTTAACCCATTCAACCCTTAAAACTTTAGGATAAAATAAACCAATCTTTTACATTCCACAATGTCAATTACATTTACTGTTCCCAGCACAAAGGTTTTACAGTTACTGAGTGTATGTTTGCATCCTCTGCTGTTAAATCTGCATTAATTTGTTAGATACCTTTTGTTACTTCTAGCACTGAGAATCGACATACACCCATCAACCATTTTCAGTATCAACTTTCATGTAACGATTAATGTTCTCTGATGGAAAAGAATTTGACATATGTCCTTTTGCCCTCCAATGTACACAAGACATTCATCTGATTATAAACGGTAAACAGACCACAAACCTACGTATGAGTGTGTGTGTGTTTACTGTGTGCGCGTGCACACACACATACACAAAATACATATCTTCTTCAGATTACAGAGTTTTTTTTATAAAGTATTTACGTACATTAAAAAAAAAAATCATATAAAGCCACCTTCTTGCTTGAAAATATTTCAACAAAAACACATGCATAAGCACAATCGTCTGTCAGAACCCCCTTTTAGCCCAAGATGGCAATCTTGAAAAACAGTAAACCGCAGTATCATTTTTTTGTGGATCACAGAAAAACAACACACTGTTTACCCACAAAGCAACAGATTATCAAATGCACAAAGCAAACTCACCTTCTCTGCATCAAAACCATACAATTAATAAGCAGAATAACTATCTGCATATGGGGGCTCCAATCAAGGCATTTTTGATGTTTGAATAAAAGAAAAATGGGTACATGTGTGGCATTGCTTGAAACTGAAAGATTTAGTGGCACATGTCAAGATAGAAAATGTCTATATCAAAGCATTTCTTCATGGAACAGTTTATTCAAGCAGTGGTCTTCCTGAACAGACATCAGCTTGCCAGAATCCAGCTTGAAGTATATCCACATGCACCCATGTAAAGAGTGTCTGTGAAAATGTTACCACCAACCCCACACCCCCTCAACTCATTCAGGCTTTTTTCTCTCAGCAGTCTTTCTGATTCTGTGATGTGCGCATCAGGAGTAATCTACCAGACAATGAAATACACAGTAAAACTGCAAGTGCACATGACCACAGAATAACAACAGCCCACAAAAAAAGCACTGAAATGAAAGACAGTAGCAGCATCATAGTATCAATATGAAAGGAAGATATGCATTTCATCCTCCAATATGATTTTAATACTGCACATCACAAGCTTTTTTCTTTTTTCCCCCTTTATAAACAAAAAACATACATACGAGAACACATTCATGACAAACAACCAATGAAGTCGAAGACAGAGCCTGTGAAGGTCAGTCCTCTGGCCAAACAGCCCATACTCACCGCATGTTTGGATCATCAGCGGGTTTCATGATAATGCTGTTGGCAACGGGGAAATATGACCTTCAAAATCTCTTCAGTGGTACGCTTGGGCAAAGTGCCCACGTACACACTTCTTCGATACAGGTCGCTGGAACACACCAGTGCTCAGCTCACCACCACCATTGCCACATTACCACTTGGCCTGACCCTGAGCTTGTACCACTCCAGGTCATACACACAGCCATCATGGTGAGCAAATAGTGGGGAGTTTAGAGCAGTAAACCTCAATCAGAGGTCTATGCACACACAATCTGACAATGCATTGGCACACAGCACCGACCAAACTGTCAGTTTTCTGTGAACAAGGTGCAAATCATTATAACAGAGTACACTTGAAATTGCAGGATACAGATTCATGCCAAACAAATATCCATCTGACTTTATCTAAAGCTCTTAAGTAAAAGCTCTCATGAAACTCCTCGTGAGTGTCATGCATCTTACTTCAAACAGATCTATAGTCTACATCCAGCTTCCAGGTAATTTGATTTGCAATGCCAAGATCCTTGCCCACAGAACCAACATTTGATTGTTCACATCATTAATCTCCACTGTATGAATTAATATTTAATAAAGGAGGAAACAAATCAATAATCAGAAACAAAAGCAATAGTCCTCCTAAGGGAAGGAAGCAACACACAAAATCACAATTCCACTCTTTATATTCATAGCTGTATTTTTTTTTTCCTCTTCTCTTCAAAAAGGCCTTGCGGCCGAAAATTTGTGAAATATAAAGAGTGGAATTGTAACTTTGCAAACAATAATCAATTATAAAAATAATTTTTTTTAACAATTAGCCTATCAGCAGATCAAAACAAACATCAGCAATCAGCTCACCCCTACCAATTCCTCTTTGACGACAGCGAGAAAGAAAGATACATGAACATATTTCCGTGTCAAAAAAGTTTATCAGATTTTGTATTGCTGCAGTAATAAAACAGCAGACATGACTGCCACTTGACTGGATCTTGAAGACTATGAAGTTTTTTTTGCTTTTTCTTATTTTTTTTTGGGGGGGGGGGGGGGGGGGGGGGGATGAGGAAGAGGGGGGGGGGGGTGTAAATAAAAACAACAGAAGAAAAAAGCAATTACCTTTCGACTTCCTTGCAGCCCTAAGATTGATTTTCTGGATTCTGTTCAAGTTGACCACAAAAGCAGCTGAAATAAAAATTCAAGTCATGCATGCATTAAAATATAAATAAAACAAATCGATAAACACACAAACGTGCATTAAAATATACACCAAATCAATAAATACATAAACTACAAAAAAACCAACAGGAACATATCCTGCTCTTATATAATGCAAAGTGTTTCTTTTTTTTTTCTTCAAACCACAGCAGTATTCAAGAGATCTTAACAGCATGAAACAGTTTTAATAAACGCACACAAACAGGTTACCAAAGGAAGGAAATCGTTTTACACTATTTCCCTAAACTACTTGAATATTTAAATTTTACTGCGCACAGATCCTTGTAATTCTGTTTAAATTCAGAAAGCAATCACATCAATGAACTCCAAAGGCACTCTTATAATGACGAAATGTAACAGATTAAAGTCTGGTTTTGATGTAATTTTATTGGGTTGCTTCCTCTTTAATGTTTACCGAGATACCTTCATCTTAACTTTATCAGAACTATGACAAAAGAAGCCAGTCAAGCTAAAAATGATTTGAGACCAAAACCATTGTCCCTGTGAACAATTAAGCAAAGCTTTGAACTTGTTCACTTCACCCTCACCTTAACTAGTTTCAGTATGGAGATATGTGGATTTTCTGTACATACGCCTGGCAAACTACGAGATGGACACTTAGTGTCATTGTTTTTTTTAAATGATGAAACAGACATTGTTATCAAGATCAGGACCAGCCTGACACACCAGAGTAACAGACAATGTTGGGAAATATTTGTGAGAGAAGAACAAACGGACTGCTTGTAACCACTGCACAAATAACTTTTAATCCAAGTGAACAATGTTCAGATTATATGGGATGTCTGTCATTCAGACCTCCCCATCTTTACAGTCTTTCAACTAGCCAATCATGACAGAAACACAGCGCCAGCAGTATGAATGTCCTTGCTGGGCTAGTGTTATCTTTTTTTCAAGTAAATCAAAGATAAGGCCAGCTCTAAGCTTCTTAAGCAGACCTGTCTACCTCAAAATCAACCCATTAGAATTCCATGGAGTAAATTTAGTATTCCATGACAAAAAAAAAAAAAAGAGTATTTTTCTTACCTTGAACATTAATATGGATCTTACTATTGTGCAATTCTTGCAGCCAACTCACTGCACTGTCCTCACACTAAAACATTCACAGCAACCAGCACAAGTGCACTACTCACACACACACTGCACGCCTAGTTGACCAACTCATTAAGAAAAAATAATAATAGCACTAATGCCCCCCCCCCCCCCCCCCCCCCCACACACACACACACACGTCCCAGTGACAGACAGTCACACACATGTATACCCTTCATACAGTTTTCATTTTCCATCTTTTTCTTGTCTTTGTGCCGCCACTCCATCCCCCCCCCCCCCCCCCTGCTTTTGGGGGTAGGGATGTGGGCGTGGGGAGTGGACCTAATTAACAACAGAAGTTAAAGTGACAGATGCACCTTGAGCAATTTTGCTGTCACTAGAGTCCGGAAACATCTTGAATAGTGCTCAAGACAATTGGTGTTGACAGGGACAAATTCGTATCAGCCACCAGCCTACACATCATGATCATCATCTCAGTGTTTGTCGCCAGCTGCTCCAGGTCCTCCACTAGACTTCGCCTTGGCCTTTTTCAATGCTTGTACAATTGAAGGTGTTCCTTTCATCTTTTCTGGGATTTTTTTTTTTTTTTTAAAGTGATTTTGACAAAACCCTGCGCCCTCCATGAGCACAACTAAAACCCTTTTGCACAAAGTGCACCATACCAAAGTTGGACTTTTTTAAACTTGGGACTAAGCACTTCTAAGATTGCGTGATACGCATTCAGGAAAGCTTGCTCCCTCCTTCTGGCAACCTTTTCAACATCTAGCTCTTCATCACTCTCATGAATGCGTAACTTCGCTGGTGGAAGCATTCTCTTAATAATATCTGTGTCAGTCGCTCACTACGAAAGATGGCCGACCATGGTGTAAGCCAGCATGTGCAAACTGGAACTAGGAACAATAACTCGCGTCTTCAACCAGGAATATAGTACTCTTCTTTGTTGTAACCTATGTTGCCGATTTTCGTATTTTTGTCCTACTCTGCATATTACTGTATTTTCCATTCAAATTTCGTAAAATACGCAGAAAAATCATAGGGTAGGCAGGTCTGTAATCTTAAGGACCATATGAAGTAGTTGCAGCATGCCAGCTGATACAATCCCGTGCACGTTGATCTAACTGCCAGTATACAATTTTTTTTTTTTTTTTTAACCTTACTCTGAAATTTCTGGCCCAGTGAAAGCCTGGTCTGGGCTAGAAATTACCAGATAATTTTCAGTTCTCCTGGGGAAAACATAAACAAAATCTACCCCCCCCCCCCCCCCCCCCCCCCATATTTCACTGGCCCTCCCAAAGTAATGAGAGATCTTAAAAAACAACAAAGCTAGCTGGCAGTACAATTATAACTGCATGATAATTCATAATTATCTAAAGAACAAACAGCCTGCAAGAAATGTTCACTTTTGACCAGACTCAACAACATAATATACATATTCAGAACACCACTAGCAATGTTATTATACTCGGTATTGTAGAAGAGCCATTCATGATTTTTCTTGCATGATTTCTGAAATGTTCTTTTTTCCTTGTCAGTCTTGGTCATACTCATATTTCTTCTTTGTTTCCCAGAGTTTTTCCTCTGGTAGTCTTTGATCTTTTACAACTAAAGGTTCTCAAATTCTGGATCTGTGAAGATCACATTTGGACAAAAATAATTTGCTAGCGCTGTCTGATGTGAAATTGCATGATGATTTTTCTCTGAGTTGTTTGTTTCTTAAAAAGGCTGCAGATTTACTTGAGGATGATGTGTTCTGTTGATAGGTGGAGGCCAGCAGATTGGCAACAGCTTGTGTGTCAGTTATCAGAGCATCGGCAAGTTTCAGTTAATGAACTGAGGGGTTGGTGGCAGTCAGAATTAAACCAAGGTGTTTTAGGCAGTTGGAGGTTTTCGCAAGACATCAGAATACAGATTTTTGCAGACTTTATCAAAGTACTGGGTAGAGATTCTGCTGGGTCTGGATTTTGAAGAATGCCAATTTCCTGGAGCTCCTTTGAAATATTTGCAGCAAAAAGATTCCAATTAGCCTTCTTATAATTAAGGTGTTGTGGAACAGAGGCATTCTCAGTTGTTATGGGTTTTGACAGCACTGGAAAATGGTCATTTCCATGCAGATCATCATGGACAGACCACTCATAGTGGACCAGCAAGGGGTCACATATCAACAAATCTAAACATGAAAGTGAACCTGTGGAAAAATGGAGGTAAGTTAGAGATCCATCATCAGACAACACAAATCGAACTCTGAAAAGACATCTTCGAGAAGCAGACCTCTGGATGATGCATTCACATTACCCCAAAGATTTTTTTTTTTTTTTTGGTCCAAACCTCTGCGCCACCTCAGAGGCAATGCACCCATGCTGCTCATTCTGACATCCGTTTTAAAGCCACAGCCCGGTCAGCACCGCCGCCGCAGCCCCAGCACCGGCAATCCACAGGGAGCAGTCAATGTCAAGTCGTCAAGAGGCAACCCACCAGAGGAGACACTGCATTGCTGCCAAGTCACTCAGTGGTGTTCAGTGGCGCCTTTTTTGATTTAACATACACAGGACACCACCTACTAAGCCCCCTACTGATGACAATAATTGCTTAGTTGCAGAGCCGGCGTGAGTGAGCTCTCCCTCCAGAGGGCGCCACCACATCCAATAACAGCCCCCCATGGACTCGCTGATACCGGCCGGTGACCCCGACGGAACCAAACCAAGCCACAGACGTGGAGAGGACATCGAAACTGAGGTCACCATGAGAGCAGGGCATGAAGGGCCACAGAATTTGAGAAGTTTTTTTTATGCTGATTGATGAGAATGAGGATGATTAAGATGATGCTACGGATTTCCATTTCGGTCTAATACTACATGACAGGGCTGTACTCTACGCTTCCTTTCATAATATATCCCGGCACCAACCAGCCTGAGAGATACAGGCACCTGCAATGTTGGTCAGAAAATGTGACACTACCCCAAAGATTGTGTCCACTGAAATCACCCAACAGCAAAAAAGGTCGAGGAAGTTCTTCAACCAGACTGACAACGACACACCGAGACAGAAAGTGGCAGATATAACGAGCAAATTGTAACAGTTTTATGGAGTGTCACTCTCGCAGCTACTGCCTGAAGAAGGGTAGGCAGATAAAAAGGTAACACCACCCATTACTCCCAATGCAAAAGAAAATGCAGGTTTGCAAAGAATATTGAAATTTGAAGCTTGAAAGAGTCACGGTCTTCTGGCTTTTAATTTTTGTTTCTTGAAGAGCAACTACCTGAGGTTTCAGTGTACAAAAACTACAACACAAAAGCTGCAGCTCCTCAAAGTTTGAGTTTAAGCCATGGACGTTCCAATGAATTAATTTACTATCCATGGTGCTGAGGACAAACAGGAGAGAAATCAATTCATATCCAAGTTGTCGTCTGCATCCAAAGCAGTGTATCTGTTTTTAAGATGGACTGGATCGTTTTGTTCTCCAGACCTGCTGGCAAATTTGCCCGCAGATGAAGACGGATGGAGTTTTGGAGATGGTGGAGGTTTCTTTTTCATCTCCACACTTGGATGGACTCCCTTGCCTGCACAGGCACTGTTCTCGAAAGTTTGAGGCAGGAGGACGGCTGGTTTTCTAGTCTGCCCAGCTGCAGATGGATTAGACTGATGGGCAGTGTGAGAGGTGGTGGGTTTATTGCCCTCGCCAGGGGCATCCACTTTGGACCGGGAGGTGGTGGATTTGCCTCTACCTGGGCTTGAGATTTTTCTTGCAATGTTTTAGAGAAAAATGAACTCACCAGTTTGACAGCAAACTTATTTGCTGAAACTTTCTTCACAGCCAAACCGTATAAAGAAACTGAAGTAGACTGACTAGCAAGGACTGCTTCTGTGCCTCGAAAAATGAGATTTTGTTTTCCATTTTAACTTTTTGAATGTTAGCTTCCTGGATCCAAACTGGGCAGTTGCATAAAAAGGAGGGGTGGTCACCATCACAGTTTACACAATGAGCCAGATCTTTACACGGCCCATCATGGGTTGCTTTGCAGCAAACACGGTTACACCACACATCTCAAAACAATGATCTTTGACATGCCCAAACCTCTGGCACCTGAAGCATCGCATCAGAGACAGGATATTCCAATAACCCACTTTGATGACTTGTGGCAATAAAGGGGTACAGAATGTTAGAAAGAGGGTGTTGTGGGGGTACTCTTTCCACACAAACTGTCACCCTATGCACGTCTATCACACCTTGGGATGCCAGTTCAGTCTTGATCTCCGTCTCCAAGATGCCTCTGAGATCTGGGCATCTAATGACTCCTTTGGATGAATTTAACTGTTTATGGGGAGTCACCCAGATCTCTCTATCTACCAGTTTTGAGGCTCTCGGAAGCTGCTCGGATCGTCTCTTGGATTTGCACTGTATGAGGAAGGTTCCATTCTTTAATCTTTTTACTGATTGTAGATCTCCAGCAATGGAAGCCCTTTTGAAAGGCAAACAGGCTTAATACGGAAATCGGTCTGTCCTGGTCTGTACTTTCCACAATCAACCATGCAGACCAGAATCCAGTAACTCTTCTTGTTTCTGCTTCGGAGTCAGAGTCCACCTCAGACTCCTGCAACATCCTTCTCAAGTTGACTTTTCTGCATTTTTGGGGGAGGGATTTTAGGTGAAGAAGCCATTTTAGTTGTTTTTAATTTATCTCTCCCTTACCCACCCACCATGGAGTCCAACTAAGGAGCCAGGGCCAAGAAGTCACTGTCGTGACCCCTTCCAGGCTTCAGGAGAGATAATGACAAACAAGCCCACAAACCCTATCGCCCTGATCATGCTCAACTCCCGGAGTCAGACAGCTGAACACTGCTGGGGTTACCTTGGCCAGCCGGAGAATGCCTGTCTTGACCCAGCCCCATGCAGGGGTAGCCGATTGATATGCCTTGGCTAGAGTGTACCTCCTGTCTAGAAGAAGTCCGAGCAAAGGAATGTTTTGAGAGCTTCTGACCTCTCAATCACCTGGATCTCATTCCCCTCCATCACAGGTCACACCGCCCAGCAAACGCGTCGGATCTTAAGAAGACCACAAGGAAAATAAGGAATATGAAAAAGAAGGCTTGAAGGGGAGACAGGAAAGACCCATTAAAGAAGGCAGACGATATAATAGGAGAAAGTCGGGTTACTGTTGGTCAGGTCCTCTCACCCTTAGCCTTTCTGACATGGGGAGGCCCTACCAGAGGGATCAATTCCTACCAGTAGTTACTACTAGTACCACACTGTGCTTAGGTCAGACAGCTACTCGACTTTCCAGGCCTAGAAGCATTTTCATAAAACTAGCCTATCATCCCAGTATTGATGCCCCTGCCAGCACAGCCTAAGGGATCTGAGGACCACGCAAGCCCTCCAACCACGGCAAGGTTGCAACCCCCGGATGGCCACAATTAAATCAATGTATTCATGGAGGAGATATACGATACAGTCTACCTTTCTCCGAACAATAAAGATTACGCATTTTGACTCACTTAAATTTGTATCATTTGACACATTTTCAATGAAAATGTGGGCTTAAGACATGTAAGCTAAAAAAAATTTTTCTACTCATCTTTATTCAACATTCCTGAAACATGAACCAATTCTTTTTTTTAACAATCAAACAAAACAAAATTCAATCCAAACCGGTAAAATCACTGATGCTTTTCTGCCTGCATGCAACTTAACCCATCAAATTTATCAGTAACCACCAGAATCTGATCATTTAATTTATTTCCAAGTAACAGCATGAAATGATCAGGTTTTAGTTCACTTTTATACAGCCTGGGATGCAGTTCAAAACCATTTCTGAACTGCAGCTATGTACAAATATAAAAGCAATTCTCACCTCTATGATTACCTGCACGTCATGCACATACACAAATATATTGTATAGAGACACACACACATATATATGTAAGCAACTTAATAAATAAACAAAAGAAAAGGAAAAGAAAAAAAAAACAGGACACTGAGAGAGAGAGAGAGAGAGAGAGAGAGAGAGAGAGAGAGAGAGAGAGAGAAACAACATTAATCAACATCTTTAACTGAACTATAAAATCTGAGGACTGACCCATTTCTTTTGCTTCGCCCCAGATGATAGATGTATCCCCAGAGCCAGGTCCACTCTTATCACCAGTGTGCTCCCCTTCTTCCTTCTTCATCTTCTTCCATTTCCTCTTCTTTTTTCTTTTCCTCTTCAACCATAGCTTCCTCAGTTTTGTCTTCCTCCTTTCCTCCTTCAGTGTGTACATCCATTTCAGCATCTGTAACTCCATCTGCAGACTCCTGGACAGGTTTTGTCTCAGATATGGTAGCATTTGCTGTAACGCTGCTGCGGTCTTTAACCGATTCCTTTGCCTTTTTCTCCATTTTGACAAAGGATCGTTTGGTGACCTCTACAGTAAGAGTCCGATGGACAAAAGGAGAACGGAGAACACGCAGCATAGCTAGAATGGTATCGTTTGTGTTCTGGGTGCACAATTCCAGATGACTGTAACCAACAGAACATGAAAAATTTAGGATGCACTTTTTCAATAAATGTATGCTGCAGACTTCTATTTCAATACAAAAACTGTGAATACACAACTGATCGCAGTGCAAACACAAACATTTACCTTAGTGCCAATAGTTGGACATTCAAGAGGACAATAGGCCGGAAAAGTAAGACTGCTATTTTATTCAATACTTTGGTCTTTTGTCATACAGCAGGTACCTGTTATATGAGTACCAATAAAATCTGTTTTTAAGCGTGTTCCTACATCGACAAGTGTCACCCCCCCCACCCCACCCCCCCCCAACCCCCTCCTCCCTTCTTTTCCCCAAACAAAATATTTGTCAAACACAACTCATTATGTTCATCTTTAGCACAAGGATGACTTTGACAGGGTTGTGTGCTTTGATAGGTATAGCTGACTAGTAACTGCCAACATCTCTGCTTGGCTTTCTTTTTCTTCACTGGCTTCTGATTCAGAAACAGTTTAGTGCTGCTTGTTTGATGCCAACTGCCATGTATGAGTAAAGACACTTTTTCCATCATCATGACTGCTACTCCTGCACATCCCAGAAGTGGGCAAAAGTGCTTCAGGCAAACTGACAAATTGCAAAACAAAATTGTATGTCTGGAGTCATGACAGATCATGATTTATTTTTTTACTTGTCAATTGTACTGCAGTCTGGATCACTGGATGTTTGAAACTTATAAACTATGGACGAAATTATTGCAACAGGCAGGTGTATGTCCATTGCATCACAGTCTGGATGTTTGAAACCTAGAATCTACATATTATTTCAGCACTAGGCAGGTGTTAGTGTGTGCATATATATGTATCTCCTACACGAATATCTGTATCTGTGTGTGTACATACAGAGCTTAATCTAGGATTTTTCAAAAAAAGGGGGGCAGTCCCCCCTCCCCCCCCCATCAAAAAAAAGAGGGCCCCCCCCCCCCCCCCCAAAAATACATAGCTCCTCCACCTTTGTACACAGACTTCAACACACCTTGATCATATCATTTAGATTAAACAACCAAGAAAAAAAAAGCAAGTTATAAACAGCAAAACACATACAAACGAGCGCGCACACATAAACACACACAGAGAGTTTTTGGATGTAGTTGCAGTTTCTTCAAGATCTTCTCCATCCTTGCACGGCACAGAATCTTTTTTTTTTTACTTTTCCTCCACGAAAGTTGAAGTCGAATAAGGTGGGTGCACGCTTCATTTTGGAAAATATCCAATATGGCGCCTTAAACTCTCGGAACTTCTCGTCAGTAACTGAGATGGAGGAGAGAACTATGCCGACTGGTTGATTTACACTAACAGCCAATGAAATATATCAAGAAATCGATTGCTCCTGCTCAGTCCTAGTTTCAGACGACAAAAGAGCACCCACAACGATCAGTGAACAGGGCGGGCAGTTTTGCAAATGTGTAGGAGTCTGCCAGCGTTAAGAATCGATAACTGCGCGAAGGAACAGATTTGGGGGGGATTGTACCAATCCCGCGCTCTAGATTAAGCTCTGTACATATATTTATCTCCTATATGAATATCTGTATCTATATACATACATGTACTTATTAGTTATATCTACCTCTATATATCTACCTACACCGATACACACACGTGCATGCACACACACACACGTGACACACAAAAAAATATATATACAAATGCATACACATCTAAAATACAGTGCTTACTGCAGTTACACTGCTGTAGAATACCCCCTATTAAAATGGTAAACATACCGAATTCTAAGTAATTTTCATGCACTTAGATAATGACAAGGAATGTTTTAAATTTTAATCTGTACTTTTAGTCATTTTAGGGGAGTGAAAATGCACATCACTTACATCCTTACAGTAAATAAACAAGCATGTTTCTATATCCTCAGCAGACACATACTTCCTAAGAAAAAGGGGGTAAAAAACTTTTCAGTAAGCAATCCTCACATAAAAAACACTTTCGCTAGTTTCACTGTTTTTTTCTTCTCACTAAATTTTCTCATCTGCAAGTAAAAGCTGTGCAGATTAAATGTACACACTAAAAAACAAACAAAAACCAGAAAAAAGCCCAACAAGCATGGATTATCTGCTTTGCTAATCAAGATAAGTTTTCTACTCTAACATTTCAAATGTTTAATGAATTCCATGCAATGATGATACAAACCCACTGAAATAATTCTTTATATTTTTTTGTCCTTTTGGCCTTTTAACAACATTAATGTCTGGTTAAAGTGTAGTTTATAAAACGCACAATACACAAATTTTACAAACATATAAAACGTTGAACAGCAATTTCACAATGAATCCTGACAATATGCATCCCTGCTTAAATTCATGTTCAGCCTGGCAATAGAATTACCCGTAGCCCTTCTGTTGTCGTGACACATGGTAGTAGGCATCCTGCACTCTGGGCATCGTCATCAGATCACTCGCCATTATGTCTTCAGGTTTGACAGGACTGATACGAATGGACCACTTCCAGTGTGCTAAGAAAACATGGAACAAAGCATTGAATCCTTTAAAGGGTTTATCACGCAAAGTTTTCTCAGGAAGCTATTTTGCCTGAGGATCTGTGTGAAAGAACTTAATAAAACCTGTTGAGTTTGACAGGTATCACAATATTTTTTAAATGTAAAAAATAAACCAACATTGAAATGTACATGTGCGCGCACACACACACACACACAGTCACTAAAACAAAATACACCCAACAATATGTAACTTAAACGTAAGCATCTGTTGTTGAATTAAGTAAGGCTTTAATGTACAAAACAGAATTCTTCATCTATTTACAATCACATCAATGGTAGCACCAATCCGTTTTTTAATCCATTGATTATATGTTGTCAATACACGCAAGCCTGCTCAATACTTGTAAATGGTCTGAAGCAAAATTGATATGCCCCATTCCTGTAAACCAATCCGTTTTTCAATCCATTGATTATATGTTGGCAATACACGCAAGCCTGCTCAATACTTGTAATGGTCTGAAGCAAAATTGATATGCCCCATTCCTGTAACCCTTTTCTTCCTCTATTCATTTACAAAAATAAGGACCCCCAAAACAAACTTGCAACAGATTACACAACGACACTAACAAAAAAGCAAATATAAAAGAACAGAGAAGAAAAATAAACGACGACTTTAACAAAAAGCAAATAAAAAAGAACTGAGGGAGTAGATAAAATCTCTAAAAGTAAGCTAAAATGTCAGAAGATCTTTCAAACTTACATCTCATTTCTTTCACCTCAAAAGGTGCAATAGGCACCACTTTCACAAAGCGGGTGTCAATACTTTCCAAGTGGCGCGATTCAGGTGTCTCCAGCAGCCCAGTCCGCACACCTTTCTTCTCAGACTCCTGATCTTTGCTCGTCTTTTCTTTGTTCTCCTTTGTCATCTTTTCTACTTTCACATCGGCATCTTTAACATCTTTCTTTTGGATGTTTTCCTCAGTGCCTTTTGCATCCCTTTCTCTTTTCTTCTCGCACTCTATATTTACTCCATTTTCTGACCTTTCAACGTTTTCTCCAGTTTGTTCAACTTCTTCCATCTTGTGTCCTCATTTCCTTCCTTAATTTCCAATGTTTCTCTCTCATCTTCCTTGTTAGCCTCCGCATTTATATCTTCCTTGACAGAAATCTCGTTGTCTCCCTCTGTGCCATCCTTAACTTTGCCTTCTCCACCCTCAACTTCTGCTTCAAATATAGCCTCTGCTTGTTCTTCTTGGGTTTTGTCTAGATCCACCGACATCTCGAGCTCTGATGCATTTTCATCTTGGATACTGTCATCAGCAGTTTCACCCTCTTCTTCTCCTGGAAGGTCTTCTCTAAAAGCATCAAGACTTTCTGGCTTGTCTTGTTTCATTGGTCTTCCTCTGGCACCTCCCGCTTTCGTTTAGGAGGCATTTTCTTTAATTATTCTGTCCTGCTTTCTGCACAATCAAATCAATTGATGAGTTAACATTTTCAAAGAATTAAAATGATGAGAGTAAAACATGAACTTGCTACTTCAAAAAGCTGACAAAAAAAAATTATCACATATGCATGGGGGCAACCTTTGGTATTTCAAATCCAGGAGCCGCACTGTCCCTTGGCTGGATTCTTGTCAGCACCTCTGTTGGAGGATGGGGAGTAAAGGGAGGGAGAAGTAAATTGGAAATTAAGAGAACTTGAAGGCATTTCCATGCAAAAAATATCACTACCATCACCACCCTACCCTCGCCCCCTCCCTTTTCTCTCTTTCTTTCCTTGCCCCTCTGGGGCTGGGGAAAATTTGGAAACTTGAAAACACGTCTATCACATGGAGATGAATTTCAATGGCAAATGAAGAGAGACATCACATGCGTACTCACATTGAGCACATGGCATGAAAGGAAGTGATAGAGACATGAAACAACTGGAACTTTCCTGTAATGATAAAGAAATATCCAGAACAAAACTCCAGAAATATTGCCTTCAGTTTGATTAAATGAACATCTGAATGTCTCTGTCATATGGACTAAAGATGATAAAGTCGATGGTAATTCTGCATGTTACTGTTGTCCGGTTAAGTTGTAAGTTTGCCGAAAACATTATATGAAAACCATCCACAGCAATAAGAAGAAATCCACAAAGAACAATAAGATTCCATCCTGAAGCACTGTAGTGTAACTGCCTTATTTACATAACATACAAGGCTTCAAGGGATGCTTCTAGTTCTACTTTTTCAGTTTCTGAAGTCAGTCACCAGATTAATTTTTTTCTGGTAGCTAACACGCTGCTAAGGGTTTGCTGTCAGTGTCGCCTTCATAAGAGTTTTAAGACTCAGTAACAGAGGAGGTGCAATCACCAACACCAAAGGTACCAGCTGAAACAAAAACCTGTTTTACACTTACTAATGACGTTCTGAGTAGAAGTGCTGAGAAAATGAAGGGCGGAGGAGGGAGAGGGGGGGGAGAAAAAAATTATACAAATTTGAAATACTGTTTTTTTTTTGTGTTTTTTTTTAATTGGATATATTTGTATACAGCTCATCTGAAAAGCTACATGACTGTACTACAAGATTTTGTAACTTCTTTTTCCTGATAATGTTACCATTACTCATTATCCACGTCAGGATCATGATTTTCTGGTTGATGAATAAATCTTGATTTGATTCTTCAAGATCCAGAGTATCAAATTAATCTTCAATGCGCGAACTGAACAACTATCTCGATGAGTTCTT
This sequence comes from Conus betulinus, assembly GCA_016801955.1. Classification (NCBI taxonomy): domain Eukaryota; kingdom Metazoa; phylum Mollusca; class Gastropoda; order Neogastropoda; family Conidae; genus Conus; species Conus betulinus. The sequence goes on along the minus strand of JADBJO010000090.1, from coordinate 279,378 downwards.
CGTGCTCAGAAGAATAACATCCCTCCACCTCTGACTTGAATGAAATCAACAGCTGATCATGATCTCCTAACATCCAATAATGTCTCCTAGCATCCATAATTACTTAAAAATGCACAATGAAATAGTGTTCTCAGTTTCAAGACATGCTGTTGAAAATCCCTCAAACTCATCTTCACTGCCATTGTCATTGAACATTCCCCCAAAGTCATGGGTATCAATCTAAATATTTTCTGAGTGGTGACATATGCTTGACAGCGAAAATTTCCTCTTTAACCAACTGTGTGCAGTCTGCTACTACTGTACTAGTGCTAGAGACAGGAGATGGGCATGCGACATTTACCTATTGTGTTTGCCAAGAAAATGTGGTCAAACAGAGTTAGCAAACAGGTTGTAGTTTGCAGAAAGTTTAAAACTAAAAGTTTAATTAACAAAGCTGTGTATGACAAAAAGGGTTTCTCCATAGTCAGAACAATAAAAAAAAATGTCCAGAGCAGATCAAATTTGTCGGCAGAACTCGCATGCTTATAGAGCTACAAAAATACATAAATCCAGATCATGTTACGCACTAGAGACGGGTATAACTGAAGTCATGATTAATACATTTGCATTTCTGACTGAAATGTTAACAGCACATAAATGTGATCCACATCCTTAATTCTCACACACAGAATTAGGATGATCTCTGCCAGTCTTTTAGCTTTGGCTGAGCTAATCTCACAACCTATCCTTTAAAGTCCTAAAGCATGCTTAGTAATCTTACTTTACCAACATTGTACTCCTCAAGGTTGGATTTTAGACGAAGCTTCACCTTTGTATAGCAGCAATGTCAGTGAGAATTGGCATGGCAACGAGCCATTTCCATAGTATCTGTCAATTTTCATTTCCACTGTGTAACTGTTGATATCATATCATAAGCAGATTCTTGAGAAGCTCCCAGGATCAGCATGAACTGCAGACACCAAACATTGTATTTTCCATGGCCCGCTGCACACGGTCTATTTGTTACAGGTTTTCATCTGTCATTTGCTTGGTTTGCTTTCCCTTTGTGCCTTTCACTTCCCAAGGTTCTTGACCATTTCTTCTGTTACGGTGGAATAGCTTGGCTGGCTACAGAAAAGTAACATGAATGTATTTTAGCTACTTTCCCTCTCCACAGCGAGAGGCTTCATGATTTCTGTGGGCGACTGTTGATACAAAACCCTGTGCTGGTGTAAGCACAGGAAAACTTACATCTGGTGCCACAAAACCCAGAACTCAAACATTGAATACAAAAGGCTCTAAGACTTTTCACTCGCAAAGTCTCAGGAAACAACTCAGAAAGTCTGGAATGTCGAAGCAAAGCGCAAACATTATCTGTGCCTCATGGCAGAAAGAAACATCAAAAAAGACTTATGCCACTCATGTCAGAAAGTGGAGGCACTTAAATGGGATTTCAATCCTAATTCACCATTTGGGAATGAAATGCATTAACTTTTTAGGATTTCTTTCTAAACGGGTCAAGGATAAGCTCTATTTGTATAGCCAGGTCAGCTCTCTCTCAGTCTCTGGATTTCTTGACTTTGTACTTCGGCCAAAAACGTAAGGCAAGAGAAGTAACTGTATTTCAACATGGTTAATAATCAAAAGTGAATTTAAAATAGAGGGAAGAAAACAATGAAATGAAAATAATTTTCAAACTTCCTAGGAATACATATGTTGCTAGATGATAAGTTTGAAAAATGTCACATTTGCCATTTACTTGAAGGAAAAAAAACCTTCAGAACTTCCCTCTGAATCGTTTTTCTTTTTTTTTTTTTTTTTTTGTGTCCAGACCTCTGTGCCACCTCAAAGGCAGTGCGTCCGCTCATTCCGACACCCGTCCACAGCCACAGCCTGGTTGGCCCCGCTGCAGCTCTGGCATCAGCAATCCACAGGGAGCAGTCAATGTCAAGTCATCAAGAGACAACCCACCGGAGGCGACACTGCACTGCTGCCGAGCCACTTCGGTGGTGTTCAGTGGTGCCTGTTCTGATCTAACATATGCAGGACACCACCTACTAAGCCCCCTACTGACGACTATAATTGCTTAGTTGCACAGCCGGCGCGAGTGAGCTCTCCCTCCGAAGGGTGCCACCACATCTGTCCAACGACAGCCCCCATGGACTCGCCGATATCAGTGACCCCGACGGAACCAAACCAAAGCCACAGACGTGGAGAGGACATCGAAACTGAGATCATCATGAGAGCAGGGCATGAGGGCCACAGAATTTGAGACTTTTTTTTGTATACTGATCGATGAAAATGAGGATGATTAAGATAATGCTACGGATTTCCATTTCGGTCTAAGACTATATGACAGGGCTGTACTATACGCTTCCTTTCATAATATATCTGGGCATCAACCAGCCCGAGAGGTACAGGCACCTGCAGTGTTGGTCAGGAAATTTTAGCAACACTCTAGTCTCAGAAACGCATCCATTAAGTGGATGAAACTCAACTGTGTGGTCCCAGTCTTCCCAACTGAGTCCACAGCAAACTCAACTCTGGGTAGGAGCCGGTCGGGGCAGAAAAACCCACATGACTCTGATGGGATTCGAACAGCCGGGAGTCTGCGACGCTAACCACTTCGCCACAGCAGCTGGTCTGAATCATTTTTCTTGTCTATCAAATTCACCACACTCAAAATGTAGGTCACTCTCAGCTTCATTAGCCTGCACTTTCACAAAGTCTTCTACCATAAATCCTACAAAATCAGGCTCATCTTCATCACTATCTCCCATGACAGAATGCCATTTTGAAAAAAAAAAGCACTTCCATCACAAAAAACTTTGAAAAATTAAGACTTAATTTGAGAACTACAACATGTATTACTTCGTTTTTTGTTTTGGTTTTTTTTGTTTTTTCAAATTTTCTAATCAGGTTGACCAGCTCTTGTCATATGACCGAGATAGTTGGTAGTAAGTATAAAAAACACACTGTTACTGTTTTATGCCAAGTTCTTCTTGTGGCTAAAGCTTGAAGAGAAGTATCTAAATAATAGGGCTGAACGGAAGAGACTTGTGGATGAGTAGCGAGACTCCTCCCGTTACTCCATCTTGGCAAGTTGGCACAAAGGGCTCATCCCTGGCAAGGCCCTTCATGGACTGCTTTGCAGCACCAACCACAGATCTCCCCTGAGCACATGTCATGAACTTGGCCACATTGTTGTTGGCAGAAACATCTCCTAAGAGAAGGAATACATAAGTCAACCTTTACAACAAGATAGCCTACTTTGATGCTCTGCAGAAAACTATGTGAACAAAAGGTTACGAAGAGCATGCATGTTTGTGGGCACTCCCTCTGATGCTTTCCAAGCTGTTACCCTGTGGGCATCACTCACCCCTTGAGGCTCCAACTCTCTCTTTATTTCTGCCTCTGACACTCTTTCAGTTCAGGACATCTTATTACACCTTTTAAGGACCAAGTTGCTTGTGTGGTGTCACTCTGATCTCACAGTCCACCAGCTTTGTGGTGCATGGTCTTGCACTCCACCGGGAATGGGCCGTTCTTTAGCCTTTTAACTGATTGAGGGTCACCTGCAATTCCCTGGAACTCTTTCTGGATGGCAAAAAGGAATGAGCGCTGAAAACGGTTTCTCTTGTTTGGTTGGTTTGGGACGGATTTTTGTGAACAAGCCATATTTTATGTGTTTTGTTTTTCATCTCTCCGTTACCCATTCACCGTGGAGTCCATCTATGAGGCCTGGCCAAGAAATCACCCGTCTTGACCCCTTGCACACACTTCAGGAAAGATATACAACAAACAGAACCCCACCAACCCTATCCCCCCCGATCATGCTCGACTCCCAGAGACAGACACTGAGAGTCTGAGTTGAGCAATGAAAGGGTTACCTTGGCCAGATGGGGAACTGCCCGTCTTGTTGACCCAGCCCCACATAAGGGTAGCCGACTGATTCATCTGGGCCAGAGTATAGTTCCTAGAACTAGTAGAAGAGGTCCGAGCCAAAGAGATGTGTTGACAGCACCTGCCCTCTCAATCACCAGGATCTCTTTACCCTCTATTACAGGCCCCACCGCATGGCAAATGTAGCAGATCTTATGAAGACCACAGAGAAAAAAAAAGGATGTGTGCAAAAGAAAGCTTGAAGGGGAGGCCAAGACAAGAAAGACCCCTTAAAGAAGGCAGAAGACAGAACTGGAAAAAGGCAAGTTACGATCTGTCAGGACCCTCACCTTGTGGCATGTTTACCTTGTGATACTGGTTATTATTTCCACTTACCGCTCACTCTGAAGCTTCCAATGCACCGTTACCCAAACCATTTGATGGAATGGTAACCAGTTGGAAAGTCTGGTCCCAATGGCTTGATTGCTATTGTCACAAAAAACATGGCTCCATCACAAAGATCAACAACAAGTCTCAATCTACCTATACTCTAAGGGTGAGTCAGCAGACAATCTTCTGACTGTTCTGCAGATCGATGAGGAAAAGGTAACTTACCAAGAACTCAAAAACTAGCTTGACAACCACTTTGCTGAGAGAAAAAACATAATCATTGAAAGAGCAAAGTTCTATCCAAGAAAGCAAAAAACCAGGAGAGCCATTGACAATTTCATTCAAGCTCTCCATAAGCTAGTTTGCAGATTGTGAATTTGGACAACTCAAATAAGAACTCATCTGACAGAATTGTGGTTGGAGTACTGAATGACTGACTGTCGTTAGAGTTACAGGCCAAGCCCAAATTAACTTTTACCATGGCAATGCAGATCAGCAGACAAGCAAAAGCTTGATGGGAATCACAACTTGTACTCAGAGACAAACCTGGCATTGGAACAGTTCTCTCATGAGTTCAAAATGATGAACATGGAAACCAGACTGCTTCATCTCAAGATCTCTCACTGATGCAGATCAGAACTATGCAGTGATAGAAAAAGAAGCTACAGTATGGGCCTGTGAGCAATTCAATGACTACGTCCTTGGCCTTTAGTTCATGGTAGAAACCGACCACAAGCCTTTACTGCCATTTCTGACCACTACTGAACTCTGCAAGATGCCACCCAGAAATCAGCATTTTCGCTTGAGGCTTATGCAATACAGTCCAAAAACAATTTATGTACAAGGTCTCTGTACAAGGCAAAACTCAGATCACTGCTGACGCTTTTGTCAAGAGCTCCAAAGAGTCCAATTACTTCCATCAATTTAACTGACCTGGATCTGATCAACGAAACAGCAAACCATGACAAACAAAGTACAAGCATCCGGCCTGCCCCAAATAACCTCCAGGAAATCTGCAAAAAACAAAAAGCTGGTGGCATTCCACTTCAAGTTCGAGCATACTGCATCAATGGCTGCCAGCATACGTACCTGAAAACCCCTTGCTCAAACATTACTGGGCAAAACAGAGACCACTTCACAATCGTTGATGACCTGCTGCTGTTCAACGATCATCTCATCATTGCCAGATCCAGAAGACCTGACATCAGGAACGGGATACACAAAAGGCATCTCAGAATCACAAAACACAGTGCGTTTGCCTGTTCAAAAGCCTGGTATCCCAATATTACTACAGACATAGAAGATATGATCAAAAACTGTCACACCCTTTGCTATTCATCAACCTGAGCGAAAGGAACCTCTCCTCCTTAATTGTAGCCTGACTGACCATAGTCACGTCTCGAGATGGATCTTCTGGAATTGTTAGGAACATCTATCTACTCATCAGTCATCATAGAATACTACTCAACATGATGGAGGTGAAACTGCTACACAAAACTCTCGCAAGTCAACAGTACAACAAATCAAATCTGTCTTTGCTGCGCAAGGGATTCCTGATATTGCTGAACATGTCTGAAAACGGCCCTCAATTTGCAAGCTTTGAATTCCCAGAGTCTGCCTCAGAATATGGACTCACACATGTCAAAAGCTCACCCAAGCATCCTCAAACTAACGGTGAAGCGGAAAGGGTTGTGAAAACCTTCAAACAACTCCTGAAAAAGAACAAAGATCCCTACACTGCACTTCTTACGTACAGACCATCCCCACTTCAGAATGGTTTTACATGAGCTGATCTCCTCACAGGAAGGACATTTATAAACCAAAGCGCCAGTTATCCCCAAACTCCTCAGACCATAGACTATTCTAGACTACAATGCTATTGCGAAGAAAGAAGCTTTCATGAAACCTGAACAGAGTGAAAACTACAGCAAGAGACATGCCGCACAAAATCTCCCACCACTAAAAAATCCGAAGATTCTGTGTGGGATTCGTGACATGAAACAACATGGTGAGTCATCTCAACATCAAACAACACCCAGTCTTACATCATCAACAACCAAAGGAAATCATCCGACGCAACAGATGTTCAATCATCACCACCCCAAAAACCGAAGACCATGACCCAGCCAACACACCACCAAGTCCACCCCAAGAAATAGCAGCACCAAGGCTCACAGAAGAAAAAATTCTCCTCCTGCTCCTGCTGCCCTGAGAGAAACACCATGGCAAATCCCAGGCTCAAATTTACAACAAACTGCACATGAGCAGACAAAGTCAATCCCACTTCCAAGAGACCCTACCCATCCCACTCCTTCAGTCCAACTTTCTCTATGGATGGCGATCATGAAACCAGTCAAACTAAATTTCACCAACCAAACTTACTAATGATTCACAATACGTTCAGAAACATGGGGAGCGAGAAAGTCTTATGTATTATTACATTTTATTTCGTTTACTAATTAGTCATTTGTTAAACTCAAACCATTGTTATTTCCTTTTTATTTAATCATCATCTACTTATGATATAATTAAATAATTTATTCAAAATTGAGTGCAAGGACTGACAAGCTGCACTGCAAATATTCTCAAGGGACAAAATGACCATATTTATTTGCAACAGTGTTTTCAAAAGATGATCTCAAAGTTTAATTTAATTTGAAAGGGAGATGCGTCATGCCTGCCTTTCGATATTGGTTTTGTTATTCATGTGACACGACTCTTGTGTACTTAAGAAGTGAGTTAAGTATCTGTCCATCTTGACAACAAGGAAATACCTCGAAATACACAAAACAGCTTTGCCTCCGATTCACTCTGAATGCTTTTCTAACACAAATTCTACACACCTAACCTGTCTGACATAATAGGAGACTCTTACCATGGGCATGGGTTACTATTTCAGTATTTGTCAGGACCCTCACTTACCCTGATATGGGAGACCCTAACAGGAGAATCGCCTCCTACCATGTGCTTTGGCCAGAAAGCAACTCAACTTTACAGGCCTAGAAACATTTTCAAACTAGCCGATCATCCAAGTATTGGTGCCCAGAAAGCAGAGCCTAAGGGATTACTGGACCGCGCAAGCCCTCCAACCAAAGATTCCCCCCCCCCCCCCCCCCCCCCCCCCCCCCGATCAGGATCTGGATTTGGGGTGTTGTATTAAAACAACTTTCCTATTCAGTTTTTTACACCCTTCTATTTTTGGTGTCTGTTAGTCCAGTCACTGGCTAGCTCAGCCTTATTTAACCATCAAGTCATATTCCATTTATCAGTAATTGATTCATGTTTATCTATGAGGTTCTTGAATGCATTTATACCAGGTGCACATTTGGTGTTAGTTGTTAATTTATTCCAACACTTGGTTACTCTGTTAGTAAATTTATGTAAAATTTCTCAAATTAGTTCTGGAATATTGTCTGAATATATCTTGTCTTCACTGTTTCCTGTAGTATTGATCTGTGGAGTATAAAAAAGCATGCTTTGTCAATATCATCAAAACCATTAAATTAATACGTCTGAATCAAGTCCCCTCTTACTCTTCTTACTTTAAGTGTTGGAAGTTGTAAATATTTTAATCTTCCTTGGTACGAGTAATCCTATGGATCATCTGTGTTGCTCTTCTTTGAACCTGTTCTACGGCTTCTGGTTGTTTCTTTAGCAGTGGATGCAATACACATACAGTACTGCCATATTCTAGAATGGGTCATGTGGACACATCATCGGCGCAAACCGCCCGTGCAGTTTTTCACCCAGGTTTTTCAATGTTTCTCCCTTCAACTATTTACTCTGTAGTCTATTTTCATCATGGTGGGTTTTTTTTTTCTTTGTGGACACATCCCAGCAGTACCCGATAAAAATGGACAACATACAGATTTTTCATCTGGGTGAAAACTATATATCGGCGGTTTACGCGCCAATGATCTAAAATGTCAGCTCAGGAACACAAGTCAGTTTCAAAATCAATGAATCGCAGCAAAGACACTGGCCCTATGGAGGATATCTCACGGTTATCTTTGGACTACGTTCATAGTAGACCGGGCAGGTCGAAGATCGCATCCAGCAGATCTCAGCCCAATGCGGCCCGAATCAATTAACTTATCACCTACATACACACTATAACATCGTATGATATTCTTTCAACTTCGTTTTGTTCTAGACCAAAGTAATGATATATACTGTTATGTACTTACAGTATATTAAAAACAAAAAATTTGTTGAGTGGTTCAACAGATCTCGTGCACACACGCAGTCAATCATCGAGCACGCTCTGGTGGTGGAAAGAGTAATTTCCGCCAGGAAATATTGCAATCTTATATACGAAACGATACAAACAACTCTCTCTCTCTCTCTCTCTCTCTCTCTCTCTCTCTCTCTCTCTCTCTCTCTCTCTCTCTCTCTCGTATGTTGTTTGATTTAGATGAAAGTGACAAAAGAAACTGGGTCTCAAATGTTCATTCTAATTTGCATCTGTTTGGATTTGGTTATTTGCTTGAATCAAGGCGTTAATGCGATCGGTGATTTTCTCAGTCTTTAGAGATAGACTGATTTTGTGCAGGTGGCAAGAATGGAATTTTTATATGGACAATAGTGAAAGATTTACCTTTTACAGGTCCTTTTGCACCATACTGATGTTAAAACCAATCTACAGCTCAATCTGGACAGGCACTTTTAAGTGTATAACGACTAGATTCAGGCTTGTTATTTCTGATATTGCCGAGCATTATTACCGTCATCGTTCTCGCAGTGAAGCAGATTCAATATGTCCACTTTGCAGAAAGGATACAGAAAATGAAGTGCATTCTGTGTTGTGTTCCCCTGTCTAGCATAAATTAAGAGCTCAATATATATCGATCAAGTTTTATAAATTCCCAAGTTTAGACTGACACTTCTTTTGGCATGTGCTCATGCGCAGACTGTTAAAAATTTCTTAATTTGTTGCGATCATTTATTCTGTCATAAAGTAGTATTTCGAATAAGTATTAGTTATGTTCGCGTGCAGTTGCCCACGTGCTAGAATGACCGTAGTTAACTCGCACCCCTTTCACGAGGGGCTATGTCCTAAAACGTGAATAAATTGTCTTGAGACTCTCTCTGCCGTGTCATTTTGTGTTGTTTCCGTTTTGTGTTGTTGTTAAAGATGAAATTGTCTGGAATCTTTCTGTTTGTATTGATAAAAATGTCAGACATGTCATTTAATTGTCCCAAAATTTTGCAGTCTTTTCTCACGGGTTCTATCTTGGTATAAGTAAACATTTATTTCTAAATAGACTTTGACAATAAACATCAAAATTTAAAAAGACGAAAAAAACGGGTAGTGTTTATGTTGTGTTCAGATATTTCAAGATACATATGTTGCGAAGGTAAAGACAGGAGACTCATAAAGCAGCAAATGAAAATAAGGCAAAACACACACACACACACACACACACACACACACACACACACACACACACACACACACACACACACATGTATAATAGACTTATAAATTCCAAGGATAAGTAACCGAGCACCGTTCCAGCAACTTACAGAGCAGCTTGGTGTTGCAATGACTGCAGGAAATATTCAGTTATAAACAAAGCTTGCTCTTATGTCTTAGATTGAAGAAACAGGGGGAGATAAGCATTCATATATCTGCAGTGGTAGTTAATTCTGCCTAACTAGCAGTATGTGCTTGAGAGGGTGAATGGGGAATAATGAATGCTTCTCAAAAAATGAGCCTTCAGCAAGCTTATAGTCTCTAAGGGGGACACAATCTCAAATGGGGGAGGAAAACTCACAAACATACAACTCCTGGTCAGATACCGGCATTTCGAAACCTGATTGTTTCTCCTCAGTGAACGCGGAAAGTGGTAACTTGACTCCTCTGCCTTTTCGGGTTTAAGAAGAAATGCTATCCCAGAAAAAGGCTGGTGTTCAATACCGTAGTATGTTTGTTGCACTATTATTACCGCCACAACTATTACTACTATTATTATTACTACTACTACCATTAAGATGATAACATCAGTCACTTAATAAACACCGTATGCGTTTGTTGTTATTGTTGTTGTTGTTGTTGTTTTTATCCTATCATGGACAAATATAAACACAATTATAATCACAAAGGATAAACACGAAAACAGTTAAACAAATAAAAACAAAATGACAGAAATGAGCAAATAAATTAATCAATTAGGAAAAACAAAGCAATTGGCCGTTGTCATAATTATTTGAAACCTTGCAAGAAAAAATGTATTAATGAAAAAAAAAAAAAAAAAGAAAGAAAGAAAAAAAAGAAAAAATATGGGAGCCACTGTGTAACAAACTTAGTGAGTGACATTTGAAGATATGCAGCATACTTTTCTTTTTCATATCTTGCTCTCAAATACACAGTGAAAACTTTGAAATAATGGCAAATTCTTTCCAAATTAACATTTGTAAATATAGAATTTGGCATGTAACAGAATTATACCAAACGTTTTATCCGATCTGGAATCATTGTCACAACAAAAACAGGACAGTATTTTCATTCAGTAGCAGATTCACAGTTTCACATTTTGTATTTATTTTTATTTTTGAAATTCTTGCCAGAAAGTTTGAACATGAGGGCAGCGCCAAAATATGTGTTGAATGTTTTCTTTTTCTCTATTACAAAAAGAACATATGACTGAATCTTAAATGCCCCATGTTTTTGAAAACAGTATTGGTTGCCAGTATCCTATTATTTATTCTAACCTGAAACTATCTTAATTTAATATCTTTTATTTGTCGGATTTTCTGAAAAGTGTCAGCCCAGTAAAATCCTTCGGTAATCTTTCATTCCATTCATTGCAAAAAGTTGGCTCTAGAGTGTGTTGATTCAGTAAATCGTAATAAAGTGAGGCTTCCCTTGAAACTGAACATATCACAGACATTAGTTTGTTTGACTCACCTTCTTCATAACATTTTATTTCCACTCCAGCATCTCTCGAATACTTTTTCAAAGCACTAATGTAACCATTATATGTTACAAAATCTGTATTGATGTTATATCTATCAACAAAGGACGGGAAACTAAAAAAAATAACCAGTTTCGTCTAAAAGATTCCGTATTAGATCTGCCCCCAATACTCAAATTCCTATTACAAAACAAAAGCTCTAAACACAATTCTTCTGCAGTTTTGACACCAACAATCTTATCTATTTCTTTGTATGCTTTGTATACATCTTTCCAGAAATTATTTGAATTATTTAAATTATTATGCCCGGACAAATCAGCACCTAATTTTATGAATAATTTCAGCCTTGTAATATAATGAGAAGAGTATTTTCCCCATCTTTGTTACTTGATGAGAGTTTACGAATCCAGGTTAGTTTTAATGCATTTATTTGTTTCCATGTGTTTGGTATTCCTGCCCCCCATGCTGTACATTTTTTACGGACGTTTTCCGATTAGTGTTATCTCTTTTTTATACTCTACACAAACTTGAATGTAAATTTCTGAATTTCATCAATTATGTAGTCTGGTAGGTTCGGTAGTAACATCCATAGATGGGTTAGTTTTGATAAGATCAGGGATTTAAGTACTGCTACTACTTTGCCAAGAGATGTTATCTGTCTTTTAGCAAATTTTTTTTTTTAACAATGCTTTTATCTCTGCAATTTTTTCTCTTCGAGATTCATGATTTCACAGTTTTTGTTTTTAAATAACTTATAAACCAAATACCAAAAATTCTGAATTTAGGAGGGTTCCATTTTATGTTTAAATGTGGCATATACTTAACGGGTCAGTTTTGTTTACTTCCTAACCATACTGCATTCGTTTTTTTCTGCATTTAGTAAGAGTACAGATACTCTTCCAAATTTTTTCAAGTACCATAAATGATTCTTCGAATGATTTTCGATCGTCTTCTTGTAAAAAGTTCAGTATCGTCTGCATACTGTGCTATTTCATTCTCAGTAATAGCTATTTTAATTCCCTTTATGTCTTCATTTTGTTTAATCACATTTGCTAAGATTTCAACACAAAATAACAAATGAATATGGTGAGATTGGATCCCCTTGGCGACATCCTCTCTAATTAGGGAACCAACCGGCTAGTTCCCCATTAACTGAAATAGTTGTGTAGAATGTTTTATCCATTGACAGAAACTTGGACCAAAACCAAAGGCTTGTAATACCTTAAACATGGCTTACACTGTCAAACGCTTTTTCAAAAAGTGGAAGCTTAAAAGTAGCCCAGGTTTATTGGATATATTGATTTAATCAAGTATGTCATAAATAAGACGAATGTTATCTCCTAAGTATCTATTTGGAATAAAACCAATCTGGTCTTCATTGATGATCGAGGAAAGGACACATTTTAATTGCTTGGCTATATATTTAGATCCCATATTATACACAGTATTCAAAAGTGAAATTGGTCTCCAATTTTTCATTCGGTCTTTGGGCTTGTCAGCCTTTGGAATGCATACGATAATGCCTTCTTTTTGCGTCGAAGATAATTCATTTCTATCGAATCCATCATTAAGCGCTCTTACAACATATGGGCCGATTTTAATTTCTCTCATCTTCTGAGATAATAAAGTATTCATATCATATCAGCCGTAACCAGGAAAATTCGGAACATTCTGCTGTGAAGCCATCGCTGCCAGGACCTTTCCTATTACGCATGTGTGTTTAAGGGCAACTCTGGCTTCTTCCAAAGCAATTCTGCCCTCCAAATAAGTTATCTGATTTTCAGTTAATACTGATGAATTCTTCATTAGAGCTGGAATTTCACAAGATTCGATATCTCTTTTAGAATATAATTTTTGTTAGAACTTATTAACTAACTTCTTCGGCAATTTCATCACCATCACTTAAAGTGGATGCATTATCCAACGTAAATTTCGTAATATTTTTACAAACGTAATTTCACTTTTCAAGTCCACAAACATAGTTCGTTATTTTTTCCCCCTTCTGTGACCCACCTCGCCCTTGAATGCAGCAACACACCCTCCATCTTCTTTTCTCGAAGAGTAATCAACTCTTGTTTATAACTTTCAAGTTCAAGTCTTTCTTCTTCAGAGATAATAGCACTTTCCTTTCAAGTAAAGAAATATTATTTTCGAGATGTTTCTGTTTTTCTGTGTCCTTCCGTTTCTTCATCGCTGCGTATGATATAGTTTTGCCTCTAATTTTCATAAGTAAGATAAGATAATGTTTGCTTACAGTGTATCCAAAAAAAGTTTATTAGAAATAACAAACTGGATTTCTTATTAAGGAATCTGGGCCAACCCACAGCGACAATATGGTAGAGCTGCATATTCCTCAATGACTGTTTGAATTACCTGGTTTATGTTTTCCATGTAATTAGTATATTTCAATAATGAACTATTGAATTTCCACAATAGATTTCTCCTTATTTCTCTGCCTTGTTTTAACGTTACTAAAATTAATGAGTGGTCAGATCGATATCTGGTAGAATATCTGCGACTGTTACATGATTACATAACCAGTCGGAAATAAGAAAGAAATCTAAACGACTCTGCTGACATGTGTTATATTTCTCCTCCAAGTATACCTTCGTAATTCTGGATTTAAATCACGCCAGGTGTCATTTAAGTCTAGGCTGTCTGTCTGTCATGTCTTCTATTTGCTCCTGTGCTTTAGGATAAATGTTACGTCTATAATTGTAACAGTCCAAAGAGTAATCACGGACCCGATTCCAACCACCTCTGATAATGACATTTTCAGCTCCGACTTGACACTTCCCTAATGTTTTCTTCCAACTCTACATAAAACTCAGGCTCATCACGATTGGGCCCCGTAAATACTGACAATGAGATATTTTTTATCCATTATTTTAACGGATACAAAAAATATAATTACCTGCAGTGTCTTTATAAACCTTTCTCAACTGAAAGTCAAATTTATGGTTGAACAAAATAGCTGCGCCCTGTGAATGTGAATTGTGAGACGCAAAAAAGCATCTATAACCCCATTCTGCACGGACATGATTTTCTGATTTTGGGTTTGAAATGTGTATCCTGCAGTAAATATATTGAGTATGATTTTCCTCTTAAATAACTAAACACATCTCCGCTTTTGTGGGTTGGCCAGACCCTGACAATTCATGGATGCAATGGTTATTTCGCTACTCATATTGACAGGGAAATTTAAATATG